>JAOYFF010000040.1:20901247-20918721 GCA_025773925.1 Cryptomyrus ogoouensis | reverse complement strand
CCTGCCCTCCCCTCCAGCTAATTGCCCCCCCCCCCCCCCCACCCACATTGCCATCTCGCTGCAGTCCGCTGGGGGGCAGCTGTATTTAGCCCGAATGCAGAGCACCGGGGGGGGGGGCAGGTGCTTCTCTCGTAATGTTGCCATGGCACTGTGACGCCTCCCTCCCACGTGTGGTAGCCCATGTCAACAGCGACAGCCCCCCCCCCCAATATGCAAAAACAGAGGCCACATGTGTCCAAGACAACCCCCCTGCCGTGTGGCACTGATCTGCATGACGGGGTCACACGACATGGACCCCCCCCAACCCCAACCAGCTGCACCCTGCTCCTAAGCGAGAGAATCCCCCCCCCAGGTCAGGGTCAGAGGGACCCCCAGGGGGGCAGTAAGGTATCCTTCTCCCCCCCCCCTTCCCGAAAACAACACAGTAAATCATGTACTGGGCAGTGTGTTAAGCCGAGCGGTCAGCAGAGGACACACTGAGTCGCACAGCAGAGTGTGTGGCTCAGGAAACAAATTACTACACAGCTTACAACACCGCTTACTACGCCCTTCAAACACATATTTTTTGCCTGCACTGAATTACTGTATATTTTAGTGACTGGCATCCAGTCCAGCGTTTACTCCAGCCGTGCCCCCCCTGGTACCTGAGATGGGCTCCAGGGCCCTCGCAATCCTCACTAGGAAAAAATATTTAGAAGAATGGATGTTCAAACTGGATGGAATAGTTTATTGTGCTGCAGAGTACAAAGTAAAGCAATACACTATTTATTCTATGTAGTAAACATGTAGTAAACTACAGAGCAACCAGAGCAGCCTGTTCCCAAGGTGGTTGTGGTGGTGGGGGGGGGGGGGGGTGATGAGGTTATCCTCTATTCCCATTTTCAACCCTGCAGGACAGAGGCCCCTCCCCCAGAACCGTGTCCAGTTTGCCGCCTCCCAGTTTGCGGCCTCCCAGTTTGGCTCACCTCATGAGGCAGGACGAGCAGCAGCTGTCTGTACAGCTAGAGAATCTCCGGCTGTCTCCACGCGTCGGTATGAAATATCAGATCACCCAGAACAACGCAGGCAGTAAAAAAAAAATCCTAATGTCGTCTCAAACAAAACAAACAACCAGGATCACAATGTTACTGCTAGAAAACTTCATATCTTAGCCTGAAGGGCGGTGCTGTAGAGTAGATCCTGGCAAGTCACCCAGACTTGAGGACAAAGCCAGCTTCCCTGGAGCAGAGGCTCCACTCAGCAGGTCAAGGCCTGTGGTTTTACTTCACATGTTGCCTCCACCCTGTGGGTTAAATCCACAAATTGCCTACAACAGATTAAATGTAAAAATTCCCCGGGAGGGGTTCTTGGGAACTGGCTGGCATGGGGGTGCCTTGCTGGGGCGGTGTCCAATTACGACGGCTAGCAGGCAGAGGCCGTTGTGACAATGCCCTCTGGCCAGGTGACAGGGACGTTGCGGGAACAGCAAGTGAATGAGAGCCTGGGCGGCCAGACACAAGGGAAGGGTAGGCAGGGGGTGTGGGGGCAGGTAAGCAGGTGAAGCAGGTGCACAGTCAATAATTATCAAACAAAGCTCAGTGACGCCCCCAGGAACGCCTCAAGTGTGCCGGAACAGCCTGTAACTGAGGCGGAGTGCCTATGAGTCTGACCCTTACCTAAATCCCGCCGATGCCAAAAGAACGCCCTTAACACTAACGCAGGAACATTCCAGCACCTGGTGATGCACCCCTAGCGAGCACAGGCATCAGCCAGATGACCTGCGCTGGCAGCCACAGGCTTAGTGAGGTCTGGGCCATGTGACGGTCGCCTTTCCTCTGCCCAGGCACTCTCCAGCTAGGCAGCCGGCCCTGCTCTGCACCAGCATCGCTTCCGATTGGCCACCGTGCGCTAAATCGGAGGTGTGTCTATCAGCTGGTTGGTCAATCAACACGTGAGGAGGATCACGACATACGGGCTGTATGAAGATCCTCAACGCTGAACCCAGATGGGAAAGGTCAACAGCACCACAACCGTAACCAGCTGGGATTTCTAACTGGAACCAGTGGCCATTCACAAGGCTACAAGGTGAGGAACATTCTGGGGCCTCGCTGGAATTCCTGGGAGGGTCTGTTCTCTCATAACTCAGGCCAGCAGGCCTCTCAGGAAAATAACAGCACTTCACTCCAAGGTCTCCATTAGCCTTTGCAAGAGGCCGGTGAATCAGACGAGAGGATGTGAAATGGGCCTGCCGTTATTTCCACGGCGACAAGGCGGGCAGGTGAATGCATCAGACAGGAGTAATCGAACAGCCCGTGAGCCAATGTCAGCGTGGCTACGACTCAGAAGGTTTTGGAAAAAATTCAGTATACTCTTCGGGGGAAAGACAGGTTTCTATCTCAGGGAGCAAAGGGGGCGCCGATGTGCCGATGCGGCCAGAATGAGGGACGAGGGCGGAGCTGAGGGAACAGACCGCCCTCACACCGAACCTCGGCCAATCAGAGATGACACTCTGTTAGCAGGCTTCCGGGGAGATGGGGGGGGGGGGCACACAGTGTCCTGCTCCACCTCCCCTTTCCTGAAGACACAAGACCCTGCCGTTCAATTCCTTTAAATTATACATTATATATTATATATTAATTATATATTTATATTATATCTGATGTATTAGAGCACCAGTAAATACACACACACACTTGCATAGTTGGACAATTCTACAGCAGAGCTAATTCTGTCACCAAGATGTCATGCATTTAGTGAAGGGTACAACTCGTAATGCAGCATAATTGGATATCTGGGATACAACAGCAAAGAACTGATGGTATATCAAACAAAGCCAGCCAGTTCTTTCAGACCATAGCCAGATTTCCTGCGATTGTGATTCCATTCCCTGACATGGGTTGGTGCCCCATCCTGGGTTAGTCCCTGCCTTGCGCCCGGAGCCTCTGGGATAGGCTCCGGGCCCCCTTCACCCTGAACCAGGCAAGCAGGTATAGAAAATGAATGGATATAATTCCATTACCATAGAACTAGACACATTCATATACACATAGATATACTGTACATAGATATACCGGCAGTTCCACGTGTTTCTGTGCTGGCCCGTAAACAAGGGATAGATGTTTGTAAACTGCCAGTCTCTCTTCAGTTTCCATGTGATTTGACCCCCAGTTTCGTGCTGCGCAGTGATGCGCCTGAACGCACCAGTCAGCGGAGGGAGATACCCAACAATCAGCAAGCTCTGCCATCCCAGAAGAGCACTGACGTTTAGGGTGGGCAACCAGCCCCAGCTCCACAAGACGATGATCCGTTCAAAATCCCCAATCCAACTCTAATTTTGAAGAAAATCGGCCAAAAAACACAGTCGATACAAATCAATACGCCCATTGCATCGCTATTACTGCATATTACTGTAATATTTGAACGTTAAGATCTTGTGATCTACTTAAGTTACCTGAAGTCTTAGATGGCTGCAGCGAATAATAAATATAATGATTATGACTTAGATTTCCAATATGCTTTACATCAAATGTAGGATCATTCAATACATTAGCTTGATGTAAAACGTATAGAATCAGCGCTACATTGAATCACATTGAATTCTTATTGTTTAACTGTATAGGTTTTGTGTTATAGACTGTGTATCAAAAAGCGCATTGTATCGATTGTGAGGAGGAGATATACTCACCTATTAATTTTTCCAAAATCTACTCAACGGCTACAATTATGAGCGAACAAAGTTGCAAGTAGCTGTTTAAGAAGCATCCGAGTGAAAATAATGGCACTGGATGCAAAAGAAAAGCTTTAAAACTCAAAGAAAAGTTTGTTCTCTTGAGCATCATGGTTAATGGGTCGGTTGAGTTGTGAATACTCCGCCCAAACCCAATTTCGTTCCTGTTACTGTTATTCTGTGATTTTGCAAAATGCAAGGTTTGAATCTGCTTTAGCAGAAATTCCAGTATATACATTCTTTTATACAAGATGCACACAATGTACACACACACACACACACACACTCAGGGTCCATGACCAGAAAATGTGCTCATCTCACTAATGAAAAGCCCTCGGGCGGACTCTGGAACAATCCGTTTCTCCCATTCCACAGCATCCCCGTCCCGCTCCAGGGAGCTCCTCAGCCAAACTCTACATCTAGGGTCATCCTCCAGCCCCGCACAGCACACTGAGCCGCCGGTCCACTGGGAACCTGCAGGGCACGAGCCAGAGCCAGTCCCCAGCGAGACGGTCCGGGACATGCTTCGCCGGAGTGAGAAATGGAGCAGCATGAAACACGCCGGCTAAAGGCCGCGCTTCCGGCATCCGGCCACCGGGGGCACCATGCTACCATAGAGGGACACCCATCCGAGTCCGATTAGTGCCGTGAAGCCGGATATGCAGACTAACACCGGCCTGACTGATTCAGACACTCAGACATACAATCCCAGTTTGGATATTCATTTTCTGAATGCACAGCTGAGAGGTGAGGAGACAGCAGGGTGAGGCAGTCAGGCTGTTTATGTGTTAAATGCTTTTAGTTCATCTCCAAAAACAGCTGCAAGTCCAAGTTTGCAAACCTGAAAAGTAATACATATGCAGACAGCTCCATATCTGCAGAAAATGCAAGGAAATGCGTTAAAGACGGGGGTGAAACTGGGTACTGGCTTAGGTGGCGGCCCCGCCGCTCTCCATTCAAACCCCTCTTCCCAGGCTTAAATCAGCCCAATTAGCAGTTAATAGTCTGTGCAACAGCCGAAACTGCCATTTCTGAACATGCAGCTGAGCAGCTGCCTTCAGCTCTAAGCCATCGCTGTGTGATGTGTCAGAAGCATAAAGGTGGGCGGGACTAATGAAACATGCTGACGGGTGATTGGAGCAACATGCAGGCTCTCTCAGTGGGCCTTGCCAAGAGAGGATGCTACGCTACGCTACAGGGTCAGCCTGGCCACTCCCTTCTTCCCGGCACGCCATTGATCCCGCCCACCCATCACAGGTCCGAGGCCCCTGTGGGGGTGAAAAAGGAGGTGAGGAAGGTCCTCTCTCTTTGCCTTAATCTTAGTCCGTGGTTTGGAGAGGCATTCATGATTATAATTGATTCCTGATCAGTGAGGTTCCTGCAGTTATCAGTCATCGTGTTCCTCTCTATGAATCTCCCAACACTCTTAACACCATTCGGTGGTAAACAACTAAACGTAAAAATGCTTCCTTCTGTTTATTTAATCTGCTTAGCAAACATTTTTATTCAAAGTAAACTGCCTACCTTAGATACCGGCCCCTCCCCCCAATCTTTACAATTTATATAGCTCCTGGAGCTACTGTTTCCGTTATTTAATCTCTTCACACTACGCAGCTTTGAAATTTCACTATTCATCTATTTATAGCTGTATACTTAGGCGTGAGAAATCCAGGCCAAGGGCCATTATTCCAAGGCTGCGGGCCTCCGTGCCGACAGCTGCTCTACGCTCGGCGTCGTCTGCAGGTCACGGGGCCTATTCGTTAACCGAGTGGACGCCGGCACGCTTTCCTCCGGGGACCCGTCACAAGGCAGCCACGGCAGACATGAACCCCGGCTAAATGAGAGTGGATCCTCTAACCAACTGGATAATCCCAGCGGGGGCCAAACGGGGCCAAGCAGGGCCATCTCAGGGCGGACAGTCGCGCATTCCTGCCTCCCTCCTGTTGACAAGCAAGGCCATCTTTACTTGGGTGCCTGTAGCTTCTGTTTCCAGTTTAGGATTACCATTGTCAGCCTGCCCGTGTGCCCTTATCACAGGTTGACATAACCCCCTCCACCCCCACGACATGCTTTCTCCTTGCCACCTGCCATTATTTACATCCCCCCCCATTCATTTCAAAAGGTCTCACTCCCGACCAATCGACCATCCTTTTGTCCCAAGCCCCACGGGGCAATACAGCAGGAGGTCTCAGCGAAAAGATGCCCCAAACCCCCCACAGAAAGGAGAGCCAGACTCTTCAAAGGGGAAACAGGAGAGGCCCTTAGTGACGGGCCGAACGGGCTGCTGCTGGACCGGACCTCGCTTTGCCAGAAGCGGCCCCCGCCAGGTGTGGCTCTTGTCACAGGGACACGCCAGCTTCTGCAGATGTGCCGGCATTCCCAGAAAGCCGGCCTGAAGTGAAGGTGCTTTATTCCCACCTGCGGCAGGCAACCCGAAATAACTCTGAGAAACATGCGGGACCGTGGAGAGGGGAGTTGACTAGCCACCGAACGATCGTGGGTTTGACGCCCACAAAGGACCCGTAATTGCATCCTTCAGCAAAATACTTAATCCAAGTGGCTCCAGTAAATATCAAGCTATATAAATACACTCAAAACTGTAATCAAGGTAAGGCGAATTTTGTTTAAAAAAAAAAAACAATTATATAACAAATCACAGCTGTGTTGTTAAAGCTTAGTGTGTTGAGTCCTAGACACTTAGTGTGAATGTGGGCCAGAGATTAAATGACAGCAGAATACCTACATCCCAGATTGTTCAGCACCATCCAGAAGCCGTTTTATTGACTCACTGCAGCCTTTATCACTGGAACCCAACCTCATCTATTTCCTGCCCTTCTTCTCACACAGCTCACTGGTCTAACCGTTAAGCGCAGAAATGACAGGAAGTGACACTGCAAGCTGGAAATAAAACCGGGCACTGTGCGGAAACTCATCCCACTGACACCGAGGGCATAACAATTGACTGAGGACACCCCACTGACACAGAGGACACCCCACTGACACCGAGGGACATACCAACTGACTGAGGACACCCCAATGACACCGAGGGACATACCAACTGACTGAGGACACCCCACTGACACCGAGGGACATACCAACTGACTGAGGACACCCCACTGACACCGAGGGACATAACAACTGACTGAGGACACCCCAATGACACAGAGGGACATAACAATTGACTGAGGACACCCCACTGACACAGAGGGACATACCAACTGACTGAGGACACCCCACTGACACCGAGGGACATACCAACTGACTGAGGACACCCCAATGACACAGAGGGACATAACAATTGACTGAGGACACCCCACTGACACCGAGGGACATACCAATTGACTGAGGACACCCCAATGACACTGAGGGACATACCAATTGACTGAGGACACCCCAATGACACCAAGAAAATAATAACTGAGTGCATGCCACTGACACAAAGAGATATATAAATGGACTGAAAGCACCCCACTGACGCTGAAAGACATACCAACCAGGGCACCCTTCTGACGCTGAGAGACTAACTGTCACTAACTGAGGACTCCCCAGTGAGAAAAGCCACAGTAATCAACCAATCACACCTCAGCTTGAGTTATACAGGGAGTGATGTTTCTCTGAGGCTTCACTGTAAACCCCCCCCCCCCCCCACCAAACACACACACAAAATGCATTCTCACATTCAAACTGGGTTTCACACATAGTGGACAGTGGATGCCTGCCTGGCCCTTAACACCAACCCCCCCGCCAAACCCCTTAGAGCTCTTCATACACGGAAACAGCAACTTCTCCAAAAACAGGAAAGCTTCAACCGCCAACCACCATGAGTACCCTCCCATAACTCTGACTGTGCCCCACTTACCTGAAGGGCAGGTTCAGCCCATCACCAGGGACTCGACAGGGCAGTCATGGGTCAAAGGATACAGCCTGAGAGCCCCGCTCTGGGTGCCGATGGCCAAGATCTTCTGCACCGGGTCAAAAGCCATTGAGGACGGCTGGTAAGGGAAGCCATGTCGCACGGTCTGAACGGCCAGGGAAGACACGTGAGAGAAAGACAACATGGGGATAGTGAATAAGGAGCTCCGTGGGGCATTTATCACAGCGATCAGACCGAGTTTTCAGTCAAATCCTGTTTTATTTGTTCAAAGAAAAAACGTGGAAATTTCTTTCGGACTCCCTCTGCAGACGACTATGACAGTTCATACAAACTTGTATTTAAAGTGTACTTTTTGGGTCTTTCCTCAGAGGCACATGTCTTATATCATTATATTTATATGGCAATTACTCTGAGTTAAAGAGCATGTCGTGATTCATACAGCAAGCAGCCAGCCGGCTGTCTACGGACGGGATTAAAAGTTAAAGCGTATTACATAAGAATCCGTCTTGGGGACAGACACCCGTGCTCGGCGGTGATGGGGACCCGGCCATGGGGGGGGGGGGGGTGGTTGTGTCGGGTTCCCAAGCGGGTCTACAATAGGGGCCATCGGGTTTTCCATGATCGTATAATCGTGTGCTCCGTAAACACTTTTTTGCTAATAAAATAAAAGAAATAAATCACAAGCGCCGTGAACACAGAGGTAAAATGCAGTCCTGTCTGCCTGAATGTGTCACAAGAGAACCTACATATAACATAACCATGTCTTGATGAAAAACACTAATTCTTGTGCAATGATAAACGAACCGCATATGAGTTTTGTTTTATAATGCGTTATATGACACGACATCCTTATAGAAATGCTTCAAATGCTTCAAATAAAACCTTGAAAGCGCCCCCAATTTAAGTAAGAGGAAACGCGTAAGGTCACGGTACCATTCACTTCTCCTAAGCATTTGGGGAAAGATCGCGATTTTAAAACAGGTATGGAAAAACTGCGCCCTTTTTTTTACATTAAACCTCAAGCAAACATAGCTATCATCCGTTTAAACATGCAGTTTAAACAAACGCATGGTATAAATAGTGGAATTGTGTGTATTTATTTTAAATAAACCCAGCGGTATCAAAAGGTCATTGTGTCAAGGAAAAATATGCATGCGATATCGCACCTAGCTTCATATCTTCCCCTATGTGAATCAATTAGCACACACAATAATTTAGGCATATTCGAAGGCACATTATTAACGCGCTATGATCAAGCTGTAATTTTAAGTTGAACGTTGTTACACTTTTGGGCGAAATCGTTCAAAATAAGCCTCATCGTTTTAATTGGTGTTGGACAGGGGAGGTAAGACGAAATGACAGGAGCCGCGGTTGCCAAATGTTGATTCAGTCCTGCAGGAAACCGCTTCCTATCATGAAAAAAGCCTCCCATGTTGGATCGGGCATGTTAGTTTAAACACGGCGGATCATGCAAAGCGCTTCCCTCGCTGTTTGACAGTCTCCTGCACGCTGCACATGAGTAGTTTTACCGGTCTCTGTAATGGTTTAAGATAATAATGCTCGATAAACACTTAAATTAGTAAACAGTTAGAAGTAGATAGAGACTGATAGACTGCTGAACAGATCCGTATTTATGGACCCATCTATCATAAGGAAATCGGCAATTAATAATGTATGCCACAACAACAACAAGAATAATAATAATAACAACAACAATAATAAACACATGTTCGGCAAGCATCCACTTTTGTGGATTTGTTGAAGTGCTTAAAGCACAGCGACATTGACAGCTGTCAGAAATAATACTGTCAACAAGGGATTTTTCTCTATTGCATCTTTCCCCCAAATTATCAGGCGTGGATTTAAAATACAATTAAGGTAATTATTAAAATATTTTTAAGAGAAATTAAGAACGTCAGTGACTCAGAGTCCTGTCAAATGACTGTGCTGCTCATCCTTTTCCTGAGGCTGTGTTTAATCAAATATTCGCCGATGATCATATAACCGCCAATGTCCGGTTAAGATACATGCTTTCCATGAAATAAAATGTCCCACTTTACGTACAGTAGTGCATCGTAAAATAAAATTACCATTTTGTTTTTGCCGTAAAAAGGAGATTTGAGAGATTTTCTTGAGAAACGATGGGGAAAGATAATAATATACAGTGCAGGGCTTAAAATATCCGCAACTGTAGTGCCGGTCCATATGTCTAAATTTGTCGGTAACATTAGACGATAAAACCGGGCGCAACTAGGCAATAGGCATTAGTTTAAAAGAGGCAGCGCGTTAAAATGTCCGATGATTACCTTGCAGAGCTGGAAATGCTCGGACTGGAGCGTCTCCGGGATCAGGTCGTTTTCCTTATTCCCAGGTTGGGAAGCCGCAGAGGAAGAGGACACCGCCGTCAGGCCGTCCAGCACCTTCCTGATGTTAAACTTCTTCATTTTTGTTTTCTTCCCCCCCCGAAAAGACGGAGACGACAGCGACGAGCCACAAAGGGAGATGGCCAGTAAACGCACCGCGGATGGGGGCAGCCACACGCTCGCTCTGCCTTATTCTGTAAAGCTCACATGTTACGGCGTCTTGTCACTGCGGTCTCCATGTCCCAGCGCACAGCCGCCGCTCTTCAGGTGCTGATCGCCGCCGCGCTACCTGGAGCTGCTGCTTTATTTCTTTGTTATTGGGGCTGCGATGAGCCGGTGCGATCTCCCCCGGCTCGTTGTCCCGCTGCGTCTCTCTCTCTCTCTCCCTCTCTCTCTCTGTTTCTCTCTCTCTCTCTCTCTCTCTCTCTCTCTCTCTCTCTCTCTCTCTCTCCCTCCCCTCCAAGTCAACACGGAAACGCGACTGCGGCGAGGAGTCTGCGCATTCCCGCTCCCGCACCCGGATGTTTAGCGGAGCAGACGCAAACTGCTGCTTGCTCTCGGCCGGCTTTGGCGATCGCCCGCGCAACTGAGCGCTCGGATCCGCCTTGGCCGGCGCCGCGGATGCTGAGGATGCGCTGCGGTAGCCGCGGAGCGTGGCTGCGGGTGGTGCCTGCTCACAGCACCGGAGTGTATCACTTGTACTCAACATGTTCTCATATTTCATGAATTGCCAGCCTTCTCTGTTTAGTCTATATTAGACAGCTTGTCCTGGTGCACTATTACATACCCTACCAATCAAGAATACTTAAAATACTACAAAAAGAGGATCAATCATTCTATTCTTGATTTAAAACGCCTGCGTTTTCATGTATATTCGGATTTCCTGTAACTGGTTATGCAATGACTTTCCGAGGTACCCTGCTGCGTGTTTAGACATCGTCTAACAACGACTTCTCCTAACCCTCCGTCATAAGCACATGGTCCGCACGGTATTATTGTGCAACTAACTGTCAGCATTTGTGTACATTATCCGTAAGCCTTGTATCCTCCAGGGACTGCGGCCTAGTACAGGGAATTAGTTTAGAAGCAACATTAAAAGTAAAAATGACATTGGAATAAGCAGGCGGAGCGGCAGTAATCGAACCATAAAGCTGTAACTTAATATAAAACGCGTCTTTAACGGCCCAGAACACAGAACTGAATCTGAATTTCCGATAGTAAAGTTACTCGGCTGTGCAAATTAGGAAAACCGTAACTGTATCCAAAGTCGCTTTTTATAAAAAAAAAAAGCGTTACATTGACACATTGCTACTTCTTGCACGAACTGAATTCAAAATGTGCCGAGTCATCCCATTTTCTGACGTGCACCTCACACGGGGATGTTCTTGGACACCGGGAGACAAGGTAGCGGAGCCACCGGCAGATTTATTTGGGTACGTCCAGCACTTTATTCGTTCGTTTGCTTCTATCAAAATCCCATTATACAGATTCCTGGAATTCCTGGAATTTTGCTGAAGTGCATCAATATAGCTAAATTTTTTTAGTGTACAAACTTGTTGCCTTTTCAGGTTCTGTTCCATAATCACTACGCCCTCTACTGGATATACTAAGGCAGGGTTGTTCAGAAGCTCAGCTTGTGTGCACTGGCACTGTTGGCTCACATCAAACCCCAGACAGGCAGGAAATAATGCATTAATTTCAGGTACTGTATAATACCATGTCGGCACCTGGTACAATATCTTTCCCTGAGCATCTAGGCCAAATGGATTCATCTTAAACTGCTACAGAACCACCCAGATTTATTTATTTATTTTTTTGGGGGGTGGTGCTGGAAGGTCAACTTTTCACAGTAGATGGAGATCTCCACCCTCTGGTCACACTCCAACCACCTCCCAGCGTACACTCAACACTGAACAAGCCATAGGTTAGGTGTGAAGTAAATTAATTATTAACCTTATCAAAATAAGCCCTGTTTGTTGTGGGGTGGTGCTGGAAGGATGCTATCACTTTGTCACTTACTACCAAAACAGAGTTGGTGTCTGGCAGGGCTCCTCAAACTATGGCCCCCAGGCCGCATGCGGCCTCCCTCCCTCCCTCCATTTGACGGACCCTTTTTCCAACATCAGCAGTGCATATAGTTCAGCTGCTACACATCGTTTGAAATAACAGGCATAGGTGTGTAAGGAAAAACGCAGCAAAGCAAACGTGGTTATCCTCCTTAGCAACATTAAAAATGAATAAAAAACTTTCGGCTCTATATGATCCTGTTAATGCATATCTGTTACCCAGACTTCCCACCTCTCCCGGGAGTCTCCCGCAAAACCGACACCCGCGAATGACGCGCAGTGTCCTGGAAATCTGCCGTTCCGCTGTTCAGCGGCGGTAACATGAGCCAGCAACAAGTTTTACTGCTGCAACTCCACTGCAACCAGTTGGCAAATTTTACCACCAGCACCCTCCCCCCCCCTTCCCCAGTCAACAAATCTCGCTACCCCCTAACAGTCCTGCTCCCCTTTGATTAAAAAGTTTGAGGACCCCTCGTGCATGGCGTCCACAGCGATGACACGCTCGAATTTCACTATTACATAGCTTCAGAA
The DNA here is from genome assembly GCA_025773925.1 of Cryptomyrus ogoouensis. Lineage (NCBI taxonomy): Eukaryota > Metazoa > Chordata > Actinopteri > Osteoglossiformes > Mormyridae > Cryptomyrus > Cryptomyrus ogoouensis. The sequence continues at coordinate 20,906,181 of JAOYFF010000040.1, read as the reverse complement.
TTTGGCTAGACGTTAGTAGATGTTATAAGTGTTCATGTGTTGCGCCAAAGTGCCGCTGCTCCCCGCAGATGACTGGCTAATTGGGAAGCATCACTCGCGAGAAAGCGGCCACCAGTGACGTAAGCTTGCTATTTCTTAGCCGGCTGGAATGGGCAGGCAGTTCATTTAACAACAGGGAAGAGAGAACTGACTCATCCAGCACTCTGCCTGTGTGATAACACCCTTATAAGGAGGCCCTGTATTGTTTTTTTCAGGCAGGATCAAGTGGAGACGCGACCTTTCATAGAACGACAGCGGCTCTGAGAGCATCACGCTTAATTGGTTGTTTTTTATTAAAAACAAAAACAAAACAAAATCATCCAACTCCTGGATGATCAGTGCATTTTTGTGCTGTGACACTAATACATAAGTATATATTTTATCTGGGGGGGCGCATCCCATTAATGGCTCTCCAATCAGTCCTCAAACCTGCAAAAATTACCAAAGAGCCAAGCATGCTTTTTCACATAGCATGGGTGTCTCACTGGGCTTGACCTTGCACTGACCTTGCACTGACCTGTCCTGACCTTCAGGAAGCTCAGGTTTCACTCTCTGGTTAACTGCCCTTGCCGTCGTGCAGGGTACCCCAGCTAATACAGAGGAAAGACAGCAGAACTGAGGGTGAGCTGGGACTTTGCTCTTAGAGGACATTCAGATGTTCTTTAGGGTTACTAGCTGTACTGTGTAAAAGGGATTAGTGCTCTCCATAAATACTATATCACCGTCAAATTCAGTCAACCAAGTCTACACTTAGTTCAGGAGATTATATCAGGAGGGAATGTAATCTAGGATATGATATTTATTTGCTGTTTTTACCAGAAGAGATAAATAAGGAATCTTTACTCACATACCTTATCTTACTCTCCTATCACACAACAATATATAGCTGAAAGCAAAGTTTGGGCTAAAAGCAGGGCCGGTTCTACCCTTTCAGGGGACCTAGGCAAAGTTTGGGCTAAAAGCAGGGAAGGTTCTACCATTTCAGGGGACCTAGACAAAATTTGGGCTAAAAGCAGGGAAGGTTCTACCCCTTCAGGGGACCTAGGCAAAGTTTGGGCTAAAAGCAGGGAAGGTTCTACCCCTTCAGGGGACCTAGGCAAAGTTTGGGCTAAAAGCAGGGAAGGTTCTACCCTTTCAGGGGACCTAGGCAAAGTTTTACTTGGGAGGCCCTGTACCAAGAAAATTGACGATCACTTTCTCCACAACCCAGGAGATGGCCCAGAGTCAGAGCTCAGGCCCAGCCACCTATCCAACACCTCTCAAGCAGTTTTTGTGGTTAAGGGCTTTACTCAAGAACAGGGATATGATTGTAATATCACACTTCTGCTGGTCACAGGATTCAAACCAATGACCTTCCGGACATGGACACTGGTCTCTAATCTGTAGAGTTATTACAGCAAGGAGTTAAAAAGACATTTCAACAAATCTACTGAATTATACATTATAATGAATAAACAGTTGTAAAATGTCTATAGCAGGTTTTAGTACAGTAGTTACTAGATAAATTGAACTATTTCTCAAGAAAATTTGGCAAATGGCAAATTAAAAACAGCAATCTGTGTCCATTTCTGGAGAGAGTATCAACATGATTTCACGTTATTATGAGTAAACAGTGTAAGCAATGAGCATTTGTTTAATTGTTTTTTTACACAGCACCTTAAAAAAGTTACTTGCTTTTGTGTCTGCCTGATGTTCACAATGTGAATCACTCCACATCTGACTGTAATTGTTGATGCGGGATCATATGTTAAGTGCTTTGGTGCGATCAGGAGGGGAGGAGTCTTCGAAAATAAACATGATTGAATTAAACAATAATTCTCCAGTGTAATAAGTTTAATTACTATAAATGCATGCAGATATAGCCATGGTGTCTGAGTTTGAAAGACAAATGAGAACCTGTAAGTGGCCTGCTATTGAATGCTAATCCGATTCTGCATATTTATGGGTAGTTTTATAGGCATATGATTCAGAAACTCACCCCCCAGGCCAGAGAGCAGGGCAGTTAAGCAGAAGACCTCACATCACGCAAATACACTGATTGTCCACTCTCATAGGTGACATTTTAAGACATTGCATGGGCTGTGACCGCCATCATTTGAGTCCATTCGTTTTTGGCACATGGTAAATCTTTTCCGTTACCAGTACAAACCGGACATAGATTCTCGCACTGCTTCTTAACATCCCCATTTTAATCTTGTTTTGTAATCGACTACACATCGGCGTCTCTGCATACTGCTGTATCACGCTAACGGAGGTGTTGTAACTTAAGATGTTGTTGAGGCAGGGACAAGTAACTGGTCCAAAAATGCCCACTGCATCCTAATAACCCTGCAGACAGCCCCCCCAGCCCGAATCAGACTGAGCTGCTACAGAGCTGTGTAGGTGTGTTTTAGGTGTATTTTTGTAGGTGCGCGAGTCTGTCTGCGTGTAGATGTGCTGGTGAGAAGCTGTGCTATGTGTGGGTAGCTGTACGCGTTTAGATATCTCCGCATCTCCACGCGCACTTGTGGGCGTGCAAGTGAAGACCTGCATGCATGTCGCTTCGTGGATCCGTCTAGGTGCACGGGGACGCGGCTTGTCCCTGCGTAGGTGTCCGTGTGCTGTCTCTGGCTGGATGGACACCTCTCCTCTGCGGGGGGTCCTCTTGCTTGCTGATTTCCTTGGCGAGTGATTCTGGATCAGCTCATTATCCCTACCGGGTGGTTGGCTTAGCCATTTGGGCTTAACGATAATACTGACCCGGGGTCAGCTGCTGAAGGCATCGTGAATCCTGGAACGGCGTCTCTGTCTGGGCCCGAGGGCACGCTGTTCACATCTGTGACGGCTTGGTGGGGACACCCGTCTTAAAAAATGACACCCTTCACCTGACGCGGTCTGACATCTGCACGGGAAATCGCTATAAATATTGCAGCAGATATATTTACACAGTCGCTCTTAGTGGAAATCCACACTCCGGGCAGAATTACATGTTTGTAAAATGCATTCTATGTATGTAATGGCTGTAATGCAATCAGCAGCATATCACAGGCAGTCACTGCGACGCAAGTCCAATCCCCGATCGTTTTTTTAAATGACTAGCAGTTACCATATTTCTCTATTTTTTGGAACATTCAGCAGTAGCTGTTTTTTTGCAGGGCGTGCGAAAGATGCCAGATTGCTTATTCTGTTTGCTAGAGTGTTTCCAAGAATGAAACACACACACACAAACACACACGCGCGCGCACGCAAAAAACGACAATTGTTCTTTTTTTCCTCCTCATAGCTCCAGAGTAAAAAAAATATAATTGGTGTTGGTTGAAGGAAGAATTGCGGGGAATCAGCAAAGTCGGCAGTATCCCCCTGGGTTAAACAATTGAATTGTATTGAAATGACTGACTTAACAGGACTCAGTTAATCCTGACGTGAGCGAACATGCGAAGGACGCTGACAATGTCACAGCGACGTGAGAGGGCTGCTAGCGGTTTCTGGCGTGGCCGCACACTTACACCAAAGGAACAGATCACATGGCCTGGGCTTCGGACATCTGTGTAGGATTCTTACCTTGTGAAAAACCCCATGAAGGCATAAACCTCGCGCTGAAAGAGAGGACTTCTATTAGTTGTCAAACCCCAGGGTTGTGGACATTTCTAGACTTGTGAAACTGTGCAGAAGCCTTTCCCGCTGGTTTGTGCTATTCAAGGAGGTGCACTTTAACGAAGGAGGTGTATGTGTGTGTGGGGAAGGGGTTCAGTCGTAAAGACAGGGGGATTACATGTGTGTGTGAGGCAGCAGATCCCTTCGGGGGCGGACTGCACCGTCGTCACGTCAGCCGCATAGCGTGGCCAAGTGTTCCACATTCCTTCCATCGGTAAATAACATGCGATCGCATTTTGGGTGGAACTGCGATCCGCAAGGCCTGCTTTTCACCCAAGGGTCTGCGAGGTTGCGAAACAAGTGTGATCATGAGCAACGACGTGCATGCTGCAGAGTTCAACATCTGCCCCTTACCTGTCGAGGGGGCCTTCTCCAGTACTGTCCCATCTCTGGTGGATGTATCTTCTCTGCCAGATTGAGATTCAGAACCTTTCTGAGCTGCAACTGCTTGAGTTACTACTAAAGTTACACGTTTCGCCAGGTTAACGATGAAAAAACAAATAAGAGATTCTTAAAAGGAACAAAGAGGTTGACGTCAGCGAGTAAACTCAGCGAAGGGCCATGGGGTTATGAGTGAGCTAAATTATGGACAAGGACCACAGATCTGTGACCAGGAGTGGGAAGAGGATTACAAAAGGACCAGGACTAGACGGCTGTGCACCAGGCTGGGAACAACACTAGGAAAGGTCTAGGTTTGGAAAAAAGCTGGGTGTAGGTCTGATGGCATTCAAACTGTGCACTGGATGCTCATGAGTGTCACATTAGCTGAGACCTGCACTTAAGCCAAATCATGGTTGATGTGTAAACACTTTCATAAAGGAACATTTGTTAATCACCGGTGACCAGCACCAGTTTTTTATTGTTAGTTCTGCTTTAAACAGAATAATAAAATTCAGTCTTCAGTGGGGCTAAAGATTGGCTAAATGCAGTCTAAAATAAGAAGCAGTTGTGTTTTTATTAACAAATAATTACTCCTCTTCTTTACTGAATTAAAGTCCTATGATGGGGCTCTTGTAAAATGCCACAGACTACAGGGAATAGGTGTGATTATACCTGCACTTCTCGCTGCAGACCCTGACCAGACCTCCATTGCACCGATTATACCAACAGCGAATCTGCAGCCCAGTGCCAGTCCCAGACAGGTCCTGGTGATTATCAGGGTCCAACTGGCAGTGCCAGGGCCCAAACAATATAGGAAGAGACACCATCACCGGAGACTCATCATCTACTCCACCCACGTTAGTCATTATAAACCTCCGCTT
>JAOYFF010000040.1:20882464-20895317 GCA_025773925.1 Cryptomyrus ogoouensis | reverse complement strand
CAACCGCCCCCGCAGTGGGGCAAAGCGGAGCACCGCCCGTCAGCCAACACCCCCCCCCCCCACCCCACCTGCTTGCAGCACTGGGAAGAGACAGACGGATAGACGGCGGGCTCTGATGATCAGGGTGAAGAAAGAAATGACATGTCAGATTTAAACTTTACATTCCCGGTAATTAAATTAACTTTTTGACTTAATGGCTTCAGAAAAGCGAACTGCTGTTTCTCGTAAAGTTTGCCCACCCCAGGTTTTAGAGTGCCACAAGCCACGAGGCAGACTTTCATCTCACTGGAGTTTTTAATTAATCGGCTTTGACTGAGATGCAGATTAAATTCACTGCATGAGCCATGGCTCGGGAAGCTGGCTGCCAGACCTGAGAGTCATTCTCCAGCCGTGTGAAACCAAATTCGCGTTTCAAATAACTGTAATTATGAAAGGAAATATATGGTTCTACAGATTCTCCCCATTCCTGTTACACTGAGCAACAATAAATGACGAGTTGTGCTTAACATTTATTTATATCTGTTCTTAACCCAGCAACAACTGAAGTCACTAAAAGGCCAGTATTCTAAATTAGGTTCATTACTAATTTATTTTCATTTTAAGTTGCGTGAATAGTGAAAGGATTAGCAAAATTAAGCTCCTTAAAAAAATTAATTACTGAATTGAATGACTAAATGATATGCTGGAAGGTTCAACTAATTAAATAATTGAGGGCAAATTTAGTTTTTTAAATTTTGTAACTATTACTGTGATTTTCTTGCGCCCATTATCAATTAATTAGCCAATCAGTTCCTGGCAGTGCAACAGGAGTAAGTTGCAATGACTTTTACTTAAATTCTGATAGAGGCAGAGATCACAGTGTCAAAGCTGATGGGAGTCTCTACACCTTGTCGTCGCGAGTGTTTGTATATTTTTGAAGGTATCTGCCTGGCTGGACTTAGTTGAAGCCAATTAACGTCCTCAAACTGACTGAGGATGGATTCTACTGGATGCAAATGAGGGGAAAACGTTACAGTTCATTTCAATTCAGTTTATTTCTATATTGTGCACCTCATTACGGTGAACTAGAATTGCTCAGAGACTTAATAGGAACATTACAAGTGGATCTGAAGCAGATGAATAAAAGCAGCACAGACTGACAAAAAGGGAGTTAAGACAGAATGACACAGAACAGCGGTTAAGAACAGGATCACAGGGAGACAAAACAACAGTTATTAGGGCATGAATCAAAGGGATGTGACAGCCTAATTAAGAAAGACATCACAGACATTACAGACATCACAACAGAGACAGCAGTGATACTTGAGGAAACCGATAAATGTGAAGCAAAATAATTTAAATCCTACGGCTCAAATTTAAAATTCTGTTTGGCTTAACAATATTAAAAAAGGATAGCTGAGCTGACAGACCAAAGACATGATTTAATTATGTGATGCACACAATCAAGATCTCAGTCAAGGTTAATTAAAATCTCTACTGGAACTGGACCTGGCTAACCACACGACCCTCCAGGACCAGGCTTGCCAACCCCAGTCTATAATTTTAAACACCACTAGATGGCACCATTGTCATGTTTTAATTTCAGAATATTGCACATCTGCAAAGGTGCCTGGGTTTCTTCTTACCAAAGCAACTAAGCCTGAGCGCCTCCCCCACAATATTAACAAAAAAAAATCATGAATTAAATATTCGACTACGCCACAAGCTGCCTACAGTATACAGGAGCGAGCTGATCCCCTCGGCCAGGGAAACTTGTTTTTGCAGAACCTACTCTGTGTCTAACCACCGTAACGCTCCACAGGACTGCGATCTTTCAGTGAGATCTTTCAGCTCAGCACGGGTGGTTGGGAACAGAACAACAGGCGCTGCTGGACCCAGGAGAACCAACAGCAAACGGGACAAAGACGCAGGCAGAGGCCAGAGGCAGACACGGCCAATCAATGCCCCGGGGCACCCTCCCAGCCCGCGGCCGGTTTGGACTCCATCGATTCGTCAATATAATTGATTGCTTGACCTTCAAGTATGAGGCAGAGATAATATCATGTCATACGTATGAAAGTCAAAACAATACAGCACCGGAACAAAAGATCCCTCTTGTTATTTCCTGTGAGGAAGGACGAAAACAAACAGAAACGAAATCACTCTCAGCTGGGTGCCGAAGACAAGCTGGGGTTTGCAACATCATTACAAAGGTGGGGGGGGGGCATGCTTCCCCTTAAAGGGATGGGTGTTAAAGGGGTGGGCGGGTCAGACTCAGACAGCAGGTGTATGCAATAATGGAAATCGTAATGGAGGCAAGGAACTGGGTCTGGCAGCTGCCCAGTGGAGGGTTTGGGCATGCATTTGTTTTGAGCATAACAAGGGATCCTATTAAAGGACAGAGTGGAAGAGAGCAAAGCAGAAGGCAGTGTGTACAAAGTGTAGGTTCGACATGGCCGAGCTGCTGCATCATCCTGAAGTCTGGACAAAGTTTCCCTGCAGGACCCTGGCTCCTGTGATGTGTTACTTCTTCTTGCTTGCGCTTTTGGCCCTCGTGGTGCTCTTGGGGAGGGGCTGAGCTGAGGGCGGGCCCTTGCCGGGCTCCGCCTGCTGAGCCGTGAGCAGCTCGGCCTCCTTCTGCCTCAGCTCCGCCTCCCGCCGTGGGCTCCAGTAGCCCTCCCTTGCCTTGAGTGTCTTCAGCCGCTGCTCGTTGAGGAGAATCTGCACAGACAGACCAGGGGGATTCACTGAGTGCAGCTGGGCCTCGCCTAATGATGGGGGAAATGAGGCCTGGACGGGGTGAGATCAGTGTACACTTTGCTGGTTATTACATTGGTTCCCATTGGATTACGCCAGTTGGTGGTTGAAGGCACGTGGAAATCCCATCTGCTATGGGGCTAGAAGCCTCATTTGTCTGATCACTGGTCTCCATTAATGGTCTCAATGATTGTGTGTGATTTGTAGCAGTGGGGGGGGCAAGTGATGCACAAACACACTCCAGGTTCAAGCCCAGGCCCGGAAGTCCGGTATGTTCAACAAGGAAGCGCTTCCTGATTACCGGGAGTAAGACAAACTTTTCTGCTGACATTTACGACATTGATGACAGCAGTCTGTGCATGACATCCACAGATCTAGCAGAGTCATGTTCACACGTCCAGCCCACACACACGAGACAAGCGTCCCTTGTCCCTACTCACCTGCAGCTCATCGTACATCGCCACCTGCCTCCGTTTTAACGCGTTCCGGCTCTCCTTCTCCTGCCTCCTGTGCTCGAGGATGATGTCACGGACCAGCCGGAAGCTCTGGATGTGCTCTGCCTTGGGCTTCCTGTGCTCCCCTGCCCCGGGCTTCCTAATCGGGCGAGAAGCTTCGCGTGTTTCAGCCTGCCTTCAGGCACAGAGTAGATACACGCTCTGGTCATGCTGCACACCAAGTGGTTTGTCAAGGTCCTGCTGAGGACCGCGGATGTGCCTCCACAAAAATGTTCTATTTTACATCTATCTGTGAGTCGAATTACCTTTAAATGTCAAAAAGTATTGGAGAAGTTGTTTAGAACTACCTGTATGCCTAGGAGCTCCACAGGTCCACTCCTGATTTACCCCTGAGCAAGACACTGAACTTGATCTATTTCCAGAGCCATAGAACTTTACATCAATGTATATGGTAAAGAAACGTGTCTGAATTTTGATTAAAAAGACAAAAAAAAAAAACCAAATAACTGGTTTGTGTACCCATACCATGAATCCCAGACCTTTCTCAGCGCTATATCAGATATTCCTACAAGCAGAATTCTCCCATGGCTTTCGCAGACTTTAACACAGAGCTACTCAGAACTAACACAAATGTTCCGGTGAGTACCCCAGGGCATTTCGACAGGAGACGAGCTCTAGAAAAAAGTTGTTACCACCTAAAGAAAAGGCTCCTTTTTTTTTTAGATTGACCTTCATTAAGACACAGAGCGTCAGAGTGGCTGATAAAATCCCAGCCCTCTGTAATGGGGAAAGGTGAAATGCTGAGCACTTCTCTGACTCCTCTAATAGCCCATGGTGTGGTGTCAGTAGTCATTAGACGGATAGATAAGGACATTGAGGGGAGACCCCCTGGGAGCCCCCAGCTCATTCCACCCGAAATAGCTCTCTAATTAATAGACCCAAATATTATCCCATTAACGCAGCTAGTAAAGCAGAAGGACTTCCATGGTTAGGTCCCGGGACAGCCGGCTTCCACTTTCGGCACACCCTTCCCTCGCAGCACGCCATGGCGTTCTGGAACAGGACGCACTTCCACAAGATCGGCATGTGGGTTAGAGTGCATCGCCATGAGTTTTCCAGGGGTGCTCCTTATCTCTTTTAGGTATTTGTGCAGGTGTTTGGCCGAGCACACAGTGTAACATGTACAATACTGTGGCTACATTTTGTTGATGAGATCGCACCTACGCCACTATTACCATTTTCTTTTATGTTCACATGTCTATGTTTTTACTGAAATCCATGCCATGGACTGGCATCCCCTCCAGGATGCCTCAGGCCTTGTGCCCCATCCTGCTTGGGATGGGTTACAATCTCCCTCAACTCTGCACCGCATTGGAAGATTAATGGATGAATGGCTTTAATAAAGTGATCTGGGTTATTTGCCCCGTTCAAAGGTACAACAGCTTTTCCAGGACTCTGGACTACCAGTCCCGTGCCTGTCAGCATTTCTGCATCCTCAGGGCAGCAGGGGAACGCAAAGCAGCACAGTGTCGTGGTGCTGATGCTGCAAACCGCCGCGCTCCTTCACCGTTTTATAGGGCCATGAATCGCCAGTCATGTGATGCGGCGGGGCTGAACGTCGCATCCCAAGCTCCCTTGCGTCCACCGCCGCAGTAATTATCCCGCCGCTCAACACACGAGCATCCCAGCTGCACTGACAGGCGGCACCACATCTAACCGTTTTCCCAGCAACGGCACGCTCGTCTCGTTAAACGAGGGCAAACAAGCGGCCGGGAACGCGGGGGTCCCGGGCAGGAGAGACAAAGAGCCCAGCTGGGAATGTAATTTACAGTGCCGAGCTGCTGGCGTGCATGGAATGGTGGTGTTTATCAAGCCCGACAGAAGAGCTTTCGCTAGACGCCGTGCTGACATAGGAGCTCAATACATTAAGTAGGAATCCGGCATTATGTACTGAGTGGAGCCGGCAACAAGAAATCAGGATGACTAATCATGACACCGCTGAGCGTGACTGTAGAACAGGTTTTATAAATGCTTCATTCGGTGCAGGAAACTGTGAGCGCTGTAAGACGGTGAGGCTGCTTAGGAAGGCCAATGTCGGCCTCCTCCGCCTTCCAGCATGCCATGTTAGCCCGCTAACTGCCCCCTTGTCTTCCATCAGAGTCTAAAATCCCTCCCTAAGCGCGGTTAGTATTGGAAAAGTGCTCAGCGATGACGCCGAGGTAAACATCTTCGTAATCATTCGCTTGAGGGCGACCCACCAGCTGTCAGAGAGGACATCGGAGCCGATGAAGGGCGTGACGGCCACGGGTGTGTGGGCAGAGGGCTGGGGTGGATCTGTCTGGCAGGGCTGGACCACGTCTGTCGAGGAGGGACTCAGAAGAACATCTGGGGCGCCTGCTGGAAAGGTTAAAAACACCTTTAATTTTCACCTCTAAAACGAGCCTCAACTTGACTCAACAGAGAAAAAGACAAAACGATTCTGAATACAGTCCACAGATGCATTTTAAATCGGAAAGTTTTGCAACAGGAGACTGACCTCTCTAGGTCACCTAATGCTTAAGGATGAGAGGAACTCATCATTCATCATATGAGAAAACTTTCTGCTTCCTGTTACACCTGGAACCGGAGACGCTAATGCTAAGCAGTGCTAAGCAATGCTACTACAACAGACACGTTACCTGTTGTCCTTTAAACAAAGACTAAGAAAAACCAGGTGGAAATGATCAGGCGAAAGTCAGTATTTTATTATTTAGTTGTTGTATTTTTATGTACATTACTGTGCAAAAGTCCTAGGCAGTCAAATGAATGATCTGTGTTTTGGTGTAAAGGTATGATATTATGTTTCGCAAAGAGTAACGGCATGGCCACTTCAAGACCTCCCCTAAAATCACCCCAGTATTTACAGCAACTGTCCAATATACCCATGCATTTTTTGACTTGAACACTACCCAACTTTCTTTGGCTAAAACAAAACCTCACTGACTCATTTAACTCATTTGGTTTCTTAATAAATTGAGCTTGTAGGGAAATTTAACAACCATATGGAATGACTGAGTTGCACCTAGGGAGAGGTTTGGGAGACAGAGTGGACTTCATCTAGCCATCCAACATGATATCAATTGCCTTTTGGAGAACAGGAGAAATTCTTGTTTATTTTTTAACGTTACTGTTTATTTGCATATGTTCTAATGTTAAATTGTATTTTTTTTCCTGAGCAAATATGCACGTACTACCCAGATAAATATCCTTAAACATTTTCTTTGACTGCCTAAGACTTGTGCTCAGTACTGCATATTTATTTTATATTTCGTATTGGTGTACTTGGAGACATGGTAGCCTAACAATTAAAACCCTGACAGTAACAGATTATTAACAGACTCTTTTTCCACACCTTCTGCACCGGCCTCCTCATCCACAGTCTCTCCAGCCTCCCCCCGGCCCAAGTGTTTGCTGATGAACTGAAGACGGACTTGCTGTGCCTGGAACCAGAACACACCACAGCAGTGTGACACATATCCAGTAAGGCGTGTAAATGGAAAGGCCCGGAGGAGGTGGCTGATAGCAGGATGTGCTGCAGTCAGTAAGTCACAGGCACCAACGTGTTAAGAACAGGCATGGTGGGCCACCTTGAGGGACCGGCCCGGGTCCACCGCCTCCCACGCTTTCTTCATGGCCTTGATCTCGTCCGCTCTCCCCGTGTCCTTGCTGACCTGGACCGAGTCGGCCTCGCTCTGATCGCTCACAAAGCGGAGGGTCCACTGGGGCCTGCTCACGTCCAGGATCTGCCGTGGGCAACGGCACAACAAAGAGAGCCCACCGATTCGGTTCAGGGCTTTTGAGGAAAGTGGTCAGGACCTTCACCGTGGAAACCATCACCTATAGCTAGAGATATAATTTCGGTAGCTGTGGGAGATGCCAAAAGAGTAAATGGGGGGGGGGAGGGGGTTCAGGTGGAATAAACCAAGTAAATTCTGCAACTGATTGGTGATGGTTTGCTGAAGCCACATGAGCTTATTAACTAGCTAAGCATGTAGCTCAGCCTGCATATGTCACCTGTCAGTGAATCAGCCTGCACCTTAGTCAGGCTGCTTACTGCTCCCCTATGGCATCTGCCTTAGAACTGAGCATTTTTTTCACAGCTATTTAGATGCTTTGCTGTGAAGAAGACATCCATAGTATTAGCATAGGAGTCATAAAAATAGGAGAAACAAAAAACAGGTTTTAATGCATCAGACTTAACTTTGCCCTTCATTAGCGACCAGATGTGTGGCAATTTAAAGGGCCCTTGCGACGTTATGCCCTCGCCTGGTGGTGAGCAGGGACACAGTGATCACTCTGGGGCTGTGCGTCTGCGCCCGCAGAGACTGACCTGGCTGCCCTGCCTGAGACCTGCCTTCAGAGCGGCCTTGCTCTTCTCCTTCTCTTTGGTCCTGCGGCTGGATCTGGGAGTGCTGGCCTTCTGCCCCTCGCCGCTCGCCGTCTCCGTGCTTGCTGCCGCCACCTGGTCCTCCTGCTTCTCCACAATGACTGTAATAAACAGCGCTTCAGCTGAGTATGTGTGTCCCTCCACACTTGCAAACTATCTGAGTGATATGCCACAGTCACATGACAAAGCTACACTAACCGATGATTTATTATCTCCTCATAAATCAGGAACCGGCTGTCTGTATAGGGCAATACCTTCCAACTGACCCAGTCCACTGAGTACAACCACAATATGTGAACGGCTTCCACGCTTTGCTGTACTAGGTGGCACTGTTGCTCTGTGTAGATATCAAAGCAGGTTCTCCTGATGCAGGAGCCTGCTTACATTTCACTACGACATCATTGTAAAATACTTAGGGCCAGATTTACTCTTTTGGCATTAAAATAGTACTGTCGGGATTTACTACAGACACATAGTGAATAGTTAGCATTGGGGAGGCGGTGACAGTTAATTTTTGCGACTGGCCATATTGCACGTGCATTTGTGGGAGTTCCCTTTCAAAGCACGAAATATGAGGGAGGACAGTATTTAAATGAATCAAGCGCTGCTCTTGGTAGATTGGCTCGGTCATTATTTAAACAAACTAACTGCGCCTGGCTTCATATATTTGTGCATTTTTAGTAGATCACCTACAGAACTAGCCACCGCTACTGGTGCTTTTTGTTTTTTCGGTTGCTGCCTCACACTAATTAGCCCTGCTTAGTAAATCTGGCCCCTAATGTTTACGAAGGTGAGCCGTGAAGGAACATATTAAGCTAACAAATGTTAAATCATATTAATATGGATAATAAATGTCTGAAGCATATATATGTTTGGTTTTAGAAAGTGTGACGTTTTTTAAAAAAAGTCAATTTAGAAATGCATGATCTCCGATTGCACGCATGACAATATTTGCATACAGATGTCTAAGTTACATATATAACTTTTTGGGCTGGTCATCTATAGCTCACGGGAAAACCCGTCGCCTTAGCGACCAGCATTTCAGGCTGAAACACACGCTTAGGGGCCCCGCGGAAGCCGCCCCCCCCTCCCCCCCACCGTGCCGCGCCAAGCGAGCGTCACCGGCCTCTGCCGCGCCTCCGAGGGCCCTTTCAATTAAAAGCATATTGATTTCAGCTCCTTCCGAAATAATTCCCGGGGCACTAAGGGGACAGGAGCCAGCCTCATTTGACTCTTTATTGACCCAGATTCGGCGGCTCTTTGGAAAATGAAGCGCAGGCAACCACTTTCCACCAATGGGGAGTTTGTTTACTTTTTTTTTTTTTTTTTAATAATGTCACGGGTTACGGGGCAGGTCTGCAACTGATATGACATTTAATATGAGCTAATGGTGAATTAGGGTGAAGTTCGTATTATTATAATTACTGCTCAATGTTTTTAAAGAAATTATATGAATATATAAAGAAGAAATTAATGATAAGGGATCAGACCCGGAGCCACAAGGTCCTGAATCTAAAGTACTACTGCCCTTGCCGAGCAGTCAGATACTTACTGATATAATGGTCAAATGGTTCTCCTGGAAAGTAACTTAAACCACACGTCCAAATATTTTCAATTCTAATTTCTAAGAAATATGCTTAGACTCATGACTCAGTGGGCAGGGGTATGTTCTTTCGCTCAAATCCTGCAATTATCCAGCAGAAAAACACTGTCTTGTTAAAAGTGCCATTTATCCTTTCTTTCCCCTGCCTGCTTTCATTTTTTCCATTGTCATGCTCATAATCTTCAGTTTATATTTTGGTTACCATTGTGTACTTACGCGATCATTTCCTGCACACCCCCTGGCTGTAGTTTTTAATTTGTGTTATTGTTTTCTGTATTTATCTTCCAGCCATAATCTCATCTTTGGTTTCATGTTTAATACCCACATTACATGAGCGCAAAGTGCCAGTTCTACAAGGCTTTCGTTAAGGAGAGGGTCATCAGGAGTGAGGCCTCGCTAAACCTTAGCCGCAATGCGAATCGCGGAGGCGGGGCCAAGACACCATGTGACAGGGAACGCACGGCGGGCATCAGGAGGCGTGCGGAGAAGGCTGAGTGGGCTGCGCTCTCCATACCTGTTGTCCAGTCCTTCACTTGCGAAGCCGCCGCCTTCTCGTACTGTGACCTGCTTTTATGCAGCACCTCTGCCTGGATGACGTACTTGTGACTCTGGGAAGTGGAGACCAAACAGAGTAGGATCAGCAGAGCCATCCGTCCCGTTATGCACTGACATTAACCCGGGCCGTCACCGGGAGAGGAAACAGGCATGTTTTTCCCAATCTACCTTGGCGTTCCCTAACCCACCCCCACTGGCAAAATCTAGTGAGGGTGTGTAAGATGACATGTTATCAGGGGGCTCAGAATTCCTTGCTATGCCCCCAAGCATAACCCTCACTGGGCCTGCACTCTGACGCTCCTTATACAGGACTATATGACTCACACACGTGCACTACCATTAAAGAGGACCAATACTGGCAGATCATCGCAGCCAATATTTCATTTACTGCTGACCAGCACAAAAAAGGTGAAATACAGCCTGTCAGTTTCAAGCACATACGAATGCCTGACTGCTAAATGCGCATATTTAATTTATATCGATCTATATCTGTCTGGAGGCCCTAAAGGCAGCAGGCACAGTGCAGGTAAAGGCTGGACTTCAGATCCTTGAAAGCGAGATGCTGCTGCATTGCTGAACGGGTGATTTCACCAGAGCAGCTTTGGCAGATTGCAGGAACAGAGACATGCGTGAGCGCGTTCGGCGCGTAACCTGTGGAAAAGCTACGCATTCTGGAAAAAAGATCCCGAGCACAGAAGATCAGGACAATAATGCACGTTGCGATGTCATCTGCCAGAGAAGCGGAAAGATATGGAGGATGTGAGACGCCTGGTTGCGACGCAGTTTCTGCTTTCGCTGCGTGGGGAAAGACTCCCTGGCGACTGTCTTCGGTGCTCATCTGCACGGCTTGGCTGCACTTGCTGCAGCCGTCAGTCTTTTCATTTATCTTTATTTGCTTATCTGAGACAGCAGATACATTTAGCCGTGGCACACAAGAGGAGGAAATGAAGACCGCTAGGGACACCCTCTGTACTCTGTTGAGTTGTGTGGCCGGCAGCTTGCTGACCCAAACAGACGGGATGGAAACCAGGGAATGTCACACTCTGGTGGTGAGCAGTGAAGCCACACCCCCAGCTGACCTTAAACTTAGAACATGAACTATGGTGGCGTGCTAACCATGCTAACTGACCAGAGCGGCACATTCCTTAGTTAATTTTCATATATTTCTGGTGTCTTCGCTATCAGCAGCACAACTAACCATGTCCTAAAGGAGGCGAAGTCTGATAGGGCGGGTGTGCTGACAGGTTTCCTACCATTGGCTGGGTCAGCTGGTTGTCAGCGGTCGGGAGCTGACTGGACGCCACATCCTCCCCAAGGCCGCGGGATGCGGCTGTCAGCGGCCCGCCACTCTGACTGACGACCGAGCTGCCCTGGCCTCCAGGGGGCGCTATCAAGCAAAATCGCAAAAAAAACGAGAAGTGACCACATGTCACATCACAGACGGGGAGCTACGCTATTTAGAGGCGAAAGTCCAAATGCCCCCGTCACTCTGACAGTGACGAGAGCCTGTCGTGAAGGGGAAAGTGTCAGAGAGTGTTGGGACTCAGAGGGTGTCAAGTCTGGAGCAGCCAGAACTTCAGAGCTGACGCTTGAGGCACGGGACACACTGGGCATGTGGCAGTGTCACACCCTCAGAGTGACACTCTGGTAAACAGGAGAACGCGCCAGACATCGACCGTCATCGCGGCGTGGATCGCGTCACCGGCGGCTGGGCTGACTCACGCTTAGGGGGGTCGTTGGGTAAAAAGCGGAAGACGGGGACAATGGCCTGGGCCCTCCCTGTGGCGCTGGCCACCTCCTCCTCGCAGTCCAGGACCATCAGCTTCACGTAGATGTCAGGCTCCGTCATCTGGACCTGAACCGTGCCAATGTGATCCCTCGTCACCTTCACCGAAAATCTGCCCAGAGAGGGACAGCGGGAGCCTGTCGTGACAGACATTGGGAACTTGGCCCTGCCATTGCCCCTCGCGGACCTTACCTGCATATTATATTCCTGTCATCAGGAATGTAATAGTCCCTGAACTCCTTGGTGGCAAAGCTGCAGAGCGGCGTGTCCCTGTTGAGCTTGGCAGGTGGGTCACATGACCGGATCAGTCGCATTCTCCACCTCCCAGCAGCAGGGGGCGTATCCCCGAACTGGGCTTCAGCCACAAAGGTGTATCCCGTCTGAGGTAAGGGGACCCAGAGCTTAGCTCTCGTGCAAACACGCACACGCACACACGCACACATTACGTGCTTCCTCTTCTGTTCAAAGGTGAAACTCGATCATGACACATCACAATGCTGTCCTGAGGGGTCCCCGCAGGGACGAGAGTGCAACGGGGGAGGACTGGGTGAGTCAGGAGACGGGAAAGGGGCAGACCTGGTTTGGCCTGTAGACGTGAGGCTCCACCTCCTGAAAGACCCGGGGCACCTCGTCGCCGGAGTCATTGTCGATGACGTGCAGGACGCAGGCCGCGAAGGGCGCGTACATCTTCGGCTCCAGCAGCAGGTCCGCGTGGACAAAAAACACCTCTCTGTGGAGATTCACGGAGGCGACGGCAGTGTTTACCGGCCCCCTGCTGCCCATAAAACAGTTGCTACACTAATGGGGTGTGGGAGGGGGGGGACTTTTTGAGTGAGGCCCCCAAAACAACCAACCGAGCACGGAGAGGGTTAGGAACGTCATTCCCTCAGCCCTGATGCTGGGAATGAAGAGCAAGCACCCAGTGTGCCCACAGCGCTGGCGCTTGGAAAGCATCCTACCGGAAAACGAGGCCCCAGGAGCGAGCGGGCTGCTCCGGAACAGCTACAGAGTAATCGGTGAATAGAACGCGGCTCGGCTCGTCCTCGTAACATGGATAGAGCGCCGCCATCTTCCCACTGCTGCTGAAAATGTGCCTGATGGAGAGAAGGCGAAAGGGGAGTGAGTCACGCTCACCTCGCTCTACTGGGGTTACTGGTCAACCCTCTTACAACACCCCCCCCCCCCCCCCCCCCCCCCCCCCCCCCCCCCCCCCCCCCCCGCCCCGGGGGGGCGGGGCGGGGGGGGGGGGGGGGGGGGGAATGGTGAGGAGAGGAAAAAAAGGAAGAAGGGAG
>JAOYFF010000040.1:20861807-20880744 GCA_025773925.1 Cryptomyrus ogoouensis | reverse complement strand
GGGGGGGGGGGGGGGGGGGGGGTCGTGGGGGGGGGGGGGGGGGGGGGGGGGAGGGGGGGGGGGGGGGGGGGGATATTAGATGATGTATTGCCTGGGCTGCACCGTGAGCGTTCACCCTGAACTCACCCTGACGAAGCCTGTGAGGGCGGCTGTGTGTCTTAGCCCATGGAACTGCAGGTGACCAAAGCTCAGCATGACTTTTTGTAACACATTAAGCGAAAAAAAAAAAAACATGTTTTCTATGAGCTCAGGGCTGGTTGCCCTGGTTGCCCGGCAGCAAGGTTGGGAGCCCATGCTACAGCCACACCCCTACAGTGACCACATGGTGTCGCTGCATCAGAGGAATGCATGGCCGCATGGCTGCAGTCAGGGTGCCGGCCGCCCCTACAGACCTGGCTGGGAGGCACGAATGACCTCCCGCACGTGCAGCCCCTTCCAGCCGGCTTGCAGGACGCTGGCGGCCGCCGTCTCCTTCGCTGTGGCCTCTCTGCTCCTCCACGGCTCTGGGATCTCTGCACCAGAGGCTATGTGGAGCACAACAGCATGAGCTTTGAAAATCTCCCAGAATCCCCAAGTCCCAGGAGCTGTCGTACGCTTAAGAAAATTACTCTACTTAAAGTTACACTGAATGTAACCTTTCAATGACTCATACGTGTGTGAGAAGTTTGTATGAACAATGAAAGCCATAAAAAGATAGTTAGAAGACAGAAAGTTAGACAAACAGAGAGAAAGACAGATCGATAGATCTGCTACACAAATAAAGAGAATTAGCGCCTCGTCGCATTAATTACATGCACTGTGCTCCAGGAAACCAGTCCCAGCCGAGGGGTCCCTAAGCAGGGCCTGCAGAGCAAACGCCTCCTCTGCGGTCAGCTTCCGGTTCAGCGCTACGGTCACCATGTGGAAAACTGCGTCGCTAAACACCTGGGAAGACGACACTGTCCTGCAGCCCAGCGCTGGCATGTCCCGTGGAGGCCCCAGGGATCCCCCGCCCCTGTACCCCGCCCCTGGCCTCACCTGGGCATGCTCCCCGCAGCTCCCTCCCTGCAGCAGCGGAGGCCGGCAGGCCAAGCCCAGCTCCTTCATGGTGGCCGGAAGCTCTCGTGCATTGCTAAACACGCTCACCGCTCTGCTCAGGGCCCCCAGGACCAGTGCAGCCTGCTCCCTGAACCGAACGCTGTCCTGTGTGGGGGAGTGGAGATGACAGACAGGCCGGCACTGGAAAAATCCCTCATCCCATTCACCTTTCCTGTTTACCTCAAGCTGCGGATAAATCGACGCTGTCCACACAAGGACACGAGGACAAAAGCTTACAAGATACATATTTAATTATAACTGGTTCCATTCATCTTTGTAGCCACAAATGATTGTTTACTTTGTGGATATCTTTGTGCAATGGCCGAAATCTATAAAAGGAGAGTAGGAGTGCATGGACAGGTGCCTGCTAAGGACAAACAGAGCGTGTGGGACTTTGGGTCGCTCACCTTGCTCAGGTGTGCCATGACGGCATCCTCGTCTTCAAACAGGAATGGCACCGCGCTGCACAGGGCGACGTGATAGGCCAGAGGAGCCTGGATGGTCAGACGCAGCACCCGGCGCCTAACAGGGGGACGAGTCAGTCATGGGTCACATGCAAAAGGGCATGCCGGCCACATGCGAGCCACATCACGGCTGTCACTTAGAGCCCCGTTACTCGGAGCTGTGGCCCTGCGGGCGACTGACGGATGTAAGGGAACTAAAGCGATGGCCTACAATGGCGAGAGCACAGACAATCTGATTAGGGGCCAAAAATGCTGCAATAAACACCAGGAAGCAAAAGGCTAAGTGAAAGATTTCCAGGGAACTGGCTGATTGGCGTGCTCAGGGACGTGGGGGGGGGGAAGTGGCACCCACCACACTGAACTCTATTCATTACTCTGCGTAATTGTAGGCATGTATCTTCTGCCTGACCTCGGAATCTAGGCTTCCTTCTTCTAGGACACAGATCCATTTATAGACGGCCAGCTGTCACACGTTCTAACGGCTTTGAATCGGCGCACAGTTCGACAGGTCAGCCTTTTATAACCGTTTAGTGCTTCGTTCTGCATTTTAGCAGGAAAAATGGAAATCAATACCTGTCAAAGTATTTAATCAAACTCGCTCGTGCTGGGATAAAAGCCAAATCCGTCGCTGCTTTCATCTCTGACGCGATCGCAGTCAATAAATGTTCTACGCATGAGATGTGACAAGGCAGATGGGAGATCGGAACTTGAAAATGGAGACAGATTCTGGGTGGGTCTGCCGTTGAACCTTTGATCGAAGTGCTTCAGCTTAATTGAACCTGTTTCATCATATAAAAGATCAGACAGAAAGAGGGAAAGGCAGAGAACAGCGTTAATATGGTTCTGCCTCAGCACAATGCAGATGCTCTTTTATATCGCTTGGTTTGTCCCTGGAACAGGAAACTGCCTGTTTCACCGTAAGTCCTTTGATTGCCAAAAACAATTCCCAACATGCACTGCAAGTGCTGCCTTTGATAGGAACAAGCCTGCAGCAGAGGCAGAGCAACTGTGACAGGCTGAGGGAAAGGAAAAGCATGGGTCTCTCAACAACTTCTCTTCACACGTAGTGAGCCACAGAATCAGAGCAGAGAACGCACACTGGGTTAAAATGAATGACAGACAAGTGTCCTGACTGAAAACAGTAGCCAAGCAATATGGCATTATGGGAAATGCTGTGCATGTTAAATATCAAGCAGAAAATTAGTAATGAATGCCAAAAAGATACAAGCAGACCATTCACCAAGCAGATAGGAGGGGACCACTTATCTAACAATACAAGAAGAAAAAAAATCAGTCTGGCACAAGAAGAATAATCACCAAAACAAAACAAAGGGATACAATCACCGGACCAACACAAGGAGCCCAATTACCAAACCATCAAAAGTGGACCAATCACCAATCCGACACAAGGGGACCAATCACCAAACGAACATGAGGGAACCAATCACCAAACTGTCAAAATGGGACC
Organism: Cryptomyrus ogoouensis; assembly: GCA_025773925.1. Lineage (NCBI taxonomy): Eukaryota > Metazoa > Chordata > Actinopteri > Osteoglossiformes > Mormyridae > Cryptomyrus > Cryptomyrus ogoouensis. The sequence goes on along the minus strand of JAOYFF010000040.1, from coordinate 20,877,735 downwards.
TATCACCAAACCGACAGGAGGGGGCCAATCACCAAACCGACACGCGGGAACCAATCACCAAACTGACATGAGGGAACCAATCACCAAACTGACATGAGGGAACCAATCACCAAACCGATTATGAGGGGGCCAATCACCAAACTGACATGAGGGAACCAATCACCAAACCGACACAAGGGAACCAATCACCAAACCGACACAAGGGAACCAATCACCAAACCGACACAAGGGAACCAATCACCAAAGTGTCAAAAGGGAACCAATCACCAAACCGACACAAGGGAACCAATCACCAAAGTGTCAAAAGGGAATCAATCACCAAACCAACACTCGGGGACCAATCACCAAACCGACATGAGGGAACCAATCACCGAAATGACACAAGGGGACCAATCGCCAAACAGACATGAGGGAACCAGTCCATTAAACTGACACGAGAAGACCAATCAATCACCAAACCGACACTCGGGGACCAATCACCAAACCGACACGAGGGGCCAATCACCAAATCGATACGAGGCGAACAATCACTAAACTGTCACAAGAGGACCAATCAGCATATCAGAATGGTGAGAAGGATGACCTGCTGCGTGTGACATTTACCCAGGCGGAAGGGATAACAGGGCTGCCTTGGTGGATGTTGTCTGGATGTTCAGGACAGGCAGCTGAAACTGTACGGTCTTCCAGGAGAACGGCCTGGCCAGCAGGAGCCCAGGCTGACATGAAGCGTACTTCCCTGAAGGGGAATGTTAAGAGGGGAGTGAGGGGGGATGAAAGAAAGAAGAGAAAACCCTGATATTTTTAGATAATATGCCCTTGTAATTGCTGGTTTCCAGAAAAAAAACATCATGGAGTGATGTTACCAAGTTTGCCATGCAAAATAACAGCTAATGCCATGGCCTGAGGAAGGGTTTTTTAAGATCTGCCAAATATTAGCCAAACATTTAGAGTATATTCCCATAATGCACTGGAACTAATCTAAAGCTGAATGGACCATTATTAGTCTTCACTGAAGGTTCAAAGTAGCGTTATCATTTTGTGACTCAGACTGCCCAAAATATTTACCAAATAGTCTATCACTATTCCATAAGGCAGAGTTTTTGCCCTAGACTGCTACTAGATTTGTAAATGCAATACATTTACTCCAACGCTCCCTTACTTTCATCTGGGGTCCCGCCCCAGTGGGCCAGCGACGAGAAGCTTATTAAGATTTGGGAAGGCAGCAGACTGTCCACGAGCAGGAAGAGGATCCCCTTGTCATCTGCTGACTGACGCCATTACGTGTGTCACTCACTGGGCTGGCCTTTCATACCGAGCGTTTGAAGTGATGTGGGTGGAGCAGGGGAAGTGACAGATGGCTGTCACGGCCAAAAGGCATCCGTGAAGCTGTGTCTGGGACTGAACTCCGGCCAATCGCATTTACAATTTCACAGGAAACAAATGTAGAGCGCTTTTCTATTGCACAAACAAGCATTGGCCACTATTAAAATAAAAATGTTAATACAATACACACAGATTTTATAAATTATGTAAAACAAGCGGTTCTCATCTTGCCGTTGCATATGAATGACCATTCAATGCCAAGACCTAGTGGATCACCAGTAATCATTCATTTGCAAGGCCGTGTCTCAAGTATACCGGCGTGCATGTAGCTACCAAAGATGCCGCCTGCGGTTTGACGGGCACGGCTTGAGCGCTGGCCGTCGACAGGCTTGTAGACGACGTCTTGGAGGTAGAGGTGCTCTGATGGAGACAAAACCATTGTGGGTCAGTTTGTGGTGTACGCAGCACGTTGGTGGCCTCCCTGAAGCTTCTTAGAGGAACCCAGGCTGCTATCACCTAATCAATAATAAATCTGAACAATACGGCAGGATCTTACAGAATGTGAAAACTCTGCAGGGCACAGATCACACCAGCCGGCCTCAGCTTTCATTTTCTCTACTTTATGCCCATTGCTAACAGTCTATGTCACTGCATGTCCTTCTTCTCTGTGCTCTTTTGTTCTGTCTAGTATATAAAAGTTCCAAGTTAATACTGGTAACTCTGACTAGCCGCACACTTCATAAAACAATGTATGATTGACTGAATCCTTTACCTTAAAACTGGACTTCTGGTAGCAATTAGTGTATGTGTCAGGCTTGTGAAAAACCAGGAGTATCCTAAACGGTACACAGAGAAAGAGATTTACTGACATAACAGTAACACTTGAGGGGGTACAAATAATGTAGTAGTACACTCTTACTTAATGCATTAATTAACCAGAAACTAAGTGTTAGTTAAATTCTGATGTCATGTTCAATCATTAGTCGATCATAATGGTTCATGTATTCCATGCCGTTACTATATTTGCTTGTGGATTGTACTTGAATAGATACTGAGTTACTTTTACTTTACTTTTACTGAGTTACTTGTGTCCCTTAATGTGAAGTGTTACCCACATAACAAAACAATGACATACCACCTGTACTGCGATGGCAGTCTGGGGTGTCACTGACTACAGCACCTGACTTACTGAAAGCACTTGACGAAGTCGTCCAGATCAAGCCAGGTCTCTTGCAGTGTGGCCTCCACTGGATTCATCCCCTTGGTCCACTTGGACTTTTCTGCTGTAGATGAAGAATCGTGGAGTTCTGGATCTGCGTGAACTACGACAGGACAGGGCATGGGGAATGAGGAGGTTCCGTATGAAACACTCAGAAACGAATGCCAACATATCCATCGGCATGAGGATGCAAATGAGATGGATGCCTGCCCCCTAAGAACCGATAATCTGGACCAAGCCAAAACACGTGGCTCCCACAAAATGAAGAGGGAAATCGCTGCTGTTGACTCCTGAAATCCTTTGCAGGTGTTGCCAAGCGATGCCAGAGAGAAGCAACACAAAATTTACTTGGATAGCATTTTTAATATAAACATTTGCAGACAAAATATTTATTACATTAAGTTTAAATGAACTTGATGAATGTGTAGGAAATACACTTAATTATTTATCTGTCCAGCTTCTGAGCCTAATGAAGACTGAGTGTAATTATGATAATTAAATAGAATGGTGCTGGGTAACTGGCACACAGGCCAGGGTGTGCCCCAGGCTTGCGGCCTGTGCTGACTGGGAGAGGTTACAGGTCCTCCAGATCCCAGAACAGAAGGTGGGTGGATGGCTGGATGCTCCAGGGTAAACCCAGCCTGGCTGTGTTAGGGTGTTAAACAGAACACAGGACCTCTTACCGCTGCCAGCATTCTCCTCTCCGCTCCGGTCTTCTGCCGCCGTTCCCTGAGAAGCCAAAATGTGGAGAACATGATCCATGTGCAGTTATTACCACTTATTTCCCCAGAGCGATCATCTGTCCAAGGTCGCGAGCCCAGCATGTAAACAGGCCACGCTGTTCTGTATGGCAGCAGCTTCTCAGAGTAGAAGGCGGGTCACACAGAACTGCCCGGGGCGAGCAGAGACACGACCAGTGTAGGCCGAAATAAACTGACAGCCGGCGGCACATCAAGAGAGCCTGTGAGCCCTGATTCACACTAAACGGGTGACCAGCACCTGAGGGCACCTCCAATAATCCATTCTGAAGAAAGCAAGGACTATGCCCTTTCAGAAAGGTATGACACTAACTATAGTACTAAAAGTTGTCTGTGTGTGTATGTGGTATATAGTATGGTACAGTCTCCAAACAATACCACTATACTCTTGGAAGTAAAAAAACATTACTATTTTTCTGTTTTTTGTGCCGTTCATTTCATAAGGTATGTATGGTGTTTGTTACATTGAATGCTTTAAACACCAAATGTTGCAAAAAATATTTGTTACAAAGTTGTAGCAATTTCTTATGAAGATGTATTGTGCAGAAGTCTTAGGCAGTCAAAGAAAATGGCGTTTATATCATCTTCATGTAAAACTATGTTATTATGTTTGAAAATGTGTCAGCTTAGCCATTTCCAAACCTCTCCTAAAGCCACCTCGGCATCCGCAGGAGACATCCAGCACACCCATGAATTTTTGACTCAACCCCTAACCCCACCTCATATGGCTAATCAATACCTCATTGACTTTTTTAAAAAAAAGTAAATTAATTATGAGTTGGTGGTATAATGCAAAAAATACAGAGAATAACTGAGGTGGGTCTGAGGAAAGGTTTCTCTAGCCATCCAGCAAGATATCAGTGACGTTCTGGAGAACAGAAGAAATTCCTGTTTGTTACTCTTAATTTGCGTGTTCTAATGTTGAATTGTGTTTTTTGTTCTGAGCAGATATACATTTACAACCGAGAAAAATAGCTTTAAACATTGCTTTTGTCTGCCCAAGACTTTTTCACAGTACTGTATGCTCACGAGAAGTACATGATGGTGTATATCACAGTGCCACGGCCTTTGGAGGGAAGGCTTGGAAGTGGAAAGTCGAATAGCTTCACTTTTACATCTATTAATATAATTAACAGAAAAAAACCTTTAAACCTTTCATTACGAAGCAATTACCCAGCTCTGCGATTGGAATATGAATGACAATTACAAGCTCACTCCGTGCTTCCCAACCCGGAGCCTTGGATGACTCACAGGGACCATGAGTCACGTTCGCAGGGGCTGTGAAGATCACGCCGTCTCCCGGAGCTCGCATCTCAGACTTCACTCTGTGTCTGTTGCCATAATAAGCATTTTCGCTTTGAAAGCTGCACATTGGCCAGGGTTCCACGGATGGATGTACTATCAGTCAGCCAGTTCCTTTTCTCTGCTACGGCCGACATGCGGAATGGATTTGCTTATGGTTTCATTGAATAGAATAAAAATATACCTATGCAGTGATATATCTAAATACTTTTTCAATATCTTTCAGTAATTACCTCTTTTTAATTGATTCATAACTCAAAAATGGCATTTTATCTTAAAATTAAAATCAGAGTTGTCACACACTTTGGTGAATTTTTACTCAATTTTGATTCAGACTTGAACGCACGCGACCCAAAAAATCCATCATCTGACTAAACACATTAAACATTAGCTAGCTACACATTGTTATATATGTACATTAACGTAAATTAAGTTATTGGGGCACATTTTAAAATCAATGATGTTACGCCTGTTCGTTTTAGCTTCCAGTAAGGTAGTTGTAAAAATGATGTGACACCATCATAATCACACCCCATCATGCACATTTAAGGCATAAAATGTTCACAGTCTTTGTATTTCTGAAAAGCAATAAGTTGTTTTTGTAGTGTGGAGAGTGAAATCATATATTGTGTTACGTGGTTCAGTGTGCACTTTACCTTCAGGTACATTGTGTGTATGTTTGTTAATTTAAAAAGCCCTATAACGGAACTTTGTATTGTTTCTAACATATTATTGAGTTTCAGAACCAACTGTAAATGTGTTCAACAGGACGTTACGTTACAGTAAAATTAATCATTACTACAGGAAGCAGTGGATTATTTCTAATTCTTAAAAAATACTTATAAATGACTTCAAATAAATTGTTTGGATCTATGGTTTTTAATCTTTGGTTTTTAAATTCAGATTCATGGTCTGGAATTCAACTTCTGAACTCGGACTCGGCCACCCAACTACAGTAGTGGACTCAGCTTCGTCTTGGACTCGCCCCCCAGGTTGGACTCGGACTCAATTTGTCACAAATACGTTACTGACTCGGACTCGACTGAGATGGACTCGAATGCAACACTGCTGAAAATAGCTTAAAAGAAGTATATATATTCATCACTGCACAATAAATCACGTTGCACAAGGCTCACACTCAATCAGATCCAGAAGCAGGATCAGTATATTAACTAACTTTACACATCAAGCAATACAGAAGGTTACACTGCACACCTAACTCTATGGGAAGGCAATGGAGACGTGGAGCTCACTTGATCGGAATGACTACCAGCTATATAGGCTACAGGTTTGGTGTTATCAGTTATAGGTCATTAGATAAATCAATTAGAGTAGTATCTCTATGGAACACAGTGGAAATGGGGAAGAACCACCTTAGCTATATGAGAAAATCCCATGTCTAGCTGAAAAAAAAATCAGTGGATGTGAGTGGTACTGTAAGTGGCTTAAGGGTCTAATATCCTGCAGAACCTATTAATTCTTCAAAATTGATTCTCTCTGAACGTTTTACTGTAATGTCATACTGCCCCGAGAAGAACAAGAATGTGCTTGATGTGAGCATAATGCCCAAAGACGCACCCCTGAGCCCAGGAAACGTAAAGCAAATATCTTCCCGGACTATAGTTCCTCCAAAAGAAGGGGCTGATTCGCTGGATATGCTGACAGCAACCCAACCCATTGCTGATCATTCGGCTGTGCCAAGGTGTCTGATCGCAGTGCTTATGTTCTCCATATTGAAGCAAACCCGCAGCAAAATAATGGAAAAGTGCACTCTTTGTACTTCTTGCCACACACCAGTTTTGACGCCGGCTACCCTGATCCCCCGCTGCTCCTTCTATTGCTGGGAGCTCAGATCCCAGGTGGGTACAGATGCCAGAAAAGAAAGTGCAAGATGTCAGCTGTGTCCTCACTATCGTGGCAGTAAGTGCAGCACCACACATTCCAAAAGCAGGAGACGTAGGTGCATCAGCAAAAAAGCACACACACACCTTCTGTCCATCGCGTGAAGCATACAGTGAGTGCAGTAAAAGTGTCATTTTAAAGGGTGAAGTACTTAGCCAAGTGTTTTGGGGGTTCGTCTGGACATTTGCACCTGGATGACCAATCAATTACAAAGGAAGGGCTTCCAATTAAGAACATGTTTTATTAAATTTTACTGTTGGAATAAAAAATGTTCTTTTGTTCTTTGTGAATGGCCAGCTGAAAACACAGCTCTTTTTAAACGACCCACAACAAAATAAATGAAACTATTTTTCTATGTGATTCAAAGGCATGTTTTTGACATCAAGTTGTTTGCTTGGAAGATATTTTTATCTCAAGCTCACTTTAACAGTCCTCAAAATTATTTTGTACATTCAGCTGTGTTTGGAGAACGAACTGAACCAATTCAGTTCAAGCACCTTGCTCAAGGGTTTTAACAATTCTGCCTGTAACTGCAGGGACAACCTGTAGCACTCTAGTAAAGTACGTCAACCACCTACCACCTCAAAATCAATCGAGTGTTTTTCTTTATGCAATTCATAAAACCGTGTTGTATTAATAAACTGCAAACAAAAAACAGGAAGCCCAGGCTCCTAACCCCTTCCATCTAAACATCATGGCTATGACTGGAAGAGGGGTTGGGGGGGGGGGTTTAGCTAATTTAAAGGGATGGTGTAGCACTTTTGCCGGTTCGGTGCTGGGATTCAATGCTAAGCAAAACATTCTCATTAAAACCTGATTAACAGGTCGATCTTATTCAGCTTTACTTCAGCTAGAAAAGAGAAAGGGTTTTAGGTTCTAGAAAAAGTAGATCGGCTGACAGACACAAAAAAGAAAATCAAGCGCATTTGTCACGAAACAAAAGATATTCTAGTCACTCCAGACACGTGACCCGAAGCGGCATTTAGTCAACGATTAAATGATGTCACTCACACCGGTGCATGTGTGGCAAGTTATGCAAGAGGGAAATTATTTCTGCCTTTGAATGGGTCGTAATGATGCTCAGGGAGATGAATATACTGATGAGTTATAATCTAATTGTTCTTTTTAAGCTGCCAGAGTACATGACCTTTCCCTTTATATAACCATGTGCTGGATTCTTGGCTTTGACTCACTGGAGGGCCCTGCCCTATTCTGGGGAGATACTCACAATTAGACGTGTCCCCGAGGCCCGGGACGCTCGGCAGACGGCTGGAGAGACATACGGGCCGGGCGGCTCTGTGCTTCGTGCTACCAGGGTGAGGCGCTCATCGTGGTGCGCAGTGCAGTGGAGAGGGCATAAGAGCACACACTCTTGTTCACTTTCAGTAGGAGGCGCAGTGGGTTAGGATTTGAACCCAGAGACCAGATCTTTGTAGGTTTTGGGGTCCCTGAAGGCATGTCATACCCTAGAGCAGAGCTATTCAAGTCACAGTCTTCAAGGTCTGGGCACTGCTGATTTTCCAGTCTTCCTTTACCCGTGACCCGGGTGTGAAACCTCAGTGCCCAATCAGAATCAGTAGTTATTAAACTACCTGGGAGAACTGAAAAAGAGGCCTAGATTTGGAATCGAGGTCCAGATTTGAAGAACCCTTCATACCCTCAAACCCTAGAGAATATACCCTCATACCCAAGAGCACATACCCTCAAACCCAAGAGCACATACCCTCAAACCTGAGAGCATATACCCTCATACCGTACAGTACATACCCTCATACCCTAAAGCACATACCCCCAAACCCTAAAGCACATACCCTCAAACCCAAGAGCACATACCCTCAAACCTGAGAGCATATACACTCATACCGTACAGTACATACCCTCAAACCCTAAAGCACATACCCTCAAACCCAAGAGCACATACCCTCAAACCTGAGAGCATAGACACTCATACCGTACAGTACATACCCTCAAACCCAAGAGCACATACCCTCATATCCTAAAGCACATACCCATACAGTGAGAGCTACGTTTACAAAGAAATTAATCTGTGGATCTACTGAGTCAAAAAGGGGGGTGGGGGTGGGGGGTAACCCCCGCAATCGATTTTGAAAACCAGGTGGAGTCCCTTGACCGACTGGTAATTACTACCCACGAGTGACACACTTGAGCTGAAGTGCTTGAATACAAAAAAATCAACAGCATTAACAGAAACTGTAAAAAAGAGCACAATGTTATTTTTGGTCAGATCTCGCTGCTAAGCTACTACAAACATCCTTCAGCAGTTTGCTGCCAGTCCCAGTACAGGCACCAGGCACAGTTCCTCTAATTTATGGATGGGGTGTGGGGGGGGGGGTGCCAGGAGGACAATTCACTGCTCGAATAAAGATCAATCTCACAACATTTTACACAAACCAAAATGTCCTGTCATTGCATTTTGAAGCAAATGAATGTTACCGTCCTTTATTATTCTGCCGAATATACCGTGTATGTGAAGGTTTATCTTCCCTTTGGAGAACATTCTCGAATATGTGCTGTTACTACGAACCTCCAGGTAGCAGTAAATTGGTCTAATTTGGTGCTTAATCTCAGCTACAGTGAATCTGTTCCTGAGTAACAAGCTCTCTGTGACCAAACGGCGAGCCAGCCTGCAGAATACATGCGTCCAAAGGAAATTCCCTCAAGCCGCAAAAGGAAACCATACAGGTCCATATTTAGGAGGGAGCACAGATGACCTGCGAGGCGCAGCAGCCCCCCGTCGAAGAGAACTGTGTAATTCCATAATAAAATGCCCTCTTAGTGGCAGCGATGTGACAGAGAGCGTATCTTAACACTGACTGGTCTGGCAGTGAATCTGGCACACGTCTCCAGGGAGAATGGTGGTAAGTTGCAATTTCACATTTTTTATCTCTCCAGAAAGCCATCTCTAAAAATTAGGTCAAGCAATGTGTCCCCCCCCCCTCCCCCACACTCAGTCCGTAGCCCACCCACCTCCATGGTGTCCGATGTGCCGGCACCCCCCACGTGTGGGAGGTCTTGATCCTCTGGCTCCTCCAGTTCGGTGAAGGAGGCGAGGGTGGAGCTGCAGCTGCGTCTGCCATGGGGTGCAGTGGAGGTGGGTTAGGAGTTGGGGTGCGGTTTAGGGTTAGACAGGAGAGGAGGTGGGGTTAGGAGTTGGGGTTAGGGTTAGGGTTAGGCAGGAGAGGAGGTGGGGTTAGGAGTTGGGGTTAGGGTTAGGGTTAGGCAGGAGAGGAGGTGGGAGAATGTGAGAATTTCAGTAGGACCCTCCACCCAACACCTGAGCTGGCTGCCTTAGGTTATAAGTCTACCAAAAACGGATAAAAAAAAAAAACAAACACTGTGTACTTACACCTGTGGATTACCGATTGCTGTTAGTTTATTCAGAAAGGGGCTTGAGATCTCAATGAACTGATCAGGTTTCAGAACGGGCGTTTCTGTGGAAACAAGCAGCGTCCAAACAAATCACATGACAGAAATAACACTGCATTCTAAACTGGGTACATATTTAAGGTATGCTAATGAGGAGCGCTACAAGTGCTGTCGCTCATTTCTGCGAAGAAACACCAGTCCGACCGGCAGATGTACACTGGCAACCGACTTCTGATACAAAATGAACATCCACTTTAATCTAGATGAAGCACCGAAATGTTTGACATATTTTTAGAAATCACATTCTGATAAGCAACGTTTTTTAAAACCTGCATTTCCGCAGCCTTACGAAACAAGTTACGTGTTGTGGCAAGATGGCATTAGCGGTGTGACACTGATGGAGCTGAAACCCGTCACCTTTGGGCTCGTCGGTTGGCATCATCTGCTTCCTCAGCCGCACAAGTTTCCATCGTGGAACAGGTGGAGGTTTGGGTGGGGCGATAAGGGGACAGGCCCTCGTTCTGGTCACCAGCACTGTGTGGCAGTGTAACTGAGACAGACCATATCGCCTCAGCTTTTCCGAGGAGTCTGCCTGAGATGATGGGGATAGATTATGGAGCAGACAATAAGTGCTCATCCTAATTGGAAACTTGCGGGCAAAACATTTGCAACACACTGAGTGATACCTTGTGAGGTTACAATGCTCATACCACATGAAAGCTAAACGGAGGCTGCCTACGTGAATGAACACGGCGTGTGAGGTTTAATTTCGATTCAACGGCCATATCAGCACTAGCAGTCTTCCTAAATGGGTCCAATACGCTTTAACCCACGATGGTTAGATATGCCCGTCCATGAGGGACTGCAAGTCGAACGTCATCAGAAAGAGAGAGTATATAAGGCGTGCCATACCATCTGCCCAAATACTGAAGTCTTCTCCAGCAGGTAGTGCGGCTGGTAGCTGGCACAGACCACTATCTGCGGCACTGGTGCTTGTGTGCATGCTAAAAGGTTATTAGAAGGCAGAGGGTCAGGTGCCTAGATTTGCAACTGAAAGACTGAGGGTTCAAGTATAAGATCCATTGTCATTTTGATGAAGGTACTTAAACGAGATAAAGCAAATGGATTAGCTATAGGGTAAGATAAATCAGCAGGGATTTAAAAAAAATCAGTTATTTTCCCCAACTGTTTTGAATTGTCCCAATCAAAGTACATATTGACCTCTCTTATCTCTCTAATTGGATAAGCTTTACTGTGATGATGATGACAAAACAGCAAAGCAAAATCAATTTAGAAACAATTATGATAAAATAAACTGGTGAAGGCAGTATTCATTTCCATGACAACAGGAATTCTGGCCATAAATATCCCTTCCTTTAGCTTAACAACATGTCACTAAATAACACAGGAATTAATTAAATGGCCGTGTGACCAAGCATTTTCCATTCAAATCCCAGGAGTGTGCAGTTGTACCCTTGAATGACATACTTAAATTGAGTTACTGAATTGTAACAAATTAGATTAAGGCAGTGTTATAAAAAAGGACTCTTATATTAGTCTCAAATCAATTTTTAAGATTTTATTTTTTAATCATTGTTAACCATGGCGGTTGATTTTTATTCAAGGCTTATGGAATTCTAAGCCAATTTTATATAATAAGTCATATCACTCCAAATTAAATTATATTTCAGTCCACTACTCCTGTCACATTTCTCAGGCCTTTCATTAAAGGAGCAGCTATACCTCTTCTACACGGCAGACTGAGCTGACGGCTTAGGTGGTCTGTGCTCTCCTCAGCGAGCACCACAGACTCGCTTAATGCAGGGGAGGCAGTTGGAGGGCTGCCCCTTCATTACACCGGAACTCAGGCATGAGGTCTGAAGGGTGACATCTCTCTCCAGATGGACTGTGAGATGACACCCCTGCAGGGTGCAGACACTCCTGCTGCATGCGGGACAGGTGTTACCTCAAAGCCCCTCAACCCCCCTTCACTCTAAACACAGAATGGTTTTTGATCCTATACTATGTGAGATGAGAATTAATAATACATATAACATGTGTAATAATGAGGCATTTTTATACATATAAAATCAAACAGCTATATTTGATCTCTGCAGAGATCTGCCTGAACGTACGCACGGTCATGTGCTTCACCGTCCTTTGCCTTTCCCCCTGGTTCTGACGGACTAGCTAGCATGGCCTGGCTTTCTCTCCTTAACCCAAAAAGCTTGCTTTTTCCCCGTCAGTCATCATTTTTATCTACAGTCTTCGGTGGTACAGCTGGCATGTAACTGTCATTAACGCAGACGCAGGGGAGCCTTTGGCTGAGGCCATCCTTGAGGAAGGAGACATTAACGAGGACTAAAGACACCCAGGAGTTAATGACCAGGCCATACTGCCAACGCCTGGAACACAAGCAGGTGGAATACGGGCCTAAAGATCTGAGTACACCGTTGCAGGCCAGACCATTTCAGCCTGCCATGGGGCTCACTGGTGCATCTGGCAGTGACAGGCTATGCAAGGTGTATCCAAGGTGATTCAATGGAAAATATAATGCATATCTGATATCGATATTATTTTTAATGAATGAAATACTGTAAATAATTTAATACTACGGTTTGATAAACCGCGGACAATCAGGTCAGTGCAATCTACAAAATAATCCTGTTTTTGTAGATTTTATTTTAAGAACATAAGAAATTTACAAAGGAGAGGAGGCCATTCGGCTCATCAAGCTCGTTTGGGGAGAACTCAACTAATAGCTCATAGTTGTTAAAATCTTATCTAGCTCTGATTTAAAGGAACCCAGGGTTTTAGCTTGTAGTACACCAACAGGAAGACTATTCCACACTCTAACTACACTCTTCTCAAATTCATTTTAAAATGTTCTCCCGCTAATTTCCACCTATGGCCACAAGTTCTAGTATTTCAACTTTTATTACATAAAAAATTGGCCAAATAAATAACAAACATAGCTGTTTTGTCTGAAAGACCAGTCATCACAATAAATTAACAGAAAGATAAACAAATCCTCAGAACCATACACCAGCTTCAAGTTAACAGGAAATATACTGCATTAGTGTAAAACTGGGAAATGCTGAGCAGAGCACATGATGGTTTACGGGCCTGATGCTGAGACGTCACGTATCACAGCTGCACACACGGCATGTGGTCCAGTCACCCACCTCCCGTTGCGTCTGAGCCTCTGTTTTCCGTCGGCGACTGGCTCTGGCGCTCACTCTGCGTGGAGCTCCGCCCCCCAGCCCCCTCCTTCAGCAATGGGGCTTCCTCTGGCCGCTCTGCCTGCTGAAACTTCGGGACGCTCTCCGTCAGGAATTCCCACAATTTACTGAGGTACCCAGTCCTGTAAGGTCATATTCACATTTGGTCAAGTGTGGTGACAAGGACAGACTGTCACCTAAGAATGTGTCACCATATTGGCAACAGGTAACCGCTAAACAAAATATGTCAGAGAGGCAAATGCAGGCTTCTCAGTTGTTCCAGGGTTAAACTAAGACCTCCAGTGATTTAATTAATATACATATAAATAACCTCTATATACTATAATCTCTCTGTACCACTGTTTTCCATGGCATCCCCCGCCCCCCCACAGAATTCCCATCCCCTACGGTATGGACGATGGCAAAGCATTCCCAGGAAGCAAAGACGAGTGGCGAGGAGGCTCACTGCAGTGGGATGACCTCTGGGAGCCAGCCGGTGAGTGCGTGCACTGTGCTGAAGTCCGCCATCTCCCGGGCCTGGCCTGGGCCCACTCTGGGAAAGGTCACAGCAGACATGCACCGGAACGGTGCTTTAATGAAATGCCACCTAATGTGCTCATGGAGAGCAAAACCAGGACGACACGGCACTCGAGAAAAGAATATACAAAAAAAAGAATTGAAGTAATTAACAGTAAACAACTTTTTGTAAATTTTGGCTCATATGTAAATGTGGTAATAAAAATAACAATCTCCATATGTATCATATACAAATGAAACTGCACAAAAGACATAAAAAAGACAAGAGCAGCACCCTAACTTGCCACTGTGATCCTGCATGCAGACGGCCATACTGCACATGGTCTACTGCTTTGCACACGTCCCGCCTCCCCTACGTTCACAGCTTGGGCCTGCCTGCAGCAGAGTGAAGCCTGCTCTCCACATGCACCGCGAGTTAATGGAACGTAGCTCATTGCGGTTAATCTAAGCAGGCCTTCTGGCCCGCAGTCAGCCCAGCAAATTCCACTGAGTCATAGTGGCACTCGACCCATAGTTCAGCAGCACGCTACTATAAAAGTACGATTTCTCGTTATTTCCTTCCTGCACTTAGGACCAGGCACATTTAGGTACTGGGAGAAACTTCCTGGTTTCCACTTAGCCTCTGCTATTGTGACCTTCAGAATGACCTGACGCAGCGGGAAAGTCTTCAGCACTGCCACTGTTCTGCCGCCCCTCCCACACCTCCAGCCTGCTGTAGACGTCCTACACCTTATTTCCAAAAGATGGCCGCTTCCTCTGCAGGCAAGTTTAGTGACTGATCTCCTTTGACTCCACGTTCTCCTGCAGTGCAGAAATCTCTAGACGTCCTACCGCACATCCTGTTGACCCCCCTACTCCACCTAGACGTGACCATCTCACTCAACCTCGCATTTATTTCTTCCGTGCTTGATTTTTTTTGCTGTCACCTGAAGTATTCTCCCAGGCTTTAAAAAAAAAATAGACCAGCCCCCTAAGCAATACAGTAATATAGACAGGCATCTCTTTTCTTTCTCTCTAGATTGAGCCGATTGTGTACCCTTTTTGCCCAGAATGACCCCATGAACCACCTCTGATCACGATTCAAGATCAGACACTCCATGAAATGTTTCCAAGGATCTCCACTCTACATAAGCACCTTCACATGATAACATTATATTTTACATTCATCATTTGCATTTATTCCCCCGACCTTGACCAGTATAAGTGGATAGAAAATGGATGGATGGGTGGATTTCATATTTATTTATTTAACAGATGCTTTTTTGCTAAGCGACGTATAAATGAGAAAAGAGAAAAGACCAGCAAATCCTCCTAAGATCACTAAACGATAAATGGCGAATCCTTCATCCCTAGCCAACCTAATAACCAGAGGCACTGTACCAGCTGGTCTCATGCACCACCAGGCAAGCCCTGCCAGACTCCCTCTCTGCACCTGAAACCCACACCTGCAATCCCAAAAACACGCGGGTCTAGGGTGTCTTCCTAATGCCCACCCTCCCCGCACTCTGTCACCTGTGCTACTGACCTCCAGCTAAGCTGTGTCAGTCAATATCAGCATGGCGTCGTGTGAAAGAACAACTGTGGCTTGTACAGCACAAAATGACATGGTAAAAGTGTCTGCTTCATCCAACCGTAACGCTGACTATTTAGCTGTTGGTCCAAGTTAAGGCACCCTCTCACCTTCCTAGTGGGGACAGCCAGCATACACCGTTGTACTTTGACCTCCTGGTCGGACCTGCAGGGGGCCCCATCATACCTAACATACACCTGCTGCATGCACTGGTTTAACGTCCCAAAACATTCACATTTCTCTCCCAATTCCCTGCTACCGTACGGAATGCTGGGTACTGACATACAAGCCAGCCATGAAAGACAGAATTAAATGCATGGCCCTTTAGCCTGTCTAAATGCATCCTGAGAGATATCTAAACAGGTTTGTATTTCATAATCCGTCAGCATTCCGTGTCTGTGGTTTACGGCAACACATATGTCTATGGCCAGCTGCTCTCCATGTGAATAAGTGAAGACAATTTAATCAAACCAGTTTCATTAGTTTATCATTTTACTGCCTATATTGTATTTAACTGTGTCTATTTCTAGCATCTCTAGCTTTGGCTATGGATGGGACCAAGAGGGAATAATCCATTTTAAAACAGCCACGTTGTATTTTTTACAGTGTAATACCATATGTCAGGGGTGCCCAACTGCAGTCCTGGAGGGCCGGAGCCCTGCACATTTTTGGGTTTCCCCTCATTTAACACACCTGATTCAACTCCTTG
>JAOYFF010000040.1:20807623-20857315 GCA_025773925.1 Cryptomyrus ogoouensis | reverse complement strand
GGGGGTAATGAGCCTATCCAAGGCTGCATAGGGCACAAGGCTGGAGTATACCCTGGATGGGACTGCACTTACACACAAATAACTCGTAGCTAACGTAGACTGTCGGGGAGTCCCTAAGGACCGGGTTGGGAAACACTGACATGGAGACAGCAATTAGCCTAGCTACAATATCATGGATGGATTGTTGGATGAAAACAGGGTACAGGAAGAAAACCCACATAACACGGAGAGAACATGCAAACTCCACACACAGAGTGAAGATGTAATTCTACCCCCCAAGCCTGGGGGTGTGAGGCCACAGAGATAATCACTGAGGTGCAATGTAGCCCTAAATTCGGAGCTGCCCCACAGACTTCGTTTTGAGACGCCTGTTTAATGACTCCACCTTGGGGGCAATGAAGTCGAGCGGGCGGCTCCAGGAGCAGACCCTCAGGGACCCGGGCAGCTCGATCTTCCCCTCGGGGTCCTCGAAGACAGGCTGCGAGGTAAACATTCAGTGTCACGGCTGCTGCGAAGCACTGGCTTGTTTTAGACACATCTGCTCACCCAGTAGGGCGAATAGGCAGTGGGCGGGGGGGCAGTTTATAAACTTCATCACTTTTGTTTCCATGTTTGTCTACAAGCAGAACCACGCAGTGCGATTTCAGCCATGAAAGCACAACCAAAAGCAGAGAGCAAGCAAAAGACCACATATGTTACTTTCCTGTAATCTACATTCATAGAAGATTTTACAAAAAGATGACGTTATGCATTGTTGAGCTTTCATCCAGTTTAGGTCGAGGCTTGTTACTCGCCAGAGATAGGCTTTTCCCTGCCTTTCCATCTCTGGAGCCCTTGGTACTATCCCACTTCTCCGAATTGATCTCGGCGTCATTCCACTCGGGCCAGACCGAACACCGACCCTTCCGGGGCTCCCCTGATCCCTCGGAGGCGCTGGCCAGCAGAGACGATGCCCTGTTAGCCAGAGCAAATCAGATTCAGAAAATAAAACACTGGGAGTCTATGGTGAAAAATTAAGGTATATGTTCTGCCTTGGTTTTTACTCCATTATAGATAGCTGACAATTTGATGCATAATGTTTTATGTGACTGAAACTGAAAACTATAAGTTTAACTTTCTTTTTAAAGAAGGGCACAATGCAGCACTAAATTTAATGCACTAATGCAAAAAATCTTACGGCGTATCTATATTATTCCATTATAAACCAAAAATTAGCTACAACAAAAGCATTGGGGTAGTTTGCAAACCCTACAGACTATTTACATGGTAATAAAATGTTACATACATGTGCAGACTTGTTTCTAATTTAAAATCTCACTCCAGCCAGATGACCTAAGTTGGCCACCCCGACAGCAAGTCTCATTAAATCGCTGAAGCCCCACCTAGCTTGCATCCATAACTATCCTACTGGCTACCAGTTCAACATTTATTTTCCAGATGAGACACACCTGGCGATGAGGTGAGGTGGTATTCATGTGCACATTTATCATACATATGTTTATCTATACAGTCAAAGCTCAGCTGGGATGTTACGAACATTCTTTTCAGTCTCAGTTTACTCCAACTGCACTACTGTAAAACAGCTCCCGTAATAATGACGGCTCTTAACTGACTGTTCCTTTGGTGTAGTCTAAGTAACCCGCAGTAAACTAGTTTCCACAACCCGTCCACGGAGGGCACATGTTCCGCTATTTTCTCGGGTAACCAGGCAGGCTTACTCTTTAAACGACGCCAGGCCTTGGGATGAAGCCACTCGACTGGAAGAGTTCTCTCTTTTCTTTGCAGCTGCTCTCGACATTGTTTAAATACGCTAAAAGTTATAAGACATATACCCCGCAATATTAAAAATGAACTTGGCGGTCGCTCGAACTCGACCCGACAGCCTCCCGAAAACAGCGAAGTTTCCCTCGTTGCTAAGCAACGGCATCAAACGCTCGGCTGGAGCTTGCTGGGTCCCGCCGCCGGACGCGTACCGGGTCAGCCGGGAGAGGCTGGGCGTCTCGCGGGGGCTTCAGCTGGTGAAAAGCTAAGTTAACGACAGAAGGAAATAAAGAAGCTTGTGGAAGCAAGACAGTCTAAACAAGAGATCAGAGTGAGTTACATATTTGTAAAAACTGTAACGTGACTGCAAGCATCGCATAAATAACGTATCGGGTTGCAAAAGTGTCTTTTGCTTCTTAATGCTGGCATTCTAGTGTAAGTAATACAGTACTTGGAGGACATTAAGGTCAAATGCATCTGCCCCCCCAGTCTGACCCCAGTCTCCCCTCCCCCCAGTTTAGATGGTGAACCGTCACTGGCATCTTGTGTTGGGTTAATTAACTGTCCGCCTTTGGGTCAGATGATCAACACGAGGTCTATTTCGCCTTTTGCGATTTAAAAACAATAAAACGTAAAGACCACATTTTAAATGTTTAGCACCTCCTGTCCTGTAGGCTGAAAGTAGGCTGATCCATCACATGATGCGAAGAACGTTAAACCAAATGTTCAGGTCTTATGATATGACAAGAAATACTTCCATCTATCGAAACGTAAACAGCGCACTTTAAATATTCTAATGCATCAGTTATTAGTTACAAATTATTATCCTTTGACAGTTAAATAAAAAATGAGTACGCGATATAATCTAAGTTCTACGGTTATTTATTTACATTCAGGCGATCCGCAGTGTGGTGAGGAGGCGCGGATTTTCGAGGATCGTCAATCGGAGGGTCACGTGTCAGTTCAGTTTCTCAAATTGTAGGGACAAATATTCAATTAAGTATGATTCATGAAATAAGGAAATACGCTGAAAATACTGTGTGCCCAGATGAAAGCTATAAGGCCATAGCATTATTCCTCTTTCATCAAAGTGCTGTTCTGAGAAGTAAACAAGCATTATGAATGTCATTGTAATAGGGTTTTATGAAGACCTTGACTGATGAAAAATAAGGTTCAAATACCGCTAAAATCCCCTGTACCTATAGTGAATGATTCCATTTA
Source organism: Cryptomyrus ogoouensis (assembly GCA_025773925.1). NCBI lineage: Eukaryota > Metazoa > Chordata > Actinopteri > Osteoglossiformes > Mormyridae > Cryptomyrus > Cryptomyrus ogoouensis. Next base: position 20,854,333 of record JAOYFF010000040.1, on the reverse strand, counting down.
ACTTGCCGATAACTTACTGTGCTTTTGTGAAGAAAACTGAATGGTTTCCAATAAAAAAAATTGTGAATAGTTTATGTGACAAGGCCAAAGGGAAAACAGCAAAAGGTTGCTTTCTGAGTATAACACAAGATCCAGATAGTTCTTAAGCTTTTTGTGCTGTAAATAATTCTTTTGGGATCCTTTAATCAAAACAAAAATAAATTGACCTTTTAATACTTACTGGCTTATTCACAGTCACCTGACATCTCGCATACTAAATGCTCTTCTCTGCCATTCTATATCTTCGTCTCATTAGAGAAAACATATGTCCTCCATCCATCTTTCATACCCATTATCCAGTGCGGGGTCAAAGTGTGCCTGAGGCCGGTCCCAGGAAGCATGGGAACAGAGCAGGTGACCTGCAGCTGACACCAGTTCATAGCAAAACAGACACTCACACACCATAACATACTATGAGCATATGGAGATGCCGGCTATTAATTGTGCGTTCAGGGACTAAGAGATGAAACTGAAGTACCTGGGGAAAAAAACCAAACTGATGGGACATGCAAACTCCAGACACAGAGTTAGGGCAAGAATCCAACATGCGAGTGGGTTAGACCTCTGAAGATGTGATCGGAAGGTTGCCAGTCTGAATATCATACTTTCCAGAATAGTCATGTGTCTGTTGGGCCCTTCTGCAAGGTCTTTGACCCCCCAGGGGTGCCACATAAATTGCTAACCCAGCGCTTTGACCCAAAGCTTTGCTTTCACCTGTATATACACCCATCAGCCATAACATTAACACCACCTGCCTAATATTGTATAGGTCCCCCTTGTGCCAGCAAAATAGTTCTGACCTGTCGATCTATGGACTTCTGAAGGTGCCCTGTGGTATCTGGCACCAAGACGTTAGCAGCAGATCCTATAAGTCCTGTAAGGTGTGAGGTGGGGCTCCATTGATTGGACCTGTTTGTACAGCAAATCCCACAAGAGCCCGATCAAATTGAGATCTGGGGAATCTGGAATCAACACCTTGTCATGTTCCTCAAACCATCCCGAACAATTTTTATAGTGTAGCAGGGCGCATTATCCGGCTGTAAGAGGTCACTGCTATCAGGGAATACCATTACCATGAAGGGGTGTACTTAGTCTGCAAGAATGTTTAGGTAGGTGATACTGTATGTGTCAAAGTAACATCCACATGAACGCCAGGTCTCAAGGTTTCCCAGCAGAACACTCTCGGTTTGCCTTCTTCCCGTATTCCATCCCAGTTCCATCTCTTCCCCAGCTAAACGGCACACATACACCCAGCCCTCCATGTGATGTAACAGAATGTGACTCATCAGACCAGGTCACTCTTCCATTGCTCCCATAATACCCCACAAGACCTGTCGCTTCGGAGATGCTCTGACCCAGTCGTCTAGCCATCACAGTATGGCCCCTGTCAGAGTCTCTCATATGCTTACACCTGTCCACATTTATTGCTTCCAACACATCGACTGTTCACTGGCATCTCTGACAGGTGCCATTGCAACGAGACAATCAATGTTATTTTCACCTGCAAGTGGATTTAATGTTATGGCTGATCGGCATATGTGTGTATATCTTGAAGCAGACCAAGTTGGCATATGCAAAAAATAGCGTTCCAATGTACTTGGGCAAATAAAGCATGATTTCCGCTCTGGAGGTGTCAGTATTACCGAGTAAATGACCATATTTTCCTAAATAGTGCTTGCTCGCTTATTAGAATGGATAAAATTGTTCTTTATACCAATAATAATAAAAGATAATTTTGTTAATTACAGTATGACACAGGAAGCAGAGCAATAAAACATGTATGATCCAAGGTTTTGTTTAAAGTCTACAGGCCATGATATGCAATCAGAGACGCAATCTCTCTGTCTGTACCTCTCACTGCGCGCCCCCCCAAAAGCATGACCAAAGCATCATGCTTTTAGTTTATAGAGCTGCTTGGTGATAAAGGAGCAGCTGACTGTTACACTCTTCCGCATTACCCTCTGTGACATGATGGACGTCACACATTCTGGATTTTTCTTTTCACCCGCGGAGCATCATGAGTTTGATCCGGGGGGAGGCTTTGCTTAGGCATCCCGCTCAGGGACATGGTGAAATGGACCCTTGAGGCATTTATGAATAAAACAAGCCCATGGTTTGTGTGTGTTTGTGTCTGTAGAAGCTTCTCAAAAATGTTTGGAACTCCGGTTTCAACAAAAGAACAAATGTGTGGACGAGCACTGGGTTCCGGAATGAGAGCTCATGGATTCCATGCTTGGAGGTACGGAAGCCGGGACAGGATATGTGAAGATCACATCAGAGCTGCATCTGCATGGGGCACCAAAACCAGAGATGTGGGTGGTTCTGCTGGTGGGTCCCAGCTCTGTGTGTATGACGCTTATATGTTCTCGCCACGCTGGCGTGGACTTCCCACATGTGTGATCCAAGCAATCCCTGTAAATGATAATCAGCACTAGAGGAATTTGAAATTATTGAAACAGCTGGTTGCTCATTAAAATAAATAAAGATGGACTCATTTTTTGTGGGCATGTATGAGAAGAGATTTCATTTTTACTCATTCACGATGATTATACTTTTGTCATTTGTGCAAATATCTTTGTCATTCGTACAAGTACAGTTAAATATTCTCTGTATATGAAGCATGCAGAAAAAAACTTGGGGTCAGAGCACAGGGTCAGCCATTGTTCTGGCACGTTTTGGGGTTAAGGGCCCAACAGAGAGAGAATCACTTTTCTGGCCACAGGATGGTGCGAACTTTCCAGGTCCTGGAGATAAATCCAGTCAATATATGCAGCCTAAACCTTGTAAAACCACAGGCAGGGAGTTGCACAATAAGCACAGGGTTACCAAAGATTGAAAAAGTCAACTAGCATAGTAGTTAAAGATGGTTGCCAGTTCAGATTTCAAAGGTGGCTGCAGCTAGCTGGAGACTGGTATCTCAGTATCACAGCTGTATAAACGCACTGCTCTGTGCCTGAGCAACTAGAATATGCTGATGTTCTGCTCGCCAGCCATCAGAAACACCCCCTTTTAACAAAAGTGCAGAGAGACTCTTCTGATAAATATACATTGCAGAACAAAGCAACTTGAAGAAATCAAATTTACTGCATAGAATTTACTAACAGTATGCAGAACAGACAATTCCAAATTACAAGTTACTAATTTGAAGTCACTAAATCTACTACAGCATTCCAAGTTTAGAATTGCAGGGATCCATCATTAAAGGAAAAGTTATAAAACAATGAAGTATAAAACCATAAATCTACAGTGTGATATATCAAGCACCATTTACATTTTAAGTTTACAGGAAAATTCCATCCAATAAATACAAAAGACTATTAATACACTATTAGACAATAGTACCTTTAATTTGAAGCAAAATTCAAATTATAATTAGTAAAAAAAAAAAGCAATAACACTTTTATTAGCACATTCTTGCACATGACACGAGCCCGTTCAATCTGATCATTTTGGCATTAAGGAAGGGAGCAGAGTACGAAGTAAATGCCCATCCAGATAACATGAATGTGAATGTGACTTAAGGAGGAGGGGCTGAGTTTGTAATTTCCATTTCAGAGGCGAAACATGAAGAACAGAGATAATCGATTCAGGAGGACAAACAAAGCAATCCAATGTTATGAGGTTCTAGCTGTAGCTTCTGAACACACAAGAATTCTCTCCAATTTAGAACTGTTGAGTTGTGCTAAGCTAATACATATCGCATTCAGGTGAAAAGTGTGTGTGTGTGTGTGTGTGTGTGTGTGTGTGTGTGTGTGTGTGTGTGTGTGTGTGTGTATATATATATATATATATATATATCTCTCAATGGGTCCACCTTAAACTGGTACAAGCACATTAAGGAAAGAGACTGGCCAAACCAGTTTGTCTTGTCTATGGAATCCTCAGAAAAACCTTGCTGACAAATATCAGGAACTCAGAAACTACTGATGCTCCTAAATTAGCTTCCATTGTTTTTATATCACCCTCAGTTTGGATGAATTTACATACATCACCATTAATAATAAAACTGCATTAATATTGCTGCTTACATTCAGAACAAAAACAAAACTCGTGGCCTAATGCTGGCACACTTCAGGAGGCTCGTACCAGAAAATACAATAAGCATGTCCATCAAGGGAGAGCAATCATTTAGCAGCAATTAAAAGGGCACTGTGATGTCCTGGAAATTTAAAACTGTGAACAGAATACTGTGGCTTGTGGAAGAGCAAATCTCGCAAGACAGAAAAAAAGGATGAGACCATTTCACAGCACACTGGGTCACTGACCGACCATGCAGGCTGGGTGAGGCATAGTGAATTCAGTATCTGTGAGAGGTGTGTGTATCAGAGTGTGATGAGGTCAGTTTTCAAGGTGGTGATTCTCACCGCTCACAAAGCAAGAGCATATGAGGGCTACTGTTTCACTGCGAAGTTTCCATAGTGATGCAGGGAGTATAATTCGCTTCCTTTCGACAGGAAACAGGCAGGGGAATTCATTGCTTTTGAAAAGGAAGTTGCCATTTCAGCGTGGGATGGTCAAAAATTTGATGAATTGACACCCAGAGTGTTTCACACAGGTGATACCATTTATAAACCCTCAACACATTTCATTACTGCCTGGTCTGTTTTTTAAAACAGAATTTAAGAACAAGTGAGGATTCTTCACTGAAAATAAGGCTTTGTCGATCTGTAAAACACTATGCAAAGACACCCATTAACAAAAATAAATCTGACAGATGAAACTTACACACAACACTAACATAAGAGAAACACTCCATGACTTCACTTTTCCTGCAGAAGGTTTCGCTTAACAACAGACTTTCATGCAGACAAATGAAAACTACCTCCTCATCCTGAAGCTATGTTCCATCAGATATGTCATTATGCATGATAACACGATGCATGACCGTCTCCTGTTTTGGCAACAAAAAAAGGCTGTTACAACACTGGAATGCATTTTTCCATTATGAAAAAGTTACTTGTGTTTACATTTTTGGTAACACTACTTGAGGGGGCATGTACGTGTAGTAGTACACTCTAATCTAAAGCATTAAATATCCAGAAAGTAAGTGTTAGTTACATACTGATCCCATGTTTGTTAAGTGCAGTTTGTGTATGAGTCGTACTTGAGTAGTAACTGAGCTACTTGGTTACTATGCATCCTCAAGTTAAGTGTTACCAAATTTTTCTCCATTTTTGAATTAAAATTCCTTCATGTAAACTTTGTTACATGACCCCAGAGTGTTTTAAAAGGGTTCTTTCAGTTATGTTGTTTAAAAATGAAGGGAAAAAAAACTAACATCAGTTTTTTTATTATTTTATATATTATTTTAGGAGACTTTATTTAAAAAAAGACCCTATAATAAAAATTTTTAGCCATCATTCAGAATGAACTGATGAGAATCTCAGAGGAAGACCAGGTTCTAAAACCATGACATGTTTGCGTTGATCATTATCTGAGCTCAGGAGTGTTCTCTGATGCCACTAAACTAATTATTTATAGTATAATATGCACCCTAACTGTGTCTGAGAAATGTAGTGAAGACGTTGGAACCAGGAGAGGACTCCGTCATCTGAGCGCAGACTGGGGAACATTTCAGAGACTGTTCCGGATCAAGCTCTGGAGACCCCCCTCCATCGCTGGCACTAGACCACAGTCCTTGACCCAGTAGCTCCTTCAGCTAGTCACCGCTAGCAGCATCCAGACTTGCTTTCAGCCACCGCCGTGTCCTGGTCCAGTTGGACCCGGTCCCCAGTATTCTCCTCGTAGGGAAGTCCCTTCACGCTCGCCAGGATGTTCTCCACCAGGAACCGAGCCGCCTCGTCCACGTTGATGTTGTCCTGGAAAATGGACAATGGGGAGGGTCATGAGGTAAAGGTCACATGATGCAGAAAGGCTGTGTGCATTGGGAGAACCTATGTCAGAGGGAAGGGGTCAGACACGAACCACGCTGGTCATGCAGCCGAATAAAGCCTCTTTGGGATTAATCCCTCTGCTGCCAGACGCACGGGATTCCACCTGAACTGCAGCTCAAGCCATTTTCTCAGCACATCATGGTGTGAAATAATCACTCGCTGATTAGGACACAACTGATTATGGATAAAGTCAGTTCAAGCCAAAACTCATCATCATTTTTGTTTATCATTTTTATCACTATCATCCGGCAATATTATTACTGCACTGGCTGGCTATACCCTGCAAGATCAGTGATTTCGTAATCCAATAACTTCTGATTATGAAGGCATTAATTTATGCAATAACTTGGAATTTGTGAATAGGTTTTTATACTCATACATAAATATGCTGACCCGTTTTAATTTAACTGATTACTTCTTAAGGGCACTTCCTCAGAGCCAATGTAGACTGCCGTCACATTAATGGAAAAAATATCAATAATCCAATTGAAGGTTAGCAAACAAACTCAAACTGATAAGCAGAGTGGATGTCTGGTACCCTGTCATGCCTTATATGGTTTCTGTCCACAGCAGGAAGCTTTCGACATGGGAGGCTTTAAGGTGGCACTGGAAGGTGGACCGACTGAGCTTGTGGTACTCAGAGTTGCTGTACTTTGGCTTCTGAACTTTGGGTGAGCTACTGGCAAACATTTTTTTAACAGTTAAGCAGACACTTAATAGTGAGTATGTCCTGTGATGGGTTGTCACCCCATCCTGGGTTATTCCCCGCCTAGTGCCCATAGCCTCCGGGATAGGCTCCAAACCCCAGGAAACAGACATTTTTAACCAAAGTGATGTACACCTGAAAAACCAGGGTTAGTTAGTCCTTGGAGCAACTGAAGTTTAGAACATCTTTCAAAGACCCAACAGTGAAATCACTCTGCTGACCTTGGGATTTGAACCCGACAACCTCCTGATCACTGGACAGAATCATAACCCGCCAGGCCTCACAGCAGCTCCACCTGGACAACAGGAAACCCAGAAGAAAGACAACAGCTTCTTTTCAGCACCATTTCTCCACCCGTTGTGTTCTCCACCCTAAACATGCATTTCTCTGGAGCACAGGACACTGCTGAATACCTCACTATCAGGTAGCACACCCACCCACACACACACACCCACCCCCACCCACCCACACCCACATCCCCCTCTAGCCCCCCTATACACTCTCCCAACATCTCCAAAAATCTTTAATAAAAGGCCAGCTTTGTGTGACTTGTCTTAATGCAATCAGATTCACCAGATCTGCATCTAACTGTCCATTCAGGTGCCACCACTAATGGCATTTTTCTGTTGGCATACAGGACCTGAGCTGTGGTTGAGCCGTACCACAGATATAGACTAGTTCCAGTGCGGGTGCGGCCTGTTTCGGTTTTCCACTGCAGAAGGGTTGGCTCGGTAAAGTGGTTGCCGAATCTGGAGCACAACAGTGACATAAAACCGAAGAGGCGCTTATTTACCGTTCACACTTTGTAAATCATGATTTACTATGTGTTAATTCCCTATTTTTCTAGCACATCTGTGAGACTCGTCGTGTTATGCAAGCATGAAATGCTAGCAGAATTAGCATTTGCTCGTGTAAATTTACATTATGCATCCACTCCGTTTAGCTGTTTTGTGGTAGGAGGTAGGAAATTTTCAAGTTCCAAGTTTTCGGGAATGCATCGCCATGTGCAATACTACTAGTAACGAATAATATTTAGAATATAGTTTTTTTCCTTCACATAATCCACATGCAGAACATTAGTATCTGCATGCATAAGATGGTGGTGAAGCCAGCTCGTTTTGGTCGCACTTTCAGCCCAGCTAGTAAGCAGGGCCGTCGCAGTACAGATATGGCTCTAGTATGGCTCGGTGATTAGTGGCATAGAAAAAGTACCTTAAGTGACACTGCTTCAGTTTTGGTGCAATTTATCTCAAAATGGAATCAGGTGTAGGTCTGCATCCACATAATTAAAAAAAAATCTAAGCATAATGATCTATGAAGTACTTTTTGAGTTCTCATGTTCACAAGTATCTTCTGCAGTCACCCTTCCCTTTGTGGTCACTACATAGCATTGCTTCAGTTTTGCTATGATTGGCCTTAAAATTAAACCAGTTCCAGACCTTCTCCTATACAAAGTTCCTGTGTTTGAAAAAGATCCATCGAGTACATTATGAGTTATCGCACTAAGGAGATAAGTGATAGCAGTAGCAGGCTGATGCCAAAGTCATATGTATTCCTTATCTGGGGAATACAAATGCTGCAGTAAGTACTGTAAGCGTAACCAGAAAATATACCCACGTCACACCTGTTATCATACCTCATCACTGGCTCATAGGTTCAGGATAGACTTCTCAAGCATGAAGCTCTGAAAGAATTGGTTCCAGGAGACAAACAAGAGCCTAGCCAGGAATACCATTCAGAACGCACTCTCAGCTTGTTAGACTTGGACCTCCTTGCAGTTCCTTGAATGAATAAAAGATCTGTTTGTAATATAGCCCTTGGCTATAGGGCTCCTAGTTTATGGAGCAGATGCCAGTTAAACGACACGGACGCTGCGGCCTCCTCAGGGCCTGAGACAGGGCACACACTGGATGGTGTGCCAGCGGATTACAGGGCACACATTCACACGTACCCACAATCACACACTATGGACAACTCTGGAACGCCAAATCTGAATGACTGCACTTTTTAAAATGTATTTTATTTGATTTAAATATACTTAGCTACCATGCTGCTTAAAGATGCACTGCAAAGGAATGCTCTGCGATGCCTTGCACTGCAAACGCATGCTCTGCGATGCCTTGCACTGCAAACGCATGCTCTGTGATGCCTTTCACTGGCAAGCATTTTAGCCGCAGAGTTTTCCGGTTTCACCCCCTCAGACTGCCGGACCTTCGGTAACGGCCTTCCCGGCAGGGCTGTTTCTGGAGCTTGAACCAGAAAACCCAGAGATTATGTGGCTACGTCCTGAAGCACGACACGCATCCCCATGGGAGGAGAGTCATCGACCTCGAGAGACACTGACAGAAGGAGTGGGACAAAGCATGACTCACACATGGATCTCGGAGTCTGGTCCCCCCCCCCATGTGAGGAAACCAAGGGCCGTCACCAGATATTTTAACCAGTCACAGCTCTGGCTACGCAAGGGTTCCATGGCTACTTTCTACAACTGACTGCACATGGGTCCAAGTTTTCCAGCACCGGTGTTCTTGACCTCCTGGCTAGAGGCTGAACCCAGTAACCTCTTGTCCAGCCCTAGAGATCCTCTGGTGCTCATCCACAGAACCTCTCCAGCTTCAATTAGTGAGGAACCACACGAGACCCAAAATAACTGCAAGACTCACGAAAGTGACATGGGCAGAAAAAAAAAAAACCACTCAATGAGCCAAGACTCTATGCTTGTGACCGGAAAGTCGGCGGTTCAAGTACCTGCCCTCAGAACTGTCACATGTCCGTGGGCCCTCGAGCAAGGCCCCTAACCCCCAGCTCAAGGGGTGCCGCACATTGGCTGACCCTGTGCTGTGACCCCCCAAGCTATGGAGAGCAAGATGGGGTAGGCAAAGAGAAGGATTCCAGCGTACTTGTGCAAATGGCAAATAAAGGATTTATCAGAGTGAGGCATTTTCTTTGGGTGCAGGATTAGGAAAAACGATTCACAAAAAGGCTACACCTGGAGAATAGGGAAAGGGAGGGTGGTGCAGATTGGGACAGGGTTCGGCCATGTCATGTAACCAGAATAAGAAACAAAACCCAATCTTATATGCTGGGTATTAAGGCACAGATGAAAAACATGATTGGGCCTGACACATGACATCACCTCATATTGGGATGTCCCCTCCCCCTTACTAACAGAAATAATATCTTAGTGCGTCTATAAAAATTGAAATATCAGAAAAGGTACGTACACTTACGGATCTTAAATGCCCCAGGAAAAGTCCGAACTACAAAAAATGGCCTTTCAAAATGATAAGAAACTTTGTTTTTAGACAAGATGCCCTAAGACTAGCAAAACTACCTGCCAGGGTGGTATGAAAATTGTACTTGGTAAGATTTCCTAAAATAAGGCAATATGCCTAAATGTAAGCAAATTAAATCTTATTCATAAGGTGCGTTTCAGTCAGTTTATTAATGAAATTAGAGTTTTGTCTAAATACATGAAAATTATACTTGCTTAGATTATCATTTTTTGCAGTGCGGGCCTTTTTAGCTGGCAGGGGCTGTGCTGAAAATCACCCGGTGATCCAGCCGCCCCACCCCCAGGATAATGCGGCTCCCGGCCTCTTTTATTAGTGCTGCACCTCCACTAAAGCCAGAGCCATCAAAAAAACGTTCTGGCTCGGAGGATAGCAGACACATCAGCAGTGGCCACACTTATCCATCCATTTTCAGCGACAGCTTTACTAGTCTGGGGCTTGGCGTTCCACAGGCAATCCCTGGCTTCAGGCAGCGTATGCAATATATGAGGCTGTGCCGGAGGGCGCGGACACACACAAATGCACACCATATACAGACCATTTATGGATTCTGAACACGGAATAATGCTATATTTGTCTGCAGTATGACGAAGTATTCTGAGGTAATTCAGGTTTGTGAGTACTGCAGCAGTTCTGGTGCTGAAATTTGACCTGCTAACCTTTCTGTTCCCGTCCTTGAAGACCACAACAGAAAACCACTACATCCCAAAATCTGAAAAAAGCCCATCAGCATTTGTGTGAATATTGCTTCAAAGCAGGGAACCTGATCCATAGAGAATTGCTGTGGGGGCAGGTTTTTGGGATGGCCTCTCAGTCAGCCAATCACAGTGGGTCCTCAGGACTGGGATTGAGAACCACTGCTTTATTATTGGCTGATTGAGAGGTAATCACAAAAACCCGCACAGGCCCTCAATGGAACAGGATCCCCACCCCTGCTTTAAAGAAATACCAAAACTCTCTGAAGACCACCGAACACATACCCTATATGGCCAAAGGTATGTGGTCACCAGCATGTCCAACATCTCATTCTGAAACCAAGTGTATCAGTAAGAGGTCAGCTCACTCTTAGTTGCAATAATAGCCTGTACTCTTCCAGGAAAGGTTTCCATTAGATGTTGGAAGATTGCTGGTGGGATTTGCTGCCAACCAGTTTGAGTATTGATATTAGGTGATCAGGTCCCTTTCTGTGAGCTTATGTGCCAACCACTTTGCAGCTGGACTTGCTTCCAAATGTTTCCACTTGTGGTTGACCAAGGGGGTGTTCCACAAAGCACTATTTCTTCAACAGCCAGATAACTTAAGCGAAATGTAAGGATTGTCAAGTAGGAATGTCACTTACCTCTCTTGCTGTTTTCATGTTTGGGTTAAGTCAGGGCTGCCCATTCCTGCTTCTGGAGATGTACCACCCTAGAGAGCTTAGGTGCAGCCCTAATTAAACACACCTGATACAGATAATCAGGCTCTTCAGTAGCACCTCAGTACTAGTCGCTATATTGAAGCTAAGCTAGCTCTAAAACTGAGATGGTAGTGAAAGGCCTGATCATCTGTATCAGGTGTGTTAAATTAGGGCTGCGCCTAAGCTCTGCAGGTGGTAGATCTCCAAATGCAGGGTTGGACAGCCCAGGCTTAAGTTATCCAGCTAACTGGGAAACCCTGCTATGTGGAATACCCCCCCCCCCCAGGGGAGCTCTACAAACAGAGAAATTGAACGATCTTAAGATGGTTCCTGGATGAAGGTTACTGAGCTCTTCTGTATCATCAGCTGTTCTGCTGCCCTTGTTTGATGCTGGAGGTTGCATGACAGAGCTGTGTAATTAAGCACTCAATGTCAGCAGTGGGTGTGGCTTAGATTATCAATATACAAGTACTAGGAGTGTGCACATAGTGTAACGCAGTGTTTCCCAACCCAGTCCTCAGGGAACCCTGGACTGTGCATGTTTTTGCTCCCTCCCAGCTCCCAGCCAATCAGGAACACCGAATACCTGGTACAGGTGCACTGGGAGCTGAGAGGAAGCAAAAACGTGGACTGTTCAGGGTTCCCTGAGGACTGGGTTGGGAAACACTGGTGTAACATATCAATAAATATCAAATAATAAAAACTCTGTAGACCAGAGTGTTGGAGTTTCCAAGGAGACCTTCCCACTGGAACTTCCCACTGCTCTGCCACAGAAATGGCTCTACAAGGGAGTGCAGAACATGGAGAGCTTAGAATCTGAAGGCTGTCAATCGCCGTAAGCCTCTGAGAACAGCAATGGGACTGATCTGAGATCAGTTAATCTGCCTTCTGTTCGTGGGGATATGCACAAGCCATTGCTGGTCTTCAAGCAAAGGTTCTGCAGCCAAGTGTTGTAGAACATGCTTTCTGGAGGCCACATGCTCTGGTCCAAATCTGTCCCAATATGTGGATAGAAATAAGCTGAGGAGGAGGTGAGAGGAGCAAATGCGCTGGTTCACAAAAATTACCATAAAAATGCATATATGCATGAGAATGTCATCCACAGCATCCTTTTAGAGACGCTTCTGATATTTGTCTCTATATAGTCCTTCCTTTATGTACAGCAGGGGTGTCAAACCTGCACAGTTTTTCGTTTACCTTCATTTAACACACCTGATTCAACTCCTTGTGCTAATTACCACACAGCTCTGGAGCTGAATCATTTGTGGAGGAACAGGGAAAGAACTAAGCTACACAGGGCTCCGGCCCCGCAAGACTGGAGTTTGACACCCCTGATGTACAGGAAGTCAAGCTACATTTGTTTGTTTCAAAAATATGCCTATAATATGGAGACCAGTGAAAATGTCTGCTCAAAATGGTGAATTCTGTATATTCAATAATATCCATCCAGAAGCTCAAATTATTAAGCAAGGTAAGGACACATTCCTTTCCAAATTCATCCAAGCCAGGCTGAAGACTCAAAAATCACATCATCACCGTGTTTATTCGTCCCTGCTTAGTCCCCCTGAAGTGATTGGTTAATGCCTTATTGGTGGTACTTATACCAACATTTACCACAATATTTTTGCATCTTTCTTGTATCCAAAGCCAAGGATCAAAATGCAGCTGTGTTAGAAAAACTGGGGACAGCTCTAGGAAAAACCACAGGGCAGGGGGGTGGAAGGTACCATCTGGGGTTGAAGCCAAGTCTGGAATACAACTCTGCAAATATCTGCTGCTCGAGGACCAAATACTGAAGCACAGGACTGATCTGGTTACAGGGGGTCAGACTCAAACATCAGGCAGTGTTGGGCTGGTATTATACTATTATCTGATAATCAGAAAACAATCAGGGTAGAATGAGAACCTCAATCAATCAACCACACGCATTAAGGATATCAGATCCTGTCTGGTCTGAGGGAAGAAGGGTTAGTACATCCTAGATGATGAAAGGAGAAGATGACAACCTCAAACTCCTTTCTTTGCGCTTTGCATTTTCGCTCACAGCTGTTAGTGCCTCGACAGCTGCCAACTGTTTGGTACGTTCGTTATTTCATACGGCGTGTTCCAGCCTGGCCACGGCTCGCATGGAGCGACAGATAAGACAGTCAGTCAAAGCGAACGACTGAAGAAAGCGGGCGGTTCGAGGTTTTCACGACACATACCCTCCCGCAAAGGAGCGGTTGCTAAGGTAATCGGCTTTGAATCTGGAGCTTCAGGAACACTGTGTAGTACAGTTGTTTTGATCGAGGGCTTTTGCAGGCTAAACACAGCAGTGAGGTTTTGATGTGCCCCGAGAAAAGATTCCGCTTTCCTGACTGTTTGGAGCAGCTTATACTTAACATAAATATTTATTTAATGAGACATCTATCACTTTAAATCCTAGATTTTGATTAATACATGCAGTTGTGTTATTTAAGCAATCTGGGTAAGTACCTTGTTCGGGGATACAAGGGTAGGATTACTGGCAGCTAAACTATCAAGTTGATTCACACCTAGGTCCAGCCTACACCAGCTGCAGCAATTGCAGATGATGAAATTTAAATGGCCTCCAAATATTGTACCCATCATGCACTGCAGTAGTTATCAAATTATACAAACGTGCTTTTTTTCATTAAATTCACGCCAACATAGTTTGACTACAAAACACTGCAAACTATAACTTTTCAAAATTGTTTTAAGTACTGAGCCAAATGTTTTTTGCGTTATGACCCCCACCATAATGACATCATATACATAAAAATGAGAGACATAAAAGTAGCATGTCACAAGTAAACAGCATCTTAATCCTCACCAATGTTTCGGTTGTATGTGAGCTTTGCAGTTGGAGAGGGGCAGTTGATGTTGCAGCTGCCCCAGCTGACCCACCTACCAGTCCAATGACGGTGCCTTACCTTGGCAGAGGTTTCGAACCACCCCAGAAAGCCAGCCTCCTTGCAGAAGCCATCCAAGGTGCTGGGACTGGTGCTGCTTGCATCCTTCTGGTCACACTTGTTGGCCAGCAGCACAGATGGAATGGGGTTCCCGTTGGGTAACTTCACCTTGGTGTCCAGGTCATGCTTCCACTTGGAGATGGCATCAAAGGTGGAGCTCCGCGTCACGTCAAAGACCACAAGGGCCCCCACTGCCTCCTTGTAATAAACCCGGGTCATATTCCCAAACCGCTCCTGACCTGGTAGACAGAAAATGCTGTAATCATCAGGGAGCACCAGACATGGCTGAAACTTTCCTATCTACTTCTGAGCTCTGCTGCCCAGAACACCACAGTAATACAGTAATAGTGTGTAGTTGCCCTGTGTGTGTTTTGTCTTCATGGTTTCCTGAAACTAGCACTATAATCTTTTTTTTCCACTGCATGAAAGACGTTAGATGAATGTAAGCACTTCTTGAAAGGGGATTTTCCCCTTGGTGTCTCAGCACATTCGATAACACCTGAAACTATATACTGTAAACATGACAGTAACACGATGGCACATACAAAGCAGACATACAGTGGGCCATGCGTTTGGTTTCAATGCTGCTTACCTGTTGATGGTCACTATAGCATTTAGACTATATAGTATTCCAAAGGATAGGAATTGTGTTTTTTCTGTTTTTCTGTTGCAAGATGGTTCTATTTTTTGCACCTCTAGCTGACCAACACATACTTAGTGAGCTGAGGAAAGTAAGAACAGCCCCCATCAGTCACCACACACACACACAGGTTTATAATTACACCTTTGTGGGGACTCTCCATTCATTTCTAAGGGGAAAACTCAAATCCCGACATGACAACCTTAACCCCTACCCAGCCCTAACCTTAACCATAAGTAATCAAACAAAATATGAGACTTTTGGCATTTTTCGTTTTTTGATTGCATACACAGACCTTTGTGAGCACCTGAAAAATGGTCCCCACAACGTTAAAACAGCAGGTTTTTATTACATAATGTAACATAATATAAACCAAATAGGCACACACACACACACACACACACACACTCATATATTGTAAATGTGCTAGACTGACACTGAACACAAAAAAACCACAAAAATATTCCACTGTAATACAGCTGAATTTGAAAACAAGCACAGGTTTTTAAAGCAGCCCTCTCTACAGTCAGCAGCATTAGGGTGAAAGCGGAGGTACAGTGTTCAGCGTGCAGCACACAGGGAGCCCGTTTCTCCGCGGCCAAGATTCCGTCTCATCTGGCCAACGGTCGTTTGATCGGAGTGTTTCCAAAACTGGCTCCTGTGCACCCATAAAGCAGCCAAATGGGGCCAGGGCGATGGCGCACCACGTCGCTTAAGGTTGGGGAACAGTCAAGGCTGCTGGCGAACAGCAGGGCAGGCAGCTGTCAGTCTGGCGCGATGTGCTGTTGATGAGACCCGTGTGTCACAGTGAATCTGAGGCAGCCGCCCCCGGGGACGGCAGAATGAGGAACCGCACGCACCGTAGCCCAGACACACTCCACAGAGCCCCCCCCCCATTTAATTCCATGTGTGAGTCAGTGGGAGGTACAGCTATGGCACGGTGCTTGGTTAGGGTGAACTTTCGTTACCATGGCAATTGATCACCTGCTTTGAGTCTATAGTTGCCTCACTAATGAAACTCAGCTGGGCCTGATGGCTCCAGTTATCTCGTTAAGGATAAACAAGGTGGCTTTGGAGAAGATGAACCCCCCCCACCCACACACACACACACACACACACACACACACACACACTCACGTTGGGTAAATATATCCTTACGGGGACCGCTCGTTCATTTCTATGGGAAAAATGCTAATGCTAACTATGACAACCTTAACCCTACCCAGCCCTAACCTTAACCATAAGTAACCAAACTAAATACGAGACTTTTGCCATTTCTTGATTACATTTACAATGTAATATAACCCTAACACACACACACACTTTTGTGCATGTCATTCAATAAGGCCTTGTTTCCATTTTATTTTTGATTTTTCTCATTAATGCTGCTTTTGGGCAGCAAGCACAGGGTCACGGTGGGTAGCACCATGGCCTCACACCCCCAGTGCTGGTGAGGTTCACATGCTGTCTCCACACTCTGTGTGTGTGTGTGTGTGTGTGTGTGTGGACTTCACTTGTTCTCCCTGTGCTGTGTAGCTTTCCTCTAACGGATCAAAGAGATGCAATTAGGCTAATTGGCATCTCTGAATTATCCATAGTATATGACCAAGTGCGTTCATGTATACGCCCCGTGATGGACTGGCCTCACACCCTGGATGTGCCTGGGATGGGCTCCAAGTTCACCCCATGACCCTGGCCAGCATAAGTGGTTAGAAGGCAGGTAGATGGATGGAGGTGTTAGCCATATAGCAAGTCTGTGTTCATCCCTCCAGCCAGCTGCCTTCACTTATAACCTTACTGGTGAGCAGTTAGTCACTTACATTTCCACAGCAAGTGCCCCATCATTGTCTGTTTTTATTTATGTTAACGATTCTTTATTTGCCTTTTGTACAGTAGTACACAGCAGTTGTTATTCTAGCCATCCATAAATACATGATATAAATAAAATGAATGAAAAATGACTGAAATAGGAAAAATCTCAGAACGAAGTGCAATTTGTCGCTCAGCCCAGGAAAAACGAACTGTGCATTTACGTGGTTGTACCATTATCACTCCATGTTGAGTGCACTGGCTGACTGTCCTGATGCCTATAGATGTTCACCCGGACCTCACTTTCGGTGAACAGACTGATCGGCACGAAGCAGTCAGGCAGGATCACATGTTTCTGCAGTGGTTACTGACAGAAGAACGGAGCCAGTGATGTGCTGGGCGTGGTTCACTTGTCCTGCCTGGCAGTCACATAGTCTTTCAATTACAGCAGCTACCCAAATTCATCCTTTTGCAATCAGTCCACACTTGCTTCCAGATACAGAAGATCAAAGGAATGACTCTAATGATTATACTTGATTAAAAAAAATGTCCAGACCAGTGAAAAGAAATTTTAATCATCTCGACAAGGCATTGTGCTTTAACTCATGATTTTTGCTTAAGCACGGTTCACGACAACAGAACAAACGAACGTGGGGTGGGGTCTTCTCTTACTCATGGCTTTCCTGGCTCTGCCATCCTAATGCACACAAGCACCCCCCCCCCCCATGTCAAGCACAGACACTCCTGCCATTCTCCTGTTAGGTATACACTCTACCTATATATAAAACTACTATATGGGTCAATTAGATCCCACATCCTTAATTACAACCATGTTCTAAATGGTTGCTCTCCCACTGGGTCCCATCAAATCGAAGCAGTGCATCACATTTCTCTCTGGTTTTGAATTTTAAAAAAAAGATGAGTCTTTATTGCAGGACTTAGCAACCTCCGTCTCATACGGCCCTAATCGAGATATCATCTGTGGGTGGGTTTCCATGGAAACCATCCAAGACAGAAGAAACAAAGGCTTTGTCAGCTGTAACTCGCCATCTCGGACATGTCACATAAGACACACCTTAATTGCCGGGCAAGTCTCACCTCCTGACATTGCGGAGCTACGCCCCCCCCCCCATCTTTTGCAAATGCTCCTTACTGTGGTACCTTGACAGACCTGAGGATGATTTTTCCCTTTGTGACAAATTCCACAGTTAAGGACAGCCAATTTCCTCTAAGCACTGATTTCATGTGTTTTTATCAGAAAACACGCTTTGGAGATGCATGCTCAGGATGTGCCCTGAAAATCCAACGGGGGCAGTTCTTATGATGGACGGGAAAAGCCACGCCCCCTCTGACTCCGTGTTCCACTGCACAGAGGCCAGAGGGCTGGGTCTCTGAGCCGGGTGTCTAGATCGTTGGTTCAAGTCCCTACTTTACAGCCTGGCTGTAATCATCACATCCCACCCAGACAGGCCCAATGATAAGCTTCTATTTCTGGCAGTTGGGAGAAACGCATCTCGGTTGAAGCTGATTAGTGCTCCATTTCCAAAGGACCTGACAATTGGGGGTGAAGAGACAACTCCTACTGCTCAGGATATGTATGTGAGGGGGTTTGGGAGTTTTGGGGGGGGGAGGACAACTTTAGCAACACAATACTAAAGGTGTGGAACCATGACATGGGCCAAGCTGGGGGGAAGGAGTGTGGCTCAGTGTGATGGGCTTACATGCCTGCGACAGGAAGGTTGTTGGTTTGAATCCCCTATTTGGGCCCTTGTGGAAGGTCCTCAGACCCCTGAAAAATGCTCCAGGGACAGCTGACCCTGCACTCTAACCCCCAGCTTTGCTCTCACCTCTGTCTATATGTCTTGAAGAAAAAAAAAAACAAAAGAGAGAGCAAGCAAGATGGGAGATGTGGGAAAAAATATATCCCAATGTACCCGTTTTAGAACTTGTACAAATGGCAAATATAGAATCATTTCACATTAATGTCATCACAAATTTCATAATGCAGCCACACCTAATGGTTCTGTGGATTGGCACCCATCACACCATCCCCACCCCCTATGTCACCTGTGGTTCACACACAGATCTGCCCATGCAATACCTCAAGCATCTGCTTTACTTGGATCGCCCTGCTTCTAGGTGCTGAGATATTCCTGAAAAATTCCCCAGGGATTTCGCAGGACCTTCGCTAAACAGGTTGGGATTAGAGTCTGAATTCCAGTTAAGTTACTGGGCCAGTGTGTGATGTGATGATTAAGGACCTGTAACTTGTGACCAAAAACGTCACTGATCCTAGGAGGAGCCTCGATGTCTGAACCATGAGCACCTGATTTCTGAAGTAAAGAAACCTCCAGTTGTAAAACATGTAAGAGGGTTTTTTAAGACTCAGGTCATTTTAGAGGTGCTCAAATATTGGCTGGAAAAAAATCTAGATGCCGTTCTGTAATGCATTTATTAAACAACAGCTGGGTTTTTAGAAGGTTAGCATAGTCTGCATAGCAATTGTCTTCACCATTAATAAGATGCCTTCTGGGGTCAATTAATGAACAATTCCTGGGTGTCAAAGTTCAAAACTGACCACTTGGCATGCAAGTTTATTGATATTGCTTTATTTATGAGTGTAATTCAGAACTACCTTGCTGGACTGTGAAAATGTATTAGTACTATGAGAAAATCATAAATTATTAGTGCTACATAAACCCGAACAGCATTCGTTGCCTTTGCTTGAATGAGGAGGTTATGTCAAGAGATGATTTTCAATCTCTGATCCAGCCACTCAACTGTTTAAAATAATAAATCAAGGTATTTTTCTGCCTAATCGTCACTTGTCAATGCCACCACACTACAAAATTTGCTCATAAATTGGCATAAAGTAATATATAATTTCATAACCGTTAAAAAAAATAATCTTAAAGCAAATTAATCGGGTTTGTAGTAACTAGGAAGCGTGAGAACTGTTCGAAAAGGTAGAGTCAGCGTGATTTCAGGTTTTCACCACAAAATTGTCTTCAGGTTCACACCCTCTCTTAGGACGTCATTCCGCCTACAAAACTACAGGTACTCCGAAATCGGGGGCCGTATCACATGTTACACATGCCTGCGCTTTTCTGTTTCTCTTATCGGTGCCGCAATCCAGCCACACTGCACTTTTACACACGGGGACCCCAAATGCCGCCTTTTGTGACAGCTGCCCGGACAGAGCCCTATTTGCCCGCTGTTATTTGGATGCGTGGGCCTGATCTGGATCTGGTGTGTTTTCTCTTGCCCGGAGCGACATCTGATTTAACTTTTTAAAGAGGTACTGTGGTTCTGTGGCAGCTAATCTTAAATCAAACTCGCTCAATACCGGATACTTGATTTGTCTTTAAAAAAATAACGATTTCGGTAAGATGAGAGTAAATAGTAGAATGTTAGGTAAATACTGAAGTGCTGTAATTGTTGCGATGACCGTAGGAATTTCAAAAAGGGACAACAGCCTAGACATAATTCGACCTACATTTAACTAGCAATTAACGTGATCACCAAACGTGGACAGAGCGACCACACGTTGAAAGGCTGCTTTCTGGGAAGCGAGGTGTTGCAAACTCACATAAATAACAAAAAGGCGTTTAACTGTTTCGGTTCAGACCGCTCGCAAAAAAACCGCAACGTCTAAGTAACACACCAATCATCACGTACAGTAACACCGCAGTGATTGTTAGAGCCCATTTACAGTAACATTGTAATTGTGGTTGTTCTGCAGTGTAACTCGATCATCGCTTCATAAAGCTGTCACCGCCACAAAAGCGAATCGTGTTACATTGTAGACAGTAACACTGTAAACTGACAGCGACGTTCTGTACGTCGTTCCTGGTTTAATCGCATTAACAGATATCTTACCTGCTATGTCCCACAGCTGTAGTCTCACCAACGTCTTGCTGTCCCAGTTTATAACTTTGAGAGCAAAATCAACGCCGATAGTTGCCCTGTAGTGCTGCGAAAACAGCTCATGGACATAACGTTTAATGATACTAGTTTTCCCCACGCCTAACTCGCCGATCACCAACACTTTAAACAAGTACTCCTTACACTCGGACACCGAGCCGCCGGCCATTGTCAAACCTTCCCGATGACACTAGAAGCCTCACTTCCTACTCTGTTTATAAACCGGAGGAGTAGGAAATCTACTTCCTTCTTGTTTAGAAGAACGGAGTGCAATTGAAAGAAAACTCTCCCTCCGACTCCAGCTTACTTAACAACCACCTGATAAGTCACGGGACCCGGAACTGGCTTTGTCTAACTACATATAAAATTCCTTTCAGTTCACTGGATTACTTCTCGGTCTACAGTGCCTGGGGTTCTGTCTTGTAATACGCGCAAAATGTACAGTTCCATAAACCCACTTTCATTCATACTCATTAGCATTGAAAGCAGTTAAGATAATACAAATGAAACATTACTAAGAAACGGCACTAGATCAGCGGTTACGAAACAACGGATGGTCTGATAATTTAAATATGAATCTAATGAAAATTTGATTACAAATATAACAAACCGTATTCAGGAGAATCATTTGTATTCTACATATATGTATTTTAGAGACGTCACTGGTCTGTGAGTTGAAGGGCTGTACAAAACTAGAAAAACACGTATAAAAAGAACCCTTAAACGAAAATTCCTAAAGATGCACTTGACACTTGGGCCAGATTTGTTTAAAATACACTAAAAAATAATGGCATGCGAACAAGGAACTTGAAGCGGTGTTTAAAGTCTACAAAAGACTTTAAGGATGTGAAGCAACACGATCGCTCGTTAAACCTCTAGATACCTCTTCACAATAAAATACGGTTTCTAAAAAAATGTTCAAGCCGAGGCAATGTTAATTATAAAATATTTATTTTACAGAATCATTAATCCTGGCAAGTACACATGTGTTCTCACGTCTAGCTGATACCACGTGACTGACCTTTTGCCCCACGTTTTACAAATGATTCGGTACTCAAACAGAATATATGAATGCACTAACTGTATATCAATTCATAAATTACGATACTCAGTATATTTATCTATACTTGGGATAATCCCAGTCTAATAAATACATTACTATATAACTTATAATCATGTAGTTCATTTAAACTTTCAGTTTGAACAAGATCAATCTAGGCATGATTTAAATGCAACACCTTATCACTAGAAGCAACTACAAAATTGTAAACCTTAAAATTAAAGTTCTTAAGGAGATCACTGACTTCTAAATTTCCTGGAAAAGTTACCCAAATTCAATGCCTCTTTCACCACAAAACAAGTTCAAGACAATATACATTTCCCACATTCTACAATAACAATTTTACAAACAGGGAGTCTTTGTATGAAAAGGGAGACAGTTTGATGGAATATAAATCTTAAAGACATATCATTATTACAATGATAAAAGATCATAGAAACAATGAAATATAACGTGAAAAAATTATATATCTATTTTTTGTTTCAGTAATTTTCATTTTTTTAAAAATATGTATATACTTTCCCTTTTTTCACTATAATATTCTGCAGAATTACAGTCTAGCACAAAACTTTCCAGCCTTCTATTTTAGCTCATATGAAACTCCTGAAAATTGTAAAAAATATCTTTAATGTAACGTGCAAAGTCTTTTTTTTTTTCATTTTTTGATGACTTGTTTTTCAATGGAAACATAAAATGCAAATTTGAAAAGAACAACAGATATTAATCCCAGTCCTCGAACCCTGGCCCAAAGTCTTCACTTATAAGTGCTTGGTTTTGTTCATACTAAGTTGCTAAACTATTATATTGTATTGGGCAGTTTGAAAATCTAGGTCTAGTGGCTAAAAGCAATAGATTCTTGGACATAAGTTCATTTTTCCTCTTAAAAGAAAATGTTCCTTATGCTTTATGTCAGATAAGGTGTCCCTTTTCTAAAACCAAGTGGTATTACCCAGTCACTGAATTGCTTAACTGTACTAAGGTTAAATTAAAATAAATTAAATAACCATAATGTAATTAAGGAAAATAATTAAATCTATTATTATTCAATTTAAGGGGAAACAGTGGGGAATATCTTAACAGTAATCGTTGTATAACTTTTTATAAATCCTTTAAATCCTTCACAAACAACCCATATTGTCACAGTTTAAATTTATTCGACAGCTGATATAGTCAAATAAGAGCGAGGTCAGGTAAAATAATTACAACGAATCCAGTGGTTTTGTGGGAAATCCTGTTTTCTGTAACCTTGGGGTGAATACTTTTTATTTTGCTGAAAAAAAATCTGTTTGTTCCTTCTAGCAGCATAAACAAATATCAAATTTAAAATGCAAAATGGAACGATCATCTACAAGCAGGTTTTTCGAGTTTACTTATGTTTGTAATCAGAATAAACAGAAATAAAAACACTCAAAGGCATAACACACTTCAGGAAAGTTACAAAAATTTGATCTGTTTGCATCTGCAACACCAATTAACTCTCCGTGTGTCAATCCACTTTCACAGTACGTCTTATTTCCTGTTTGTTCTCATCCATCGGATTCAGCTTTTCCTCGTGCAAAAAACCTTCAGCATACTTCCAAAACTATTCCTCCCACCTTCAACACTTTCTCTTGAAAGCTTTTTCGCACAAGCTGCACCTCCTTTGTTGGGCCCCCTTGTTTAAGATTTGCAGAATGAATGGGCACACAGAGGCCATTGGGGATATTCCGTTTGCTTTGCTTTGATTTGTTTAGTTTTGTTTGCCTTCAAAACAAAAAAACGAAATTGATAGAACAAACGAGCGAAGAGACACGTTGCTAGCCTCACAAAGTGGATGAGCTCTGTGTGTAGTCCCTCAGGACGATGGAGGCATAGGTTATGCGGGGTGGGCTGCATAGCTCGGACTCGGACACAGGGGAGTTGGGGGCAAAGCTTCCTGAGCCCACTGAGTCTTTAAAAGGAGATGGGGGTGTTAGGGCTGGGGAGGCATCTGGGGTGAACCGGCTTGGTACCAGCTCCTCCAAATCCTCCTCCATCTCCTCCGTTTCATGGATCCGGACGTTGTCATAAGCGTAGCTGCCAATCAGGCCCAACCGCTCATCCTCCAGCTCATCAGTAGGGCATAAGAGCTCCTCTTCAAAGGGGTCCAGGTGCGAGGTGGGGGTCGGACATTGGCCCAGATGGGTTTGGTAGCAGGGCCTTGCCCCACTCCCAGGGCCCCGGACCTCGTCGTTAAAATCCGGCACGCTGGAATTGAGTTTGTCCGCCACCTCCAGGAGGTGGTCCATGACGGACTGCGGGGGGAAGGCGCAGTTGCACGGACGCTCGGCTAGGCATGCCTGCCCCCCCACCGTGTCTTTTTCTGGCCCAACGTTGAGCACCTGGCCAACGGCCATCACGGCAGGGCTGTCAGGCGGATTGTGGTGGACAGGATCACCCTCTTCCTCCTCTGCCACATCATACAAAGTTTTGGTGCTGAGGTCTGAGATGCTGAGGCCAGTGTCGTAGGCTTTAGTTAGGGGTTTGATGACAGCTGTCTGATTGGGGCTGGGCTCCTGTTTCCTCACATGTACTGACAGTCTGTGCCACATGTGCTCCCCCTTCGGTGGCTGCTTGGCACCTGGTTCAGACCATGACACAGACTTTCCATTAGAACTAAGAACAAAATAAAGATGGCAGTTATTGCTCGGGAACCCAGGATAGTGAGATCATGCAAAAGAATTTCACAAAGGCTATTAAGCTCATCTAAACTGCTCACTCTTTACTGCTTCCTTGGTAAACAAACAAAAAAGGAAATATTTATCTTTTCTTTGGAGAGACGGAGCAAGAAAGAAAGAGAAAGAGAATTAGAAGGATAGTAAGACCAGAAAAAAGCATGCCTTTGACTTATAAATTTCATGAATTCAACGTATTATTCAAATGACAGTATGTTTCTCAAATCGTTTGCCTAGTCAACATACTTAAATGTCAAATAGACTGAATGTAGGTAACAACGACTTTATTTACGATTTAACTTCATTTCATCTGCATTGTGTATAACTAAACTAATTAAACATTGTTTAGTTATTACGAAAGGTTGATCACTTCTGAATAAACAATGTATCTGCAGGAATAATGCTGCCTATAGCCAGGTCACTAGCTGGAAGCACTGAGGAACAGAGCCCACACCTAACCCCTGATGTTTTCTCACTATATCAGAGCGTGAGCTTCTTACTTCATCCCTGTTTCACTGTGCAGAGATAGACAAACTCCCAAGCAAAGAATCAGGCTGGTGAGTATCCTTGACAGCACTCACCACTATCTGATGTATTAAACATTTTCTCAGCCTTGGCTCACATTTAGAGTGTTTCTTTCCTTTTATGAATATTAAAAGCAGTCACCAACCATTTAGCGTCTGTATGTGTGAGTGAATAAGTGTGTTTTTTAACTTTCCCTTGCTGACAAGTCACACATGAGTCTCATACTGATGCTAATATGTCCAGCTGCTCCACTGGACCAGGACGGAAGAACGCCGGTCCTGTAGGTGGGGCCACATTCCACTGGGTTCCCCAGCACCCGTTAACTTCAGGGGGCTTCAAATGATTCTCAGAAGAAAATTAGTAACACCTCTGTTTGATGGCTCAGAATTAGGCTGCAAGAAATGATTGCAAACATCAGGCCCCCAGCCCCCGCCCCAGGATCGGAGTTGAACAGCCCTGACCTAATGGCCGCCTGGCCAGTGGGCTTTGCCCCGACGAGGACTCACCTCGCATTTCCTGGGGAGTTCTTCTTCCTGCGGAACATGTTGAGCAGGCTGTTGCTGCGACAGTCCACCTTGCCGTCGCCTACATGCATGCGCACCACGTCGGATGTGGTGAAGGCGCTGCGCACATTGCGCTCGGGCTTGGCGATGATGATGTAGATCTTGGGCGTGAACATGCAGCCCAGGGCCACAGTGGCGCTCAGGCTGACGGAGAAGGAGGTGGTGATGATCTTGTAGTTGCTGCCGAAGTAGATGGGCACGAAGGCCAGCCAAATGATGCAGGTGGTGTACATGGTGAAGGCGATGTACTTGGCCTCGTTGAAGTTGGCCGGCACGTTGCGTGTCTTGAAGGCATAGTAGGTGCAACTCATGATCAGCAGGCCGTTGTAGCCCAATGGCGCCACCACACCCAAGTTGCTGGTGTTGCAGATCAGGTAGACCTCCCGGATGCTGGGGTAGGACTTGATGGGCTCCGGTGGCTCAAGGATGATGAGTGTGACCTCCAGAGTGAGCTGGATGCTGACTAGAAGCGAAGCGATGACCACCTGGGCCCAGGCGCTCATGAAGCGCGGCTTGCGCGTGCAGATCTTCTTCTTGCTGCCCGCCAGGATGCGAGCGATGCGGTTGGTCTTGGTCACCAGGGCAGAGTAACACATGGCAGAGGAGAGGCCCACCAGGAGACGTTGCAGGTAGCAGGAGGTCACAGTGGGCCGGGCAATGAGCGTGAAGGGGCACACGTAACCCAGGAAGATGCCGGCCAAGATGATATAACATAGCTCGCGGCTGGAGGATTTCACCACGGGGGTGTCACGGTACAGCACGAAGATGAATGTCACGAACATGGTCACCAGGATGCCCAGACAGGAGAAGACCACCGCCACTATGGATTCGACATCAGTCCACTCCAGGTACTTCAGGGGAATGGGCTCACAACCTGGGAGAGAGAATCACAGATCAGACTCACAGACCATGAGGAAAAATAACGAGAACTACAGATCGGTGTCCTCCTGAATTTTAATACCAGTATTTAATGAGTCATAATACGTTTACATACCCACGGTTTATACAGTTTAATATGACAAGCTCACCTCTGCAAACTGCATGGGGTTTAGATATATGACACGGTACAACATCAATAACCAGTGAACCTCACAGTGGCCGTGGCAGCCGGACGTTCACTGTGCTGCATGCCAACGCGGCTCCACTGCGCGTCTGGCTCCCGCACGAGGAGACGGAGGACAAAATGCCTTCCGCGCAGCGTGGCACCAGAGGCATTACACACAGACAGCGGCATCCCGCACGGCTGGATATGAATTAAAAACAGCACGGGGTCACTCCCGGATCAGCGCCAGGCTCCTCAATCAGCCGCCCGAGCCAGCTCCTAGGTACTGGGCCTGGAGAAGCTCCTCCATTTTAATCACAGTGAGGCTCCTTCAGGGCCATACAGACAGAGACAGAGCAAGTAGAGAGGCTGGGGCTGAGCGAGCCCTGACTCACTGACTCACAGGATGATCATTGACTCACAGGCTGATCACTGACTCTCAGGCTGATCACTGACTCGCAGGCTGATCAGAGCCTGTAGAGTCACTCTGCTGCTACTGTCTCTAACATTCATTCATATTCAGAATTTATGTTTTCCTAGAAGGTAGGGCTGTGGTTTAGTTGGTTAGATGGTGCCAGCAGCCATACTACCTGCAGTTCAGGCCAGGTAATCTACCTGAAATTAAGCAGGGTTTGTACAGGGCCAGTACAGTCATACCTCGGCTCACGAATTTAATTCGTTCGAGGACTCAGTTCGCAACCCGAAAAGTTCGCAACTTAAATCAATTTTTCCCATTTTAAATAATGTAAATACAAATAATTCGTTCAAACCTCAGAAGCACTGAATTTAATTTTTTTTTAATGTTTGTCTGTGACCAAGAATATAGACTTAAATAACCTTAAAGGGCAAAAAAGGGAAAGAGAGAACATATGTTTACGGAAGGTGGACCAATACACAACTGAGCATACGCTTGTTGGCGGGCTGGTCGCTCGAAAGAATCCAAAACACAGAAAACAACCACAAAACATCCCCCCAAAAAACGAAACAATTAACATTAAAATACTGAATAGCAGTCAAAAACAATACAGTAATTTCGAAAATGTGATTTTCGAAAATGTGATTTTTTATTATTATACTGTACAGTACTTTCATATGCCTTAAATTTTTATGTACATTTCGTGATGCCACGCGTTGTATGGTGATGAACTTCTTTGTTTGTACTGTAAACAAACAATACACAGTTGCCACTATGTGTGAATGGAGAATATAACACTTAAATGGGAGTTACTTAATAATTTATGTTATTAATGAAGTACTATATCTTTATGTATAGATATGTGACTGTCAGAAACCATCACAAACATGTTTATCAATCACTGAAAGGTATAACAACATATTCTCTTTCTCAATTTTTTTCTTTTTTCAGATATTGGACCTCTGAAGTGATACAGCAAAGATATATATCTACAACAAGTTTTTTATACATTCGACAACCGTTCTTGGGCATGATGTACACTTCTTTGTGTTTCGGGTGGTTCTTTGGGGCGCTTTCAATGGTCCCTTTTGGGGGATGTTTGTGTGTTCGCAGCCTGAAACACGGTACAAAATTTTTTTTCGAACATTTGGTTCGTAACCCAATTTGTTCGTGAACAGGACTGTTCGTGGGTCGAGGTACCACTGTACTTGGATGGGAAACCAACTAGGAAAGCTGAGTTGCTGCTGGAAGAGGTGTTGATGTGGCCAGAAAGTTAGCCCCTCCTGTGGTCTGTGTGGATCTCAGTGCAGTGATGGAGACACTGTGCTGTAAAAATGGTGCTCTCCTTTAGATGAAATGTAAAATCAAGGTCCTGATTCTCTAGGGTAATAAAAGGTCCTTGGGCAACTTTTGAAAGAGTAGGGATAGTACCCTGACAGTCTGGCTGCCTAATGACCCCCCCCCTCATCAGGGGTGGGGAAGCTATTCCATGGAGGGCCAGTTCCAAACCCTGAACTGAAGTTCTTTTATTCAGAGGTAATGTCTCATTATTCGCTTTTAACTTTAAAAAGTTTGTTTTTCAGAATAAGTCTGACAGGTTTTTGGGATGACTTCTCAATTAGCCAATAATAATACAGTGGTTCTCAACTGCAGTCCTGGGGACCCACTATTACTGGCTGATTGAGTGAATTCTCTCTTGCTCCTTCACCACCTTAGCTATTATGTGGTGAGCATACTGGCACAGAATGGCTGCTGTCGCATCATCCTGGTGGGGGCTACACAGTGGCGGTGGTTGAAGTGGCTCCCCCTTACTTGTGCAAAGCGCTTTGGGCGTCTTGAAAAGTGCTATATACAAATTTCATTCTGTCATTCATTCATTCAACGTGCCTATCTAGTAAACAGGAGATGCTGGGTTTGAATCCCAGCAGTTCCCTGGGTCATCCCTGAAGAAATCCCACGTGTAAAAGGAGGGTGTGGTCCCTTCTTCGTTGACAACAAGTGGGGGTCACTCCCCTGAATGCTCTGGGGCTTGAGTTCCCCAGAGGACACTGGGTTTAGGACTCAGTGTGGCATGGGTTTGTGTCCCCATGCATTAAGAATAGAAAGGGTGATCAAAAGTCCCCTACTGGGACTGTGGGTGATTACAGTCCCATGTTTTTGGTGGTATTTTATTATTATTTATTTTTTAAAACCGATTCTCTTTTTAATTTTTTCTGTGCTTATAGTTATGCCTATGCTAATTGTTACGCTTATGCTAATTCCTTACCTTAAAAGTCTGTAAAGCACTTTGTAAACTCTGTAGTTAAAACAGTGCTATATAATTAAACATTGATTGATTGATTGATTGATTGATTGATTGATTGACTGATATGTGGGACTTCTCCTTTCA
The DNA here is from genome assembly GCA_025773925.1 of Cryptomyrus ogoouensis. NCBI lineage: Eukaryota > Metazoa > Chordata > Actinopteri > Osteoglossiformes > Mormyridae > Cryptomyrus > Cryptomyrus ogoouensis. Next base: position 20,824,973 of record JAOYFF010000040.1, on the reverse strand, counting down.
AGAATTTCCCCTTGGGATCAACAATATTTATCTTACTTAAAATATACCCCACAACCCTATATTGTATAAGTGGCTGGAAGATGGATGAATCAATGATTGGAGTATATATGAATAATATATGCAAATATATTTTACATTATATACTGTATATAATGTATTCATTGGCATCCAATCCAGCGTGTGCCCTGTGATGTCCTGGCATCCCACCCAGGGTGTGTCCTGCTCTCTGCTTCCAGGGATAGACTCACCTTGACCCTGCATAGGTCAAACGGTTATGGAAAATGAGTAGATCGTCATATTCAGAAATCAATTAGCTGTACTGGGTCACCATTTTCATCTGTCAAATATGGAATCTCACAGGGTTTGCTATTTAGTATTGTCCTCTCTCTATATGCTGTAAAATTAATTTTGATTCATATGCTGACACTCAGTTGTACATTTCAATGACAACTAATGACACTCTGCCCATAATCTCCTTAGAGAGCTGTTCTAATGGAGTAAAAAAGGAATGGATGAGTCAAAATTGCTTCCAAACCCTGAACTGAAGTTCTTTTATTCAGAGGTAATGTCTCATTATTCGCTTTTAACTTTAGAAAGTTTGTTTTTCAGAATCAGCCTGACACTTAGGTGCCATTTTAACACAGACCTGACCTTTAGCTCCTTATCCAAGATACACATCCTACAGCATAAAAATATTGCACAATGAGGGCAATTTCTTACTTTTCAAGTAACGGGAACGTTAACATATTAGAAGCAGATTGGAAACAGTCACACATCTTAGCTTGAATTAATTTATCTGCCGTTTTTATCCACAGCAACTTACGGTATAGGGAAGAGTTATAATTTATGCATGTTCTCTGGGATTTAAAGCCATGACCTGTGTATTGCAAGCACAATACTCTACTTATTGAGCTACAGTAACTATATAGTGATACATTATTTGCATTTGAACAAGTGCAGGTACTTAGGAATTCATTCATTTTCACATATCCTATCTTACTCCCCTATGAGACACACAGGGGATCAGCACACTGGGTCAGCCATTTATCTGGTACCCCGGAGCTGTATTCAGGGTTAAGAGCCTTGCTTAAGGGCTAAAGAGTGATAAGATTACTCTGTCAGCTACAGGATTAGAACCAACGACCTTCAGATATCGGGCACACAGCACCGATTCACTGCCCCTTCACTGGCTGTTACGTTCAGTACTGACTTCGTAATTCCTCTCCTCACTTATACAGCTCTGAAAGGTCAGGTCCCTGTTTATCTAAAGGAGCCGACTGATGTGTATTATTCAGAAGCCACTGCCAGTTTTCCTGGACTGAAGCCTCCAGGTAGTTTCTCAGTTAAATAAGATCTATTGGTGGGAAAGCCCTTGGCTATAGGGCTCCTTGTTTATGGAAATGATGCCAGCTAAAGTCAGGGATCCCCCCCCCCCAGTCTCAGCATTTAAATCCAGACTGAAGACCTACTATTCCAGTCCAGTGAGTGTAACGTAGCCTATTTTCGTCTAACTTACTGTACCTTAAATAACTGCACCGGTGCTTGATGCATTTGTTAACATCTCCATGTACAGCACACTGACCCTATTTGTCTGTGCCTGGGGATAACACCAACAAAGCATGAGCTTCTGGGACCACAGCCTCGACTGACCCACTGACTGTCACCAGCTGCCCAAATGGAGGACCACTTTCAGCTATGGGAGCATGAACGTGTTCGTTTCCGACTTGTAGGATTAAACTTACGTTTATGTACTAAGCAGCTGCTTTATCCAAAATAACATACAATTGAGAAAACAGGGTCAACCAGTCACAGGAGAAATTGGGGTTAAGCACCTTACTCAAGGGTTCAAGGGTAATAGCACTCTGCCAACCACGGGATTTGAACAACCAACCTTCTGATCACGAGAACAGCGACCTATCCTAGAGAACCACACACCACCCCATTAGTGTGCACAAGTAGGTTTATTTTTTATATAATACTGTGTAACTTTAAATTATGCTATGTCCTTGTCTATATTGTTCTTGCTGTAAAATCTCTGTTTGGCATTGTGGGGAAACTTCTTCAGGATGGGCACAATAAGCAAGTACACTGCCTGGCCAAAAAAAAAGTCGCCATTTGAATTTTTCGTTGGGCCGCCTTTAGCTTTGATTATGGTGCACATTTGTCATGGCATTGTTTCCACAAGCTTATGCAACATCTCACCCTTTATTTTCATCCAGATTTCCATTCATTTTTCACCGAGATCCTGTATTGACAAGTGAGTTGAACCACTCCATAAAGCCTCCTTCAGCACATCACAAAGACCTTCAAATGAGGTTAAGGTCACAACTCTGTGGTGACCAAGTCATACGTGAAAGTTATTCCTCGTGCTCCCTGAACCACTCTTCGACAATTCGAACCCAATGAATCTTGGCATTCTTGTACTGGAATATGCCCATGCCAACAGGGAGGAAAAAATCCATTGATGATGGATGGAGGTGTAACCTGGCCATTCAGTAGATTCAGGTACTCAGCTGACTTTACTTTATTGCTGCATAATGTTGCTGAGCTGTAATAATGATCCAGTTATTGGCTCTTAAATATTTGCAAACCTAGCAGTCGGCAGTTTCCTGGGCTGGAGGTTGGTGCTAGACCCTGACTCCGCTTGCGCAAAACAGAAAGCATTAAACAGAGCTAATTCCAGGGTCCAACTGCTAATCCCCCTGCAGAGATCGAAGGCACATCAGTGAGCACACTGACGGCCATTACCTAATACCTAAGCAAGTTGAGCATTTAATGTCATTGTACAAGTAGCAAGAACAATGTTGAATCTTCACAAATCTCATCTTGCTCTCCTATGAGATACAAACACATAGGTGACAATAAGCTTGGAGTCAGAACATGAGGTCAATGGCCCAACAGTGATAAGGTATTAGTCTTCTGGTCATGGTCTTTGAACCAGCCGACACAAATATAGACTGTAGACCTGCAAAGTTGCACACCACACAGCAGCTGGGTAATGTATACCGACAGAGCAAAACACACTCTGCATCTACTCACACCTGGGGGAGGAAGGAAGTCGGCAGAAACTGCAGCAGGCACCACAAGTAACTTCAACTGAAGATACCAGGTATTGAATCCAGGGCCTAATACATACAAAGGAGGTGACCCACCACTGAGCTACATCCCCTAACTGAGAATCATTACTGACCCATGTTACTACATCAGCGAATAAGAGGGATCATAATGCCTTCTTTCAGTATAAAACAAACTGAACAAACTGCTAGATGAACCAGTTCTGCAGTGGGAGGAGATTTGGCTGAAGCCCCATTAAATAGTGACAAAAGATTTCTCTGATAAAGACATGAGTAGACACAGGCAGCATCCCACTGAGACAAGGAAGAGCTATTGTATATAAATCAAATGTTTGTAATCATCTATGACAACAACAGCATCATGACCCCGCACTGAATAAGCAGATAGGGAAGATGGATGGATGGATGGATGGATGGATAAAACAACAACAATAACAACATTAACAAAACAAAGAAGTGACTCCAGGAAACCTCCTTTGGGCTATGAATGATATATATACTGTGATGGGTTGGCACCCCATCCTGGGGTGTTCACTGCCTTGCACCCGTAGCCTCTAGGATAGGCTCTGGGACCCCCGTGACCTTGAATAGGATAAGCAGTCACAGAAAATGGACGGATGGATTATATATTTATACACGTTCTGTGAGCATGTTGTGAATGAAATATGTGGTAATACCCATAGTCATATGATCCATCCATCTGTCCATCTGTCCATCCAATTAGAGTTGCTCTGATCTGGAGTCTATCCCAGAAAAACAGCATATACAGCAAGGTGTGTCCAGGATGGGACGCATGTCCATTACGGGAACAGACGCTCATTCATAAATCCAATGTTTATCAGGCCCGAAAAGGCAGCTACTGCCGGGTTCCGTGTTGTTATTGAGAGGACAGTCATTCTGGCCCGAGCACGTCTCATGCGGGACAAGGCCCTACAGTTCCGCAATGATCCGGCGAGAGAAAGCCACGGTATCCATCCGACGTGGCCACTTGATAACACTGACTGCAGGGAGCCGCCTGCATAGCCAAGAAGAAGCCAGGCTCCACAACGACACCTAATAAACTCCCTGGCACTTTCTGTCGCCATGGCGATTTGATTTAATTAGGAGAGACGCGCGGGCCGGCGTGTCCTGGAGCGTCGAGACAGCCCGGGTGAGGCACATAGAGAGGAGCGGCTTCTCACGGGGCCTGGGGGTGCTCAGCAAGCCACGGATGCTCCCTGACAGGCTCGTGAATTGGGGGGGGGGCAATGCAATGCTTAATGCAACCTGACTGCCCTGTTTAAAACAGACACATTTGACAGTGTGCCTGTGGTGGGGGATTCTAACAGCACCGCGGAGTCACACGCACACAGAGAAAAGCAGCACTCTGGAATCTGGGCCCATTCTCTTACTCGCATCCTGCCGCCATCCCACAGCTGGGCCATTTAACCTCCCAGAGTAAACCCACGAAACTCTGTCCAGCTGGAGCACACGGACCAGAAGCTTCCTGCCTCGGATGTGACGGCCACTAAGGAGACTGCAGCCAGAACACTGGAGGACGGGGGAGATACAGGTGACTAGCTTCCGGAGCTGACTAATCCTGAGCAGCCATTAACCTCACACTTGAACCTTTTAGACAGATTCAGGTCTATTTCAGGTGTGAACTTTAAGTGGAACAGGACTGAGGAAAGCCTTCAGATTCCGCACTTTTGGAAAGGACGGTGATGGGAGAGCTTTGGAAGCTTCATAATGTGGGTAAAATGTCACTACCTCAGCAGAAGGAACATCCTATTATGGATCAAGATTATAAATACATCATAAATTATTTTTGATACTTCTGTAGTTATGTTAGAATGCATTTCCTTTAGGGTTCCATCACAGGAATTTAGAGAATGGCCATTTAAAATCCTCAAGGCACAGCACATTGCTGGCTCTTTCTTCATCACAGCATGGATGTCGGAGAGGCACGGATACCCTGCACTTGACAGAGGCCCTTGAAAATTGAAAATTTAAATAATAAATTATACGTAAAATCTGGCAGGGGGGCAAGGTTCTGTGTAACAAAAAACATCTCCCGTATCAGTGAACACCTCAGTCAGACTCACTGAACTCAGCACCCTCCTGAACAGACGGGTACTGAGCACGTCCTCTGTGGTGACTGTACATTGCTGGTGTTCCAACAGTGGAGTGAGAGAGCAGGGAAAACAGGGAGGTGCAGCGGGAGATGTGGAGAGGGAGAGAGGGAGATGGAGGGGACGTGCATACCCGCCAGCTCCTCGTCCGGCCACCAGCCCAGGTCACAGGCTTTGCAGGTGAACTCGTCCTGCACAATCTCATTGTCCTTGCAGGTTGTGCAGATCCAACAGCAGCTCACCTCCCCTTTCCTGATCACCTGGAGACAGCCAATCCCCAGAAGCCCCCATGAGCCTTTGCTCTCACAGCAAATGGTCATATTTTATTTTTCATTGCTAGCACTTATGTTTTGGCTTACTAAGCTGACTTATTACACATTTAGTAGTTTAGAGCACAGTAGTCAGTATGGTGGTGAGTACGGTATATAGTCTGAAAACTGAATTGCTCTACTGCTTAATACTCATGAGTATGCTATATATTCTGAGTCACTGAATTTTTAAACGAGCATCAGTATAGTATATAAGCTGAATTATTTAATACTCATGAGTATGTTATATTTTCTGAGTTGCTGAATTTTTAAACGAGCATCAGTTTCTTATATAAACTGAATTACTTAATACTTATGAGTACAGCACTTAACTGCTAAACTGTTTAATACTCATGAGTATGGTACTTGAATACCCACTGATATAAATGTGTAAAATTGCAAGGCACTTTGGATAAATGCATCAGCTAAATGCTGAGTGAAAATACAGCTTAATAGTTCACTTAGTGTCTTTTCCAAGGATGCAACAGCAGTAAGGAACATACCCGATTGTAAATCTAGCTTGTTAACAACTACGCCACCTACAGATACCCCAGTCAGCATTCCTGCTGAGCTTGAGTGACACATGCATGCCCTGCCCATCCAACCGTGGCCGACCTCACACCTTGATCTGGCCCTTGGAACACGGGTCGCTGCAGACAGAGCGGACGATGCCGCTGCGGTTCATCTGGATGCGGTTGTCGTCGATGTTGAGGATGCCCTCATGCCAGGAGCCCACGTTGATGTAATGATAGCGACCGCCCTCCACGTACTGCAGGTTCATGATGTCATACCTGTCACGGAAGCAGCACGGCAGCAGTGACGGCATCTGCCTTCATCCTGCGACACTAGCTGAGCTAGGTTCGAAATCCCAGAACTGTCAGGTTGGCACTGCATTGGAACCATGAGTATCAATCGGAAAAGAACCAGATGTGCAAGCCCATCTCGGACATGTGAAGACTATGAAAAATTATTCCATATAGCTCACACCTACAATCTTTTTGTATTGTTACTTTCACGGAGAAAGATGTATGCCAAATACATTCAAACCCAGAGAAATGCAGTTAATACAAGAACAAGAATAACAGAATGAGAGGGAAAATCATTTAACTGGATGGAGTCAGCGTCATTGAATAAAAAACGGTGTTTAAGGAAGATGAATACAAGCTAAACATAGTAGATTTATTTTGCAGTGGGTTAATTTAGATAAATATTGACGGAAAAGTTTTTTTTTCTAATTTATAGTGACGAAGGAACGCATTTCAGCCATAGGCCTATTCGGTTTTACCAGCAATGAAAAAAGGCGCCGCAAACTACAGTGCACGAGATGCGCTTTTAAATTGGTGAAAATGGCGGGAGGCAGTCTGAGGTAAAAATCAACAGTAAAAAAAATTCACGTAAATATTCTTAAAATGTATATATTATGAACTTTTTAATAGGGCAGGCTATAATCTCAGCTGTTCTTTTTGAATGAAAAATATTTAGAGACCTACCATTCATTTAGCTGCTGAAATTAGTAAATGCATCCTTTCAGTTTAGTTCGGATAGGATGATTGTTTTGATTATGATGATTTGGGTTATCTGGGTAAAATTTGGGTTATTTTTCAAAGGATATTTTTAGACATCCTCGGGTAACATAATAAGTTCCCACTATTGGTCAATTTTGCCAAATGTGATCAGTATAACGTTACAGTATTGACCACTTTAAAATATAGTTTTCTCTTTCATACTATCAAGTTTTGTAAAGCTTCATAAATTTCCCGCCTTGGCTAAAAAGTTGTTTTAATATATACCTTCATTTTACGACTCTCTTCAGAAGTCCCGCCCGCTGAAACCTCTTCCGAGTACTAAAGCACTATACTTTTGGTAACTTTTTGGAAATACAGTAGAACCTTGAAACTTGAACGTCTGTTAACTCGACCAACCCGGACGTCGAATTTGTTTCGCTTGTACCGCGACCGAAATCTTGGAACTCGACCGTTCCTGCTAAAACTTGTATGGGTCGAGATGTGTTCAGCTCTACTAATTCGGACCTCGAACGGGTTAGTCGAGAAAAATCTTGCCGCAATTTGACTTAAAACTGGGAACACGACAAAACGAAACAGACCTGCTAAAACTTATAGGGATCGAGACGCATCTCCCTTTCCAAACAATAACTGCTCCATCTAGGATTACCACCCAGTCCTTATAATACAAGATCGTCTCGCATTATAAAATAAAATGTCGCGTCCCGTATTGTACAGGACGATCCCGTATCATAAGGGTGGCAATGTTACCTCCATCCCTCCTCCTCTTCACCTGCCACTTCCAGTATGCCATCAGTTCACCTCAATACAGGTAAAGCGCTCATAAATTGTCACTAATTTCATGATTATTGCTTTTCTGTGCTGCTTTTTCGTGTATGTATTAGTTTTATATTGATCGTTAATGTTTTTTATCATTAGTTAGGTAGGTACGTAAGTTTAATTAGGCAATCATTTCGTGGTCTGGAACGGATTCAATTAATTTACATGATTTCCAATGGGGAAATTCGACTTGGACCTCGACCAAATTGCAACTCAACTAGCCTAATGGAACGACCTAAGTTCGTGTTCCAAGGTACCACTGTACAGGTTTAGTGCAACCCCTTCTCCCAGGTCCTAAATGTAACCCGCAATGTGAATTTGGAGAAGCAATATTATGTCTGGATTAACTACAGTACTACGGTATATGATATTATTACATGTAATAAGCTATTCATGACAATAAATACACATTTATTTTGGGGGGGCTAAAACACATTCCAGGGGGGGCCCCTAACGTAGGCCTAATGATATCCCTACTGTAACTAATGATGAGGAAGCCAGACTTAAGGTCTCATTGCAACAACAACAAAAAATGAACTGGAAATTTGGTCTTCATTCATATGCTATACTTCTACATGACTTGCGACACAAGTGACATGGGTAACGTGACCCAGGGTGACCTTGGCGCTATACCCCAACAGAAAGGGGGGGGCAAGGGGAGTACAGGGGCTCACCTGCCGGGCGTGTCCCCGTTCTCATCAAAGTAGACGTCCTCGCCGGACACACCAGTGAAGGTGGTCTTGAGCAGGAAGTCGAGCAGCTTGCTGCCGTCGAGAGGTCTCATGGCAGCACACAGGCCCGGTCCGTCGGGGCACAAGAAACGCTGCATGTCATGCAGGCCGTGCGCCATGGCGTAGATGGCGTTGATCACAAAGCCCATCTTGCTGTCCTGCACGTAGTTCTCGCTCAGACTCTCGTTACCTGCAGGCCACCACAAACCACACATACACACACGCACACACACACGCTTGAATGAATCCATCTGTGCCAGGAGAAGCTACCACTACACAGTGCTATAGGTGAACCACTGTGCCACGTTATATTGTGCTGTGAGAGTGTGTCTTTGTCCCTCTTTGACTGCTAAGCCATGGTAATGACCACACACCTATAACGTGACCTCTCTGTAATGCAGTGGTCAGGTGGTCTACTCCATTACATACACAAGAGCAGAATACTCACTCTCCATTTGGAAAACCCTATAGAACCATCGCTAAATCACTTGCAAGCCCCATTCCTTTGGCTCATGCTCACTAGCAGTCTGCTACAGACAGTGGAGTCATTTTATTATTAATGCCTATGATTATACAGCAGAATATAAGTGAAACATCTCAGGAGTGGTAATAGATTCCCAGAAGCCTGTCGCCCCTGGCCACTGGCCTCCTTTGGTCAACTGCGTGTCTGACAGCAGGAGGAAGCAGGCACCAGACCCACAGGTAGCATGACATTCAGAGTGGACACGCACACAGGGCATTGCTTCTGGCAAAAAATTTGCATGCGTTTTGTTTTGTTCTGTTTTGTTTTGTTTTGTAATCGTTTCACAGCAATGATACAAAGGGCTGAGGGGGTTCCCATTTTGCTGTCAGACACACTGTTGGTTAGTAAGTGCGGTTAGTAAGTGTTTCATAATCAGCAAGCAAGTTACATGTTCAAAATACAGAAATACAGGAACCTTTAAAAATAACAGTCAAACCCAGCCATGGTATACTGGATAATTTCCGATGTGTTACCCTGAACATGTCACGGCCATTACTGAGGCCCCTGATCCGATTTGGCCATCGTGCCATTTATCCATGCCTTTGATCCATTTCGGCCTGTTAACGTCACTTTCAGCTTTAATCTCAGCAGTGGATGAGACTAACGGAGCAGGAAGAAAGGGCGCTTCAGCGGACCGGGGCGTCACAGTAAAAGGACAAACGCCCGTGGTGGCGGGGCCGAATCGAGGCCCCCTTTTTACTGCTCTCTGAGTGGAGCGGGGCTCCATTTCACCATCCTCTTTACGTTCTCAATTTCTGATTTAGCGTTGCAGAGATTAACAATAATAAAAAGCGATGATTTGAGTATAGAGGCCCAATTTAAACGACCAATCACACTACTGCGTTTCCCGGGAGACAAGAAGCCACTGTGCATGCGCCCCACGCCTCTGGTTAGTGCATCAGCTCAGGCTGCATGCAGGCTGGCAAGGAAAGCCCCGTATCACACACGTTTGTCTGTCCATCACTGGCATTTCTGGCTCTACAGGAGAGGTCAGCTGATCCAAGCTCCTCGTGCTTTGGTGATACGTGTACAACACAATGATGAGGGCTAACATTACTCTCTTTGGGCTGGAGAACACTGGAATGGCTCTGATTCAAACAGTGCTGGAGGGCTGTTTGATCCAAAATGGTGTTAAAATGTTGGATTACTTCAACAACGTGAGATTGTCAGTAACATAAGAACATGATGTTATTGTCATTTTCTAATGATCATATTATTTGCATGTACTCTCTAACATTCCTTGTACTTTTTGTGTTTGTATTATTTATTTGTTTAATTTAAATCACAAGGGCTTTGTGAATGGAATGAATCACCGGTACCCCTCGGTGTACAGCCAGACCAAACCCCGAAACTGGTGCACCTAAGTCAGCTCTCTCTACGATTCCTCTACAGGACATGAAAGAAACACTTACCTTCCTGGTGCTTTTTGTGAGAGAACAACAGAAGTGACAGAACAGTGAACTAAGCATCACGGTTACGTTAGCGTTATGGTGTTGTTACGTTAGCGTTATGGTGTTGTTACGTTAGCGTTATGGTGTTGTTACGTTAGCGCTGCGTTACTGCTGTTATGGTATGTCTGCATTTCTCCATCACATTAAAACCAAAGTTAATAACAATACTAGGATGTAAAATGTGAAAAAAATTACTCAATAAATTAAATAAAATGCAGGGGAATAAGGTTGCATCTAAAATAAACCTCTTGACCCCCCTGTGTTTTTTTTTTACTGTTATATGTATTTTGTCTTCATTGTTAGAATTTGATCCATAGTGGAAAAAGTGGAAAAACCACTGAAAAGTCATATACACAAATGACCCAAAACGTTATGACCACCCCCGTGTGAAGTGAATTCTGTTGACTATCTAGCAAATAATGGCATGTATCAACCTCTGGGATGTATTAGATGGTAAGGTAACATTCAATACTTGTAGTTGACATGTTTAATGCAGAAGAAATGGATAGGAATAAAGATCTGAATGACTTTGACAAGGGCAAAATCATTATGGCCAGACGACTGGGTCAGAGCATTCTGAAACGGCAAGTTTTGTGGGGTGCTCGTGGTCAGCCATGGTAAGAGTATGTCACAACACAGGGCACTGAGCCATGTGGGGGCAGTCATGATGTTTTGGCTCATTGATGTTTATGGGATAAATATATAAATTCTGCTGACAAACAGAGATGTGATTAATCTGAATTTTGTTTGGTGTCCGTGTGACTGTGTGTGATTTAAAAGGCGTGTGCTTGACAGTGTTTTCCTGTGTCTGAACAAATCAAGCATGACATGAAGTCTGTCTGCGTGCCTTCATTTGCAAAATACCTTCGAGGTCGACAGAGTGGGAAAAAAAATGGAAAACAGGAAGTGGGCTTTTGCACAACTGTGTACGCCTTGCACAAGTGCTAATGACTTGGTAATAGAGGCACACAATGGGCCCCACACTGTGCTTCTCTCTTGCATGCCCTAGGAGGGACGTCTGTTACACTTTTCCCACCGTTATGTTCCCGCTAGCGGCTGAAATGTCAGGCCCTGCTATGTGCTTGTATGCCGAGCAACAGAACGCTGCTGGAACTGTAATGCCAGATCTCACATTGTGATGCCCAGCTTGCTCTTCTGCATGAAACTATGCACATAACATATTCCTCTAGTCCCTCATGTGACGTCAGCAAGCCCTACCAGGGAAGCCGTGGCATCTTACCGGAGCAGATCTTCTTGTAGTTGGTGTTTTCAGACGGGTGGCCTGGGATCCGGCACTGGAAGCGGTGCTGCCAGAACTCGCCGAACCATGGATTCCTGGCATTTGCATCCAGCTGCAGCTTCAGGAAGTAGTCATTGAAGGAGGTGACCTCGGCCGACTGCAGCTTCATGGTGATGCCGCCCTCCGCCTCCAGTTCGTATCCCTCCACCACCTCGTCTCGGTCAGCCCAGCCATCACTGGAGGAGCAAAGGTAGCGACGTTGACCCCATGATCATCACCTCATAACCAAAGGTGATTTAAAGTATGGAGCATAAAAGGGGCTATAATTCATACAGAGGGGCCAACTTTATCATTAGCCAATGATATGTTTTGAGTTGTTGAGTAACAGGGAGGAGCCACTCCGGGGACCAGTCAGCTTTCAGCTCAGGCCAGTGCCCCTGTGGCCCCGCCCTTGAATATGTCCCTACTCATACCTAACTAACACATTTTAACATTTTCAAATGTGCAATTTACATGGTGAAAACTGGCGTCAAGAGCCTGAGCAGCAGAAGAGACTAAAAGTTCCAAAAGTTTCTCCCTCTGCTTTACCCATGTTTTTCCTTGTTTTTCAGTTTTTCTGTATCCTTGTAGATCACTATCCAGCCTAATGGACATGTTTTTTTGAGGCATCTGATTGGCTGAGACCCTATATGCCTTCCATTTGGGACCTAAAATGCACGCCTATCAACAAACACCTTCCAATATGTCCCCCAGTCTGTGTATAACCCTTAACACTGTGTTGGAGTTTACACTCTGAAGCTTCATAATTGTTAACAAGGCTGATTTTTAAGCCTGAATACCTTGGTCAATTTAAACCGTTTTGCTTATTTAAAGAAAAAAATCCAAGGAGACCTGTTTTGGGAATGTAGGATATTTCACTGAGAAACACGAGGAAACTTGTTTGGGGCTGGCAGAGATAGAAATCTGCTTGCCTCAGACAGAAATGTCTCAAATTGGATTTCCATTAAGGAACACTAGAATATTTTGTTAAGAACGGTCACAGTAATTCAACACATGCTCCCCATTTAGGAATTACAATTCAATGAAGGACTGGGAATAGCTATGTGCGGCTAACTGCAGTGCTAGAGGTACACCTCACTATTCTAAACCCCTACAGCTTCCTTAGGGCCGGACTACCGTTTTCAGGTTCTCTAGTAGGGGTTGGGAGCTCAGGACCACAAGAAGACAAACTTGTAGACAAGCTATGTGCCATAAAGTATAGTCCTGGTTAAGTATACCTGTACATACATCTGACCCTTCAGGGTTATGACAGACTCTTCCAAACTGTTGCTTCAGTTATGCGGAAAATCTAAACTAAAAGCCTATTACTGTTTGCAGGTGCTGATGTGAGACCTCCACTCCAGTAGGTGGCTCACTCTAAATATGCGGCATAATGTACCTCACAGTAGTCCTCCTTTGTCTGCCTCATGGCATTTTTTTATTTGGACATGCCCCCTGTTCATGGTAACCAGGTGTAACTCATCAGTAGGACAGCTGGGAAAGAGGCCAAAGGTGCTGCTTTTTTTTTTTAAACTGGGGCCCGGATCACAGACATATTTTTATATGACATTTGAAGCTGCCGAATCAAACTGAACACATTCTGGTGCTAGAGGCAAATTAATTTCTGTCCATTTTTAAGGTGGATTAAGCAAAGTCAATTTCTGACACATTTAATTAAAAATGTTATTTAGATTTTTATCTCTTCCCTGTTGTAAGTACTCTTGCCCTTAAACTAAGTTTTTTTTTCTACAGCACTCAGAATTGCTCACACGCTATGCAGTGGCTCCCAAGTGTTAAGTAACGCAATAAATAACATCCAAGCCGATTCTTCTCACATAAGGAGCTCATAGCTTGTTAGCTGAATAAAGACCAGTTGAGTGACTAAACATTTGTTCACTTATTGCTGACATTTGACCATTGCCAGGTTACATTGTATGTTTCTACGAATGAGAAAGTGGACAGCTCTCGGCAAGCTCGTCCTATGTCCAACATTCTGAAACGTTTCGTATAATTAACTGCATTGTGAAAATGCTCGCAAAAAGGTTGTGGAAATGTGCACATTTGTTTGCAGATGTCGCCAGGAAATGGCCAAGATCGATTTGGGCCTTAATGTCTGTTTCCTTTCTCGGTGGGAACAGAAAACATCTCCTCACCCTAACTCTCCACCAGTGCTCAGTGCCGCGGCCGGCTTCCGAAATCCTCGCTCCGCGGGCTGAACTCCAGCGGCCTACATTTTCACCGGAGCGAAAGGAAACACGCGAGTGTTACTGGCCTGATTAGCTTCCACAAACATTAATTAATTAATGAGCATTCCCCCGTCCCGCCACCCAGATCATGAAGCCCAGCACAGCTGCTCGTTACACGGGCCGGCAGGCTCCCGGGGAACCGATGCGGACCAGCCTGGGCCCAGAGCCGTTTAAACACAATCCCAGCACCTTTATTTATTCATCACGGCCCACTTACAGCAGGGTATCTACAGAAACCACCAGCGTAAACCAGGGTCTGCATTCTCTGTGTGGCTTTACTGCCGATTTCCGTGCATTTTGCCCTCAAGCAGTGTCTCCTGCCGTCGCGTTCTATTTTTTTTTTACCTTGAATGAAGGATATGAATAAAGCTATCTTTTTAAAAAAATAAACAAATACATTTTTTCCAATACACAAAGTAGGTTTTTTTAAAAAGATGCTCTCTTTAAATTAAATATCTTTTATTGTTATTTTTGTGCAATTATAGGATTAAACAGAGAGGGCAGGAGATTCACATGGTTTATGGAACCTGGTAGCCGATTCACCAGAAATGGAATTCCCACTGAACTTTTTTTTTTTTTTTTATATATAAAGCTATTTCTACCATTTTCCAGCCAGGTCATTGGTCATCTCCGCCAAACTCCTACCAGGGACCGCTGACCCCTGCTTTATTCACAGCACACCCATAAGTCTGGGTAGGAGAACATGACGAGATGCTCGCTCCCTATAACCAGCCACTTGCAGATGCTAGACGGGGGAATGAAGCAGCTTATTAGTGGGCATCCAGCCTAATTTGGTTCATACATCTGTTACTGATACATGCTTATCCAGAGCCTATCCCAGGAGACACAGACAGAGGGCAGAGGAACACCTTGGATGGGATGCCACTCCACCATAGATAACCTAGACTGGTGAATCCCGAAGCTCTCTTTGACTAACCATAACCATCCCATGTAGTCCTCTAATTCCACCCCCAGTTTAAACCAATAAGATCATTTAGGCCCAGAATTGACATTGGGGTGTAATATACGGAATGGCTGGGGGGTTCTCAATACAGCCTTAGGAACCACTCATCATATTAATGATTTGAAATAGTTTAGCTGGCAAGTGGATACCGAATCTGTTTCGCCACCAGGGGGCTCTCAGGCACCTTTGGCAGATCACAAAGATCAGATTCAAACCCTGATCTGAGTCAGTCTGCCCACTGTTTCTTAATACCTGACCAACTGCCCAGCAGGGGCCTCAGTTTAAGACAGTGGTGCAGCTAAAAAGCATCTCTTAAACAATACATGAATTCTAAGCCCCTGTAGTGCCTAGTAATGAGATGTTTATTAATTAGTAATAAGGTATTTATTAATTAGTAATGAGATGTTAATTAGTTACTGCAGACAAGGAACAAATCGCACTTCTTTCCCATGACAGTCACCCTTTAATTCTATCGACCTGTCCATTGCCAGATGTTTTGCTTCTGATGCATTATGAGACTAATGAACAATCGATGTTGAACAGCAAGGGAAGCATTTCAGTACCAGAAATGTGGTTCCAATTCTCTTCTTCAGCTTTGGCTGCTATTTACAATGGACATAACTAATGTTTAAAGTGAAGAGCTCTGAGTGTCCAGGCCATTATTATTTATGATATTCATCCTCATTCCAGGTGAACTCTGTTTTCACCTGGTCCCAAGCACGCTTAACACTCTTAAAATAACTCATTTTAAATGCCTATCTCACAAGCCATATGCAAGGCCACTACTAAAGGCAGCATTCATATAATTTACTTAAAAGGATCTTATATAGCCAGTGGTGGTACACATTTCCTGTTTCTACAGCTCATTTAGGTGCTGACAGTTCTTCGAAATGCAACTTTTCCTGAGCTTCAAACCAGAACCCATTTGAAGCATTTTAGCTTCACCTTGACCTGTATCTCCCTTGCCCATATCTACATGCATGCATACTGTGGTAGGCTGCAGTGCTCATGGGAGGTGTGCATATTTTATTACTACATATTTTCCCATTGGTTGCACACATCACATGGTCCAAAAGGGGTGGGTTTTGCACAGCATTCGTGAAGCCCTATATAAATCTGCTAGCCAACTGATGCATTTCAGAACAACCTCAGAGGACAAGTAAGGCTGACCCAGGACTGAGTGTTAGGAGCAGCAGTCCATTTCACCTCCCACAACGAGGGAATCTAAAACATAAGACATCCAGTTATTTTCTTTTCTAACTTTTCTGTGACCGAAAACATCTTGTTACTACGAGAAGAAGCTGGCCAGACTCGTTAAAGCTAACAGGAAGGCCACCAATGCAAATATAACAACTGATTGGTGTTCAGAAGGGTTTCTCTGAACACACAACTCATCTACCCTTGAAGCGACTCTGGAGGCAAAAGTGGGTCTTACCAGCTACTACCCAAGTGTACCTAATAACATGGAGGTGTTTAAGGTTTTCTGTATACCTGTTTGTATACAAAGATGTCATTTAAGCGGAAACAAGTCTTCACAAAATGCCTACATACAAAATTTTAAGGATTGTTGGTCCGTCACTGGGATTGTGGAAAAATTGAGGAAAATCCCACAGGAAATGGAAAGTTAAGAACCTTTATGTCTCTGGCTCTTGCATAAAGAGCTCTGCTACCTCCAGATGAGGCGTGAAGTTATAGATGCACTCAGGGTTGGATCGGTCGCTTTGATGACATCACCTGGCCAGGAGAATGGCGACCAGAGGATCCCTTACAGGGTGACAGGCTGTGGGTAGAGGTCTGCTTACAGAATGGAGTTACCTGCACTTGTACGCTAAGGAGAATCACGTCATTCAAGCTGCAAACAGTATAAACACAAACTATGTATGTTTGGATAATAATGTCTGCTTTGGAAGGTAATTGGGGTCCAGTAATGCTTCGGTCAGGCCACAGTGTGTGAAAATACTGTAAACGCTATGAGCAAAAGCTCAATTAGTTACTTTATTGAAATAACATGAGAACCTGCTAATGCACTGACCTTCCAGGACAAGGCTTAGGGAGCTCTAAGTGGACATCAGCAAACAATCAAGCTTCTGTTCCTGCCAGCACCATTATGAAGCACTGTACACATCAATTACTGGCTATAAAACCCTGGATTAGCTACACACACACAGTGCAAGGCTAAAATACACTGTATCACCAGCACACACACAGTCCAAGGCTATGATACACTGCATCACCAGCACACATACAGTCCAAGGCTATGATACACTGCATCACCAGCACACATACAGTGCAAGGCTAAAATACACTGTATCACCAGCACA
>JAOYFF010000040.1:20760321-20800178 GCA_025773925.1 Cryptomyrus ogoouensis | reverse complement strand
CCGCGTTGAGCGTGGGCGGGTGTCGTCCGCGGGGTGGTGGGGGGGGGGGGGGGGGGGGTGGGGGGGGGGGGGGTGTGTGGGGGGGGGGGGGGGGGGGGGGGGGGGGCGGTTACAACCCCCCCACAATTTACGCCCATGTCTGTCTCACTCAGCATCTGGTTTTTCAACATGTAAATTAGAGCTTCTGCCATCGTTATCCCTTCAATGCCATTCATATCCCAGGCATAATCAAATGACCACTATTGCATGTTTGTTTATGTTTGACATAAACAGAAATAGCATTGTGAAACAACACTGCAACCAAACTGTCTGCCATGGTTGGACCCAAAGTTTTAATCCCAGAATTTTCTCCCAGGCTTTACCTCCTGGCGAAAGGTCAGCGATGCCTTGCCACCTGGTCTGTGGGGAGAGAGTGCCCATCCAATGTCTGCCCAAAGTGACCATAGTTACCGCGGTAATAAACAGCGAGACAGAGGAGCTCATTTAATACCAGACATGCCTCTTCAGACAACTCTCTTTATCGCAAAATGTTGCATCCAGGGAAAGTAATTCTATAATTAAATGGGCTGTTTAAGTTAATTACAATATAATAAAAGCAATGCCTAGTGGCCTTGTTACAGTGGTGTACGGCCATATTTCACAGTCACGCTGTCTGCATGTTCCTAAACCAGGCTGAGGAGACGGTAATTAAGACTGGCACGCAGACGATAATTCACCTAAACAATCCTGCTGAAAGGCACCTCGTCAGACATTTTCACTAAAACTGCCTCGCAGATTTCACCAGACAATAAAGCTACGTTCGACTTAGCTGACATTTTAAATGCGCTCATACAGTCCACAAAGTTAGCTGTTTCTGAGTTTAGCCCTTTGCTTAAGGGTATAAGTACAGCACTGGTCATGCAGGAAGCTCGCAGTGAGCTCACGTCTGATCCGTCGCACTAACAGGCAAGAAAATGATGCAGGAAACTGTGAAGTCCTTTCTCACACCTTGGCTCCGAGCTGTGGCAGGCAGGCAGTGGCAGGTGGCTGGAGCCGACAGACTCACCTCCTGACACCAGGATAGACGCACCAGAATGTTGTGAGTTCGATTATGTAATCAGCCGCTTAGTGCATTGTGACAAGAAGGGTGCTTGTGAATGTGCTCGTGTCAGGCTTCTCCAGTTTGCCATTTAAACGCTCGCAAATATCAATACATCCGTAATCACATATTCAAGATCACAGTTGTTTCCTATATGTGTGAAATATATATGCTATATATATGTGTATGTGTGTGTTGTATATATATGTGTGTGTGTTGTATATATATGTGTGTGTGCGTGTGTGTGTTGTATATATGTGTGTGTGTGTGTGCATTACAGAGTGGTTCAGACCTGCCTTTCTGCACACCAGTATTGTACTTACTGAGCTGTTATTTTGGCAGACATGGTCTCCCTGTTAACTCTAACAAATCTGGCCATTCTCCTCTGACCTCCCTCATTAGCAAGGTGTTTTCACTCATAGAACTGCCTCTGACTGGATGTTTTTTTTTTGTTGTTTGTTTTGTTTATTGCACCATTCTCTGTAAACTCCTGTCACTACGGCGTGTGAAAATCCCAGGAGGGTGGCTATTTCTGAGATGCTGGAACCACCATGTCTGGCACCAAATACGATACCACGTTTAAAAATAGCCTCTTAGCCATTCTAATTTTTAGCCTTACAGGAACTGAACCTCTTGACTGTGTGCAGTATGTATTCAGGCGCAGCCACACGATTGGCTGTTTGTTGGAGCAGGCTGTTTGCATTGACGGGCGGGTATATCTAATAAAGTTGTCACCGTGTGTTCGCTTTTTCGGTGTTGGTTGTGCTGTGGTATCAAGCCTCCTGATGTGGCGGATCTTAATCTGTCACGGATTAGGAGTGCCATGGCACCTTGAGAGCTGTGTAGCACCCCGCCAGGTGTTCTGGAGAGGTTCTGTGCTTCTCAGCGCATGTTCTGGCCCACAGCCACGTGCCTGACAGCCAACCAGCTGACCCGCGAGTACAGCCAGGTCCATGCTGTCCCACTCATTCTGTTCAAGTAACAGGCCCAAGTTCAGGTAACTGATTTCAGCACGTGGCCCGCGTTTGGCGTTGCCCACGTGACACCGCGATGTGGGCCTGCCTGACACAGAGCGATGAAAAGTCCACAGACATAGGATTCATTCACTTTCAAAGCCGACACATTTGTCCAAATAAGCTTACAGTGCTCACCAATTTATACAGATGCTCCTCACTTTAGGATGGTTTGACTTGACAATGGTGTGAAAGTGATGCATATTCAGTAGTCAGCTTTGAACACGGATCTGTTCCCGGCTAGTGATGCAGCACAGTGTCCCCATCACTGCACTGAGGCATTGGGGTCTACGCAGACCACAGGATGGGCTAACCTGCTGGCCACACCAACACCTCTTCCAGCAGCAACCCAGCTTTCCTAGTTGGTCTCCCATGCAAGTACTGGCCAGGCCCAAACCTGCGGAGCTTCAGGTGGATCACCGAGCCTGAACTGCAGGTGGTACAGTTACAGTTAGGTTTACATTTATGACATTGATGTTGGCAACAGAAACATTCTATAAAGGCTCCACTATACATAGTTGATTAATAATTCCTAAAAAAGTTTGAATGGTTTTTCAAAAAAGTGACATGACGTGGTGGCGAAGTTCATATTTAAGTTGAGCAACAGGTGATTTGAGGAACCAAAGCCATTTCTAATTCGCCTACCTGAAGTGAGATCATCTGGATGCAGTGTCCACCAATGCCACGCGCCCGGCTTTGTCAAAAAAGAAAGCAGCACCTTCATGCATAGTTAATTCGGACCTATGTGACTGAACTGCAAACAAACAATTACAGGCGCCTTAGCCGCGACCACCGAATCAAGTTTTTGCTCTTGGGTTGTCATGGAAACAAGGATGTTGGGTGGCAACAGATTCCCAGACCTTTTTCATCTACTCGATCTGAAGGTGTGCCTGGCTTTGTGAACTGGTGCATGTGTGCGATGGTAATACGCGGCAGTGGCACCGCGGTACGCCGGGGAAGGCTTCAGGAGCGGCCTTCTCTGGCCAGACCCACCTGGGCTGTGTGGGAGATGGATGGGAGCGAATGTGCTAAATACCGGATTCCACAGATCAGTCTGAAAACAACTGCCAGCCGCCATCAATTCCGACCCCAACTGGCCTGCCCGCAGTTAACTATCTGACACTAAATCATCGCCATCCTTTCATATTCACAACTCCCAAGCCGCTTGTCAGCCCCACGCACTCGGAGAACGGGGCACTGTTAAGCAGAACAACTTCCAGATATTAACAGAAAAAATACTCCTGCAGGGAATGCTGGGAGAATGGAGGTCAGGAACTATCTGGCAGCTAGCAGCCCCAGGAGGGGGCCCGATATAGTACCCTCGAGTAAAGTGCTTAACCTGGGTGGCTCCAGTAAAACACAGGACTGCAAAAATAGATACAAGTGGAAACATCTGCGGGTGTAAGAACGGGATACTGCAGCATCCTGCACGGAGAGCCGCAGCCTTTCCGTCCTGCCGTGGCACGCCTCCTCACGAGAGCCAACCCTCTTCACACCCACAGGCAGCTGGGGCACACTGAGCCGGAATCTAGGTCTGGCATCCCTCGCCGCGAAGGAGTCACGTCTCCAGGGGATCTCCGGGGAGCTCCGATGCTAAACAGCGTGCTCCGAAAGCTGATCGGAGCGTACGGATTTGCGATTAGGATGGCGGCAGTCCTCTGTGTGCCTGCACTCTGCACTTTCCATGTTCATTTTTAGGGGGGCACTGAAATGAGGAGGGCTGGTTAAAATGTGGGACCTGAAAGGTATCTCTGGGAAGATTCGAAATGCCGGGAATATCGCCAGTCTGCAGGCACGGTTAATGTTGTCATATGGATCATGCCGCTGCATTAAAACTCCTCATCAATACCACACAATGCTAGACTGTACTGCATAATACTAAGCAGTACTCTGTTGTCTAAAATCAGTGTTCATTCCTTCTTCGTTTTTGTCTTCATACATATTAATGAACTAGGGAGAAAATGATAAATATCAAACAGTTCCTGATTCTTGACCAACAGTATATCTATAAATAAAGGGTTTTGACACCATTGTCTAGTCAGTCGTTTCCCTCGAGGGAGTGATCCGCAGGCGATTAATCTGAATATTTATGCGGATGTCCTGCAAGTATTTACAGTGCTGCTGATCTCGGCGGGTCGGAGGAGAACAAGCCCCAGTAGGTTTTGTCCTGTGGGCCATCAGAAGTACAGGTAGCTCACCTCAGCTCTGTGCCACCACAATCCCGGCAATACTGAACCCCGACTTCCCGCGCTGCATTTCAAAACCATACACGTTAACGGAAATACCAGCTGTGGAGGTGTCTGTGTGTGCTAGAGAGCCAAAATCTGATGCCGGTCCCTGGAGCATGTCTCGGAGACATTCATTCATTTTTTTCAGCACAATATGCTCAGAGCAACAAAAACTGAGATAAATGAGAGGAACTGTTTGGGAAGATGTCAGCGGTAAAGCTGGCGATGTATCATTCACAAAAAAAGTATGAATATATTTTTATAAACCAATTTTAGAATGAACACCGTGCTGAGATAATTTGCTCATAGAATTTGAAAAGAAAATAAAGTATGAAAATAAGCTGTCTGAAAAGTCTGCCTTGCCCTCACAAAAATAGAATCATCTTCAGACTATACAGGCTTTTTCAGTTTGACTATTCAATCAAGCCACTGATAGCACCCAATACAATTTTTTGCACTTGAAAATCTGGTTTCATAGTGACAGTGACAATGTCTAGTAATTGCTGATGCAATTATATGCCGCATTATATGTGTTCAATGCACCTCGCAAAAAAGTGCAGTGCAGCCATGCATTCTGACTAGAAGACTGATGACAAGATAACTATGATGTTTCCACCCCCTCCTAATCACATTTTGCAAGCATCGATTTTGAAATTCACTAAACAAACACAATGTGATCTAGTTAAATGGCCTTTGGCATCTCATCCTAGAAAAGGCAGATTCAAATGCACTTTCAGCTAGCGTCAACTCAATTCCTGCCCTTTTTTCTTAAATGG
The DNA here is from genome assembly GCA_025773925.1 of Cryptomyrus ogoouensis. Taxonomy (NCBI): domain Eukaryota; kingdom Metazoa; phylum Chordata; class Actinopteri; order Osteoglossiformes; family Mormyridae; genus Cryptomyrus; species Cryptomyrus ogoouensis. The sequence continues at coordinate 20,795,083 of JAOYFF010000040.1, read as the reverse complement.
ACCCCCCCCCACCGCCAAAAGGATCATAGCCGGAATTGGCTTTGTTTTGCCGAGTGCTTTCCGTCAACAAGGAGCTGGCATGTTTTGTGCCAAGGCGCACGGAGGCACGGATATGTCTTACAGGATACGGGGTTTACATGCCGCGAAGATGAAGAACGTGCATCATGTGCTGATTTGCTTTATGAGACCCAGTGCAGATTCCACGGCATAATCAGAAGCCTCAGCTCAGTTGCGAAATGCTGCTTTGAAAATTGATTGGAGAGGCGCTTTCGGCTAATCGTGCACTCCACTGGATTTTCAAGAAAGTTTCCGGCGGCATTAAAAACAGACACACCACCTGAATAAAACAGACATCAACAAACAAATGGACTGGAAGCGATGCACGGAAACCACCACGCACACGTGCGGGTTGTACGGATTCGCCTGCGCGCAATTCGGTCTCCCTTCCGCAGCCACACCGGCGCCTCACCTGCCGATGAGCAGGAACTCTCCCGCCACGCCCAGGCGCCGCATGGCCATCAGCAGGCCACGGACCGTCATGCCCTCGCAGAAGCAGACGACCACACGCGCCTTGGGCAGTCGCTCCCGCAGCTTCCGTAGAAGCCGGTCGAACTGCTTCTCGCCGGCGTTGCTGTAGATCTTGTCCGAGTGGGCGATGCACAGGCCCTCCTGGGAGGCCATCTCCTTAAATGCCTCCATCCCGCTCTCCCCGTAGTTGCCTGGGTGAGACGCAGAAATATTCAGCGGAATTATTACCCTTTAAACAGGAAAGCCATGTTGAAATTAAAAGCAAAATGACTCTCTGTCCAGTGTCAAATATTTATGTTTTTTGTGCTTTGGCAGTTACCTCTAAAAATGTCAATGATGCCTTTGGAGTTTAATTGAGGGGTTTGCATATTCTCCCTGTGTACTGTATGTTTGATCTCCTGTTACACTGCTTTCTCTCCCCAGTTCAAAGGCAAGGCACTGGGTGTCTTGGTGCTTCTAAATTATGTGTGTGTGCACTCTAGGACAGACCAGCACCCTGTCTATGGCATACCCCCGCCTTGTGCCCCATTTGGCCTGGGACAGACCACAGCCCCCCCCCCCCCCCCCACCCTTTTCTAGATAAATGGGTAGATTATGGGTGGGTTGAGGGAACTTTAACATGTTTTTTTAAACCATCTTTGTTGAAACACAGAAATGGTGTTTTCCATACGTAGTACATTCATGATTTGGAAATTGTAGTCAAACAAGAATATGTATGACATCTTACAGAAACAGCTGAAATCGCCTCATCAGAATATTCCGCAGAAGAACATTGTCAAAGCGTTCTGGATATGTTCAAAGACCTGGCTGTGACTGTAGACATCTTCCTGTGCCTTTTAAAGTGGATAATAACAAGACTGATTCTAATGGTTTAATGCCGCAATTCAAGTTTCTCTTTTTACAAAACTAGGAGCATTTGCAGGGATTTACTTGAGACTTTACTCACAACGTATCATTCCGAACGTCATAATTTGGTGGAGTGTCAGAGAAACCTTTCCTGCTTCCAGACGTCGGAAAGCGACTCGGATGCTCTGAGCCGTTTGGATGCATTTTGCCCGCCAGCCTTCCGGCGGCGCGTCGTCCCCCTCGAAACATCAAGCCCCTTTTCCCGACCGAGCACTTGTCAGCGGAAGCTGCACCGGAGACGGCCTGTCACATCCCTGACTCTGACGGCTGAGTGACGGGACCCGCGAGGACATCAGTGGCGGTTGTGACCGCTGGTGGGCCTTCCCTTCTCTCCACATCGAAAGTGCGAGGAGCTCAGTACCACTGCTGCTCACAAGCTGAAGACACAATGGCGATAAACCGGTGGTGGTGAAACAATAACCTACAGCGATAAAAAATGTAATAATAATTCAACCAATACTACGTCACTACAAGCATTTCTGTTACAACCTTCTGTAAGAGGCCTACAGACATTTAAATTCTTGTTACATATGTCAAGGTGTTTCTTCTGGTGCAGACATTTGGCTCACTATCACTGCACTGTGGTTTTGTTGTGTCTGTGTGTGTGTGTGTGGGGGGGGGGGGGCTCACTGTGATTTCTGTGCAGTCTGAATATTTGTACAGTTATAACTTTTGAATCGCACTCAGCTTTCTGTCTCAAACAGTGAAATTACACTGTTGTGCACTCTCCCTTTTTTCGTGTGTGCTACATTGAAATGTAAATATATTTAAAGATTCACCTTTACAGAAGGTAAACAGAAGGAAAGCCGCTTTACTGTGACTTACCGCTTTACCCATTCGTGGAACTGGACGTTTTACAAAGTTCCGCTAGCTGATGGGCTCACACAGTACTATTCGTTTGTATGCCTCATTTTATGTAACACTGTCAAATGAAATCAAATGCGTTTTCAGGCATATAAGAGCTCATCTTTCATGTGACATCTTACTGGTGATGTACTGTGCGTGTTTGACCTGATAAGTAGAGCCCAGTTCATTAGCAGAAGTCCTAGCATTTGTCTTAATGTTCTCAGGTGATTTTATTCAATTTAGACGGCTTACATGGTTGCTATGAGCAACTGGCACAAGACCCATCTCTAAGTGTCTGGGCTGAAAGTGTGCTCTGCAATTTTATCACAACGCTATTCAGAGACATTCAGACTCTGCAGTAAATGTCAGTATCGCTGTTACAGTTATTCATATTATAATAGCTGCAAGATAATGTCAACAGACGTGCGAAGACGGAAAGGTAGGTGAAGAAAACTCTCAAATAGCAAATAGCGAGCTCTTGTCTTTGCGACTGCTGAAACCTGGACCCTCTGAGATCAAGGTCGTGGTAAATTGGTGCCTGTGACTGGTTTCTAAATCCCAGCATCGCTCTGATGTTTCACCGCCACCCCCCCCCCCCCCCCCTTCACTCAGTTGGTCTCCCTCTGGATCCCCCTCCCTGGTACCCAGCGTCCTCTCCTCCACGGCTAGCGTGCAGTATGCCTTTTTTCCTCGATGCTGTGTGCTCCTTAAACGCTGCATGTTAATGGCGTGGAGCACACACCCACCCGCTCCTTTTAACACGGCGCCAGGGTCTTCAGACTCCGGGAGGCTTCAAAGGCGAGCAGCGCTCACCGCAGATTAAATAAGTTCCCGAAAACCGCGGACCGCGAGAGTTAATAAATTAATTAAGGTCTTCTCGGCTATGCAAATGCAGAAATGGACTTCCCTCATTATTTTTAATGGAATAAAATTAGCATCGAATTAAACATTGTGCGAGAGATCTGTGACGGCTGATTAAATCCATGATTTGGTTCCCCGGAGTGCGAATCAACAGACACTATGTTCAATGTGCGCGGCTCCTGCACGACGTGCGAGAACTTTAGAAATATATATCAAAGAATGATGCCTTTTGGGGCGGATTGTCGTTTCTCTCGGAGAAAAAGGGTGTCCAGCGGTCACACCTGCGTAACGGGCTCCGCTGGCTGATACGCGGCCGGCAGACGCCGGAGCACTTGAAGCCACACAGCTTGTCAGCTATATTTAGATGAACATTATTGAACAGCAGCCAGCACATAGGCTAAGCGCACGGTGCAGGCTGATGCTGTGCTGGAGACGGGGCAGGGACGGCCGGAAGTGGAAATGAAACATAATCGTGAGAAACCTATTCTCTGTTACAGGAGCCGATGTATGTGTGAAAAAAAAATGCGCGCTCCATACAGAACACGCCTCATATTGTGTTAAGGCTGTAAAAACACAATCAACACACTGAGCCGGTAAAAGCCATGATATTTTAGTCTGTTTTGTGGGTGGATTAGAAGCAATTATGTAGTAATAACATAAATAGGAGAACGCATAGTCTTTTGTGTTGCAATCTTGTTTGTTGGATCACTGAACAGAGACTGTTTCCTGAAATGTCTTTGTTGTTAGTCCTCGCCTCGCCTAGCATGTCTAAACGGAGCGCCTGAAATGCAGTTACCCACCAGAGGAGCACGTTTCCCACCCCAGCTGGAGTGTGACTTCAACAGCACAACAGGCTAGATTGTTGATTCACTGTGCTATATACAAACATGACTATAGTATTGACGCAACTATACTATATACTAAGCAGGAGTGTTTATCTCAGTGTATGATACACTCCGTTTAGTTCACTTCTACTGATTATTGCTGTCATGCATATTCGAAAGGACCATTCCACTGTACTACTGACATTAATTTAGCATTTTATTCCAATACATACCAGGTCCACTGGCACCCATGTATTATCTGAATTATGTATTCTCTAGCATTAATCTAGACCTATTTGTCTACAGTATTTCATTATATTTACTTTACTGTGTTCTGTGACTATTTTTTTCAGCCATATTGCACATCAGTCTTTGACATGTATTTACTTTATTAACTTTAGCGCATTGTACCCGTGACCAGTATCCACCGTACATCATATTTGAGTCTTAAGTAGCTTACTTAGTCCAAGTCCAAGTATCCAAGGCGATCTGAATACATACTGTATGTATTCAGATCGGGTGCTCTGACACACTCTGACGTGTTAAACTACGCTCTCTAGCCATTTTTTTCCCCATTTCGCCTAATTAAAATGAATAATTATAACTCATGTAACAGCTTAATACGCTTAATTCCCTTGCGTTACAGAGATGAAGGTTATTTGAGGAGACCAGTTTTAAGATCAGGGACGTTCTGCTCACCTACAGTGGCTGCGCCTTAGAAAAGTTTTACCCTGAGCCACATATACCTCACAAGACCGCTGGTTCCATGTGCAACATTCAAGCTTTGAAAGCGAGCTTAGGTGTGTCTCACGCCTATTTCACAGTCTATCTGTAACATTTTAAGTGTGAGAAATGTGTTTTATGTCTGATGATAATGTACGTAGCATGAACTTAAGTATGAAAGAGCTCCGTAACGCTTAAATTATGTGTAACACATCGTACATTGATACAGGGTGATTTTAAAAGTAAGAGGTAAAAATAGCATCTACTGTGTAAAGTAATTATCTAATCCTCCAGTGATTTTAGATTTAGTATCGTTACAAGTGCACCGTGGATTCCTCGAAAAACTATCACTGGATCTGTATAGGCAACGTCATAAAACGAAAAAGTTATCAGTTTTGTAACACTGACTCGTCTAGGGAGCGGTAAGAAAAAATTTAGTGACAGGCATCTGGTCACACATGGGCGTTTAGATGTTTTTGAATGAAGCCGCAACGGCGGGTGTGTAACCAAACCTGTCATGCTGAGTATAAACAGCGATGCATCCTCATCGATCAACAGCGACTTGATTCATCCTACCCCAGTTTATTCCTGACATACTGTACACCCTGTGCATCCTATTAGACTTCAATAAAAGTTACTCATGTCTCAAACGTGATCATGCCTCGGCAATGCGTTGGAATTTCCGCGGCGTCTTACCTTCGGTATGGACAGCAGATACGTATGTCCAGTTGTAGCGCTTGACTATGTCCACAAGCGCCCTCGCCTGAAGGGTGTCCGAGGGCACGACTCTCAAAAAATATTTGAAGAGGGTTTTATCGCTGAGGTCGATGCTGGTCGCCGAATAGGCGATCTGGGGGATGTTGAAAAGCTGCAGCAGATTTTGAACTTGGATGGCCACCGAACTGGAGCCGGGACCGATCACGCCGGCTATGGGCTTCTTGGACGCTGGAAGATCTTTCAGAGGCGTCCCGTCTACGCATGTCTTGGAGCCGTCCTTGTCGTCCCGTTCAGAAACGAGCGAATCCCGTATAAATTCGATACTTTGTTCCAGTGCCACAGATGAATGCCAACAGGAGTCCCTAATCTCACAGCCCAAGCTGATGTTAGGTAGGAGGTTCGGATCCGAATTGATACGGTCCAGAGTATGAAACATCGCTTCCACCCTTTGGATGCCGTACTGTTCCCGGACTTCCCCGCATTTTCTCTCGGCAACCTTCTCGGCTGACGGTTGATGATGGACGGAAAAAAGGGCTCCGATAATTATATCTCCATTCATTCTTGCTACGGATCGGGACACGGATCTAGGCACCACTGACCTTTCATGTATGTTACTGGCGCAAGCATATATATCAAAGCATACAGCAGGAAACAAAATCAATGTTATCAGATTCATTTTAATACTCCACATTGCTTCAAGGCTTTTATCTAAATTTGCATAACATCCGTTTGCCGAAGCTGATTATCAAGGTCGTTTTACTTTAGATCCAGATTCGAAGTAACCATGCTTTGCAAAAAGAATCTCCCAAAGTTTTAAAATACCTGCTGAAAAAAAGACGGTATTAGCATTCTGAAAACGGAAAAGAATAGTACATGAATGTATACAGATTTAACAGACGTTACAGTAATATTAAATGAAAAATACGACGTACACGTCTTAAAATATAAAACTTAGAATTTTCTTACAAGTCAAGCGTGTTGCTCGAAAACATGCACGATGAATATTCCAAAAAGCTAATAATCGCTTGGCACCAAAGTTAAACTTCATTTATAATGCAGCATTTTAACGTATAAATGGTATTAGCTGTCTGGTATGGATGGATTTATGTTGTGGTTTTATTTGTAAATCACGTTTGAAACAGCTTAAAACGTGTATCAAGGCACTCTTCACTACTATCTCATACTTAAAAAACGCAGTGATTACTAGGTATTTTAGGAGAAATCGTAATGATGTCGTTCTCCTTTTGCTTGCTCGAATGTTTATGAAAGGCAGGTTTCAGCACGCTGGACAGCGATATGTATAGACGCCAAACACAACACTCATCCAAATAAGCATAAATCCGTTTACTACAGGTAAAGCGTGCCTAATTTTTAAAAAAAATAGCATTACTTAGGTCGAAACTAAATACAGCAAAATCAAATGTCTGTATGTACACGTCAAAAGTAAGCATGGATTTACAGTTACCAGTCTGTCGTCACCACTGTTGCTATCGTGAAACACTGGAAATGTGCTGATCACAAAACGCATTTTTTTTGACTGAACAATATATTTAAATCCGTCATCTCGGTGAAATGAATCAAGCACGCGTTACGATAATGTGTGTTAACAGCGCTGAGCCAACCCATCAAACAATAGTGATCAATTTCCACTTCCCGTAATTCAGTGGCACCATTTGCAGTCCGTGGCGGCTTGATTGATCACAGTCGAGGAAATAATAAATATCTGCGATACCAGCGTGGAGCGGTCCGTCCAGGCAGTGAAATGCTGCCAGATCGGTGCGTGTTATCGCACCGAGGAGACGTGCGTTTCTGAGCCGGTGCATGAACTTGGACATACCTGCATCGGAGAGACATCGCCCGCTCCTCCGTCTTCTGGAGCGCCCAGTCCTTGTCTAAGACACTTTCTGCCGTTTCTGCCGCTGGATGAGCGGATGATTTCTCTTTTTTCTTTTTTTTCCCTCTCCACAGTGAGAACGCGAGTGCCCCCCTTCTTTGTCAGTAAATCACTACATCAGAAAAATCGGGTCACAGAAACTGCAGAGTGTCCCCGATATAAAGGAAGGACGTGCGTACATCTCTATGAAGAGGAGAGCAATTAAAAGCCGGAGACTCCTGCCAAGTGTGCGCGGGTGAAATGGGAAAGCGGAGGCTACAGGTCCGCTAAGACAAAAGGCCCCTCGGATATCGGCGAATCTCATGCGTGATAGCCAGCTCTGCAGAATAGTTAGGTTGGTGGTCGTCTGTGAAATTGCGAGACGATCTATTACCGTAAATTCACCCCACCAATATGGTCTTGCTGCAACAACCTCTTTGGCCCCACCGACTTTATCGTCGGCGAAAGTAAAACCTTTTAAAGAGAATTCAACGTTATACTGCGGTGACACGGAGCCGTCCTGTATTTTCCTGTAGGGATTAAAAACTCGAGAGGGACCTGATACGGTGATTTGTGGGGCTCTATGCAAAACCTCCCTCTATCCAGTCTGACTCGGGCCCCTCTCAGGCCTGTCAGCTCTATAATTCCGACCTTAATGATAAACGTGGAGAGGTGCAGCCTAGCTGGGGGATTAAATGAGACTTATCGGAGCAAAGGCTCAGTCCTTAAATACTAGATCCACTTCCCTCAGCCACTAGTGTATTAGTTTAAAACTCCCAAGCAGACATTTACATTATATTGTGCATGTGTATATATTAAACTATTAAACCCTCACCAGGAGAAGAGGTGGAAATGAGATTAAATGTGCATATTTTGTTATATATTAGTGTACTTATGTTATTAGTATACTTATATAAATATAGGAGCAAAAATAGTGTGTTAGATTATATGTATAAAAAAAAGAAATCACTGAAGTTATGCAAAAGAGGACATTCTTTTGTACTCTTAATTGAATAGGAGTTAAGACATATCAAAATACCCTTAGACTGACCATAAATAATGTTGGCAAAATCACAGGGCAGCACAGTAAGGGTACCTGTCTTGGGGGATCTGCTGTGTATTGTTCCCAGTGAAGATGACTTGTATATGTCCCCACAAGACACCTTCTCTGGGTGTATTGGGGTGAGGGGCAGCATTCTCATTCTGACCAGAGCCCCGACACACATTTCCTTTTGTCTTTCCACGGTTCCTCCGAAAACGCAGACGCTGCCAATGCTGCCTCTCTCAGCTACCTGCAAACCACCGGCCCCGTTTGCCCGCCCGCACGCCCGGAAGCAGAGGGTAGCAGGCATGTGTTCCTCTGATTTCACACCCCCACCGATCCACTCATTTTTTGTTCTGCAACACACACGGTGCCCCATCCCTGCTGCACCTGATGGGCGGAAAAGAATCCACCCCCACTTCACTATACTGGCAAGAGACACACAACCCTGACCAAACACCCCCCCCCCCCACCCTAGAATGACAGGTACATTCTCCTACAACAGAGTACATGGTACCTCTTAGCTGAGGCCATCGATTTGTTGCTGTGGGACCTGAACTACCCATGTGGAAATTAGCAGAGCCCCTCCAACCTCCACAAACACACACACGGACAGCGTAAAGTCACCTATCCGCTGGTAGCCTTCCCTCACCTGTCGGAGGGATGCCTGTAACCACGCCAACGTGCCCCCCGGAGACTCCGCTGAGGCGTGTATTTCCAGCTCGTGCACCCAGTTTGCTTGCTTGTGAAACACCATCCCACGTCCTTCAGGGTGGTGGTGGGGGGGTCATGCTGGGGGGAGGTAAGAGGTGCAAAGTATGACTTTACAGTTGAAATATCTCAGATGGGGAAAAAACTAAGTATTTCCTGCAGTGTGGGGGGGGGGGGGTTGCTGTTACCCGGCAGACGGAGAGACGAACGCCAAGCCCAAGGCTTTGAATCCTCTCTCAGAAGACAGAGAGACTCAGCCTCTCCCGTATGATTCATGCCGCTATGCTAATGTGCTGGAGACGCAGGACAGTCGTGGCGAGGGATTAAAAAAACAAAACGGAAAGAGGGAATGTGCACTGATACTGGGGTACGAGAGACGGGGGGGGGAGGGGTAGGAGGGCTGGTGACGATGGGGGTGACGAGATGAAGTGCAGGCCAAGGGGGGCAGCCAGGTGCTCCACATCTGAGCCTGGGGGGTCGTCAGGGCGTGTGTGCCCGCAAAGGTAGGGCTGACACATCAAGTACCCCCCCTCCATGACGGCCTTGTCGTGGCCCCTCCCACACCGGGTCTCTGTTGTCATGTCGGTGATTAAGCACGGGTGCCAGACGCTGTTACCCTGACAGCATGCCCACTATACTGTGACTACTCAGTGCCTCAAAAAAAGACAAAAAAAAAAACAAAAAAAGAGGAAGGAAAAATGGGTGACGAGTGTAACTCGATGGCAAGGAGACAAGAGTGATCCGAAGTTGGGCACGTCCACGTGTCACATTCCGGACGTGCGGGTGGGGTTTCACCTCCATACCTGCACCATCACCGAGGCCCTCGGAAAATGGCGACTGTCACTTTAAAAACAATGAGCTGAGATGGCCGTCCCTGTTGTAGCCACGAAAAATGTTGGACAGCCACACCATGCACAGCACACCAAGGCAACAAAAACAACAGCATGCAGAATGAAGAACAAACTCGTGAAATCTAATGAAATGTTTGCTGGGGGGGGGGGGGGGCTTTATGCTGATCTCAAAACATGCCTAACTGCCCCAGCAATAAACCGAATTACATAACACATACAATATGACATTATAAGTCATTTAAGGAAAGGTGTAGTGAGATAGGTGCTTAAATAATGGGATTAAACACCGATTTATGCCTTTTGGATGGAGCACGGTGGAGTTTCACCCATCCTTCTGCAGACAGACATCACGCCTCCGCATCCCGCCCGGACGTCACACTTCCGACGTCGTTTCGCTTCGAGCGCTCGGAGAGCAGACCAGCTGCGGCCGATGGTATCCAGTCCCCCCCCCCCGCTGCCTTTTCAACCCCTCAATATGGCCGTCCATGATCGCCCCCGTCTGGGATAAATACAGCCTACTGCATAAACACTTACCCGAGGCCAGTGGGGGGTGACAGAATGGGTGGGACCTGGCAAAATATCAGTGTTCTATGCCGTCTCATCCATCTCAGTCAGTGTCCAGAGATGCACTTAGGTAATTCCCGGTCATGGTGTTTCGATCCCCTGCCTGCTGCTACCTCCGTCCCTCCCTTGGTGTTTAATATTCCTGAAGATCTCAAACCCAACTGTGATAAATGTGTGTCGGCGGTCAGATGACGGCCCAAATGAATTTCAGGCCGCGCAAATGTGTTTGCGACCGCTCACCAGTCGTCAGCACAGCGGTGCATCGGAGCAAACGACATTCACACTTCTAATCTGAAAACAGAAAAAGGAAGACAGGATACATTCCCCTTCCTCACACGACAACTTATCACCTTCCTTACATATAGATCTGGATGTCAGATCACGGACATAGATAATAGAGTCTAGATCTAGACAAAGATAAATGTATATACAGTTCTTACAATAAGCTCAACAAAAAACATTAAAATGAAAACATACTTTGAGAAGTTAAACATGTTCCCTCAAAATCAAAGCACATTGCAATGACATAAGTGCTCTAAAGATACAACAGGCAGCATCTCCATCGCTAATGTTTAGCCTCTAAGTCACCGAAAGGGAAAATAGTATTTTAAGATGGACCGACACCACCCTCTGGTGCTGGCTATATTTAACACCCTGCGAAAGGCAAAGGCTCCGTGGCACGCTGTTTTGTCAGCCGCCTCACATGTCAGCCCATCATGGCCTCTACTCCCCCCCGCACACACACACACGCACACACACATACATACACGCAGCGGGGGGTTGGAGGTGTGACCTCCGGTCACATGGTATGGAATGGCTTGAGCTACATCCATGATCCATGGGTTAGAATATTAGCATGCTACCCAGCATGCATTTCTGGCTTTATGGTTAACTGAATTACTGTCTGCATATATATATGTAAAAAGAAAAGCATATGAGAAATAAAAATCCATCCATCCGTCATTCATCCATCCATCCATCCATCCATCCAAGCATGCATCTTCCATTGAATTATTTGAATCAGGGTCACAAGGGGGAAACATTTATGAATATGTAAAAAAGAAAAATGACGTTGCACTTTGGTTTGGAAAAAAAGTATCTCTTAAGTAAGAAATTATTCATAATAACTGTAGTAGGCTCCTTCTCGGAAGCCCAATCCTGATGTAACTGCACAACAATCCTGTGAAGTCATAGAGCGATCTCGCCGACGAGCCTGAGTGCAAGAACCCCGCCAGAGGCTCCAGGCAGCCGGCGGCAGCAATCTGATACTTAATGTCCAGAATTAAGGCTGCCCGTCCGATTTCTGAGACCAGGGCCTGTGCTACGCTGCCCCACATGGCCAGAGGGGGAATCTGCTGAGCAAACCGCATTAGCGGTGCAGGAGCCGTGTAACTACAGGAAATGGCAGGATAGGAATGTCTACGGCGCATAAAAACAGGTGATGCTGGCGGCCAGCCGACGGAGAGAGGCGACAGAGGCATAGCGTCAGCGAGTAGGTGGAGGTACGCCTGGTGATTTTAACGGCTGATTTGGCAGTAATTTAAGCCAGAGACAGAGAAAAGAGAAAAGAAGATTAGCAGGATAATGTGGCCTGAGTGTATTTCACAGGGGGGGAGATACAAAGGTTGGTGTTCAAGTGATGATGATGACCTTGAGTTACCTTCAGGTCCCCCGCAGAGTGTGGCTGACGTATGGAAGTCACTAGCCCTTATTATACCATCAGCGACAATGCTTTAGTAATTGTGGTCGTTAAGTAGGACTCTGTGCTGAGGAGAAGACATTTTAATTCACAGTCTTTCTGTGACTAAAATAGTTTGTTTTGCAGCCTGCGATGGAGTGCATTAAAGCTGCGCTCCGACTCCGGGGGGGGAGGGGGCGATGGACTGCAGCGTTTCGACGGAAAGGTCCCACTATACCGAAGCTCATCATGGATCTCACCGTGCTGCTCCTCTGAAGGGAAGCTGCTCCATTTTCCCCTGACGATCCCTCGTCCCGCCAATAAAAGGTGCAGCAGTGGGAAGGTTGAAAGAGGGCAGGACCAGAACATGGTATTTACGGCGATGGCGAGCGCCGTCTCCGTGGTAACTGTCACTCAGTCGCTGCCGACTCCAAGCAGGAAATCTGACCTTGATGGCTGAAGGCTGGCGTACAGCTGTGATATAAGCCTGTTTTAAGTCTGTGTGTACAGTGCACAGCAATTTTCGCATCACACAAAAGGCTGAGGAATTTCTGTACTCAATCTTTTTCTGGGCTTTTACTTTTCCTTTTGAGATGATGTCCTCCAGACTAACAATTTAAGCATAACTGTTATGTTTATAATGTAGGGAGTTTGAGAAACCAAAGAGATCGCGAAGCAGAGATGGGCAGTCAGCTGCTATGTGTCATGTTGCTTGTGATGGCCAGAGATATATCAGGAAGCTAAATTCTGCACTGATGCAGTCATGTGACACTGAGAGCTCTGCAGTCCAAGTACCATGACATTGTTGGTACATAGACCTGACAGAGACCTCCGCCAGGGCCAGCCCCTGATGAAGCTTTGGCGGGTCACTCCAGGAGGAATCTGATCTTTGTGGATTAATGCAGGACTGTGCCCAGAATTCATATGAGCATTTTACAAAGAAAAATGCAGCCATTTCTTATGCTACTATTTTTTTACTGTTTAGTTTTGTTTCTGTCGCTTTTAACCAAAGGAGAGAGGTCACAGTTGGATGGAAAAGAGTTTATGCAGCTCACTGAGGTCCTGGGGAGGGGAAGGCGGACAGGAATCGAGTCCAAACTGGTCCTGGGGCCCCGCCGGCATCCTGCTGCGGATGACACATCCTGTGATGCGAATCAGATGCGGAGCCTAAAACCACGTTGAGACAGCACTGGGATGCCGATGCCTGTGACTGCCAGTCCCTCCAGGGCCCGGCTCTGACACTGATCCAAACCAGCCACGACGGGTCCAAAGGACAGGGCCGGCTCCGTGGACAGTGATATCTCCTGAGGGGGCCGTGTCCTGCATTGCCCCCAGGTTGGGGGAGGGGTGGAGAGTAATTCTGGAGACCCTGTGACACATTTGTGTAAACACCTGTGTGACACCTGGGTCAGTGTGATGCGTGTTGGTTTCAGGCCCTAAAAAAGTGAAGGGTGGGTCCCAGTATGGGGGGTGGGTGGCCACACCCACACCACACACCCCAAGCACGCTCTGTTCCTCCAGCCCCAGGAGATCCTCCACTTACAGCTTCCCGGGCTCCCAGTGTCACTAATTGACATGGCGATTATCCTTCCTTGCCGTCCATCAGGACTCCCGCAACCGGGGCAGCAGCTTGCAGGGGCTGCCGTTTGTATGGTACATGCACAGCTGGTCCTTTCGCCAGTGAGGTTCAGGCTAAATATACTGATCGGAATAACAGTGGCAGGGGCCGTCCAGTAAAAAAAGTAAAGGAAGTTTATTGGTTTCAACAGATTGCCAGTGGTTGACTGCTGGGCCAATGCACGGAAATCAGACCACGACTGCTATCAGACCCCCCCCCCATACTATCTCCAGAAAGATGCTGTTCTGTGTTAATCCACAATGGTTGGTAGAAACAAGTCCAAGCTGTTTTTTTTGGATGGCTTTTACGATGCATTTCGCTAGTTAATAATAATCCCACATGTCAAATACATGCATAATACCTGAGTATGTTAAAGCAGAACCAAGCAGGTTCCATGTGTCTTAAAAAGGCAAATCATGGCATATCTGAAGAATGGTGCCACACATAGCTGACTAGGAGTGGCAGCATATAGCAGGGTTAAGCTATATGACTAAATGAATGAATATCCACACTTCCGTGCAGAAGCTGTATTTTAACTCCCCCTGGTGGCTGAATGTGGTTTAACAGGCATTTCCAAAAAAAGAGTATCCTATATCGACAACATGCCAGCTGGCCAGGCCTCCCTCTCAGGATAAGTGTCCATTGTTTAGAGATTTACATTTAGCCTCAGGCTAGGTAGGGGGGAAAATTCTGTCTCTCACTTTTCTGTATCACGATTTAAAAGACCTCATTGGATCCTCTGGAGCCCCTGGCTCTGCCTGATACTAACTTACAGCTAACTTATGGCTAACTTACAGCTAACTTATGGGTAACTTACAGCTAACTTATGGCTAACTTACGGCTAACTTATGGGTAACTTACAGCTAACCTATGGCTAACTTACGGCTAACTTATGGCTAACTTACAGCTAACTTATGGCTAACTTACAGCTAACTTATGGCTAACTTACGGCTAACTTATGGGTAACTTACAGCTAACTTATGACTAACTTACTGCTTTGTGTGCCCAGTCTCATCCAGCTCTTTGCATGCACCCTCCTCAGCAAGCAGCTTAAAAAAATTATGCGTGAGATTTATGTACTTGAAGTATCCATTCCCCTGAATGGCTCATTTCACTTCCTTCCCTGCAGCCAATCAGAAATCACTTGCTAATAACTCCCTGCCCTGCATGGCAGTTGGCTTGAGCAGCAAGCTAAACACGACTCACTGCAACCAACTATTAACCCTGAGGCTGAATAGCGATTAGGCTGGTTGATGGATCAGACATGGGGGGGGGATAAAACCCCCTTGAACTGAGGGACGGGTGGCAGGCAGGAATGGAGGGGTGGGGGGTGGTGGGTGGAGAGGGACAAAACCAAATTGGGGGGGCGGTTGACAAATGGAGAGGGATAAAACCAAAGACAATTGTGCCCATAGTCATGATCGGGGCCCAGTGCCCAGCATGAGTGGCCAGGATGCAGCACCAAGCACCAAGGGCTTCTTTAGGAGACAGAAATCTTAATGACTTGTTTTTTTCCCATTTGGTTTCATCCAGTACAAGCAGTTATTTACCAGGCATGCTGGTGCTTTTGTAGATAAAAACAAAGAGAGCTACAGCCTTGGCCCTGTGCTGTAAAGGCACCGGTCTTCAGACAGGCCATCTTAATGTACTCTTGGGTTACGTACTTCCTTGATCTACTGGAGCAGAAGTGTCCCAACCTTGAAAGGAAGAAAGCTGAAGGTGAGTAATGATCCTACGAAGAGCCACAACAACATCACAACCATTCACACAGAATCAGAATCTTCATCATCATTTATCATTTATCATATATATATGATAATGTATTGCCAAGCAACAGTCCAGGCACTCAATGACTTGCTGCTCCATCTAACACCAGCAGGGGGCAGGCAATCAGAATTCTGACCTGCGGTCCAGGCTGCCGCTCTGAGCTCCATCCATGCCTGCAGTTTCCACATTGAGGGTTTTTTTTCTGTTTCCACTAGCAGTGATTAAGCCATCAGGCTCAGAGTTCAATATTAGTGAAGAAAATGAATTTGAAAAAAGTATCTTCTGGACCAGGAAGCGGATGTGGTTCCTCTGTAAATAAGATGAACAGAGATCTTTGTGGATTAGGGTTGTTTCTCCAGTACTGTTTTCAGAGACAATTCTTTGCATGTCCTGCAGGGAGAGGATGGACCCCACGATGAAGCCAATAGCATAAAAAAACTGCTATGCGTTGCCAAAACTCTGCTATTGGACCTCCCAGACGACAGGTCACATGATCACCAGCTGAAGGAAGAGTTTTTACACAGCAGACATGAACTACAGAATCATTTAGATAAAAAAGGCAGCAACTTTCTGGATTTATTTTCCATTTTCAGTAACCGTGCCAAGGTCACAAATTATTATATTTGCAATTTATTGGCCCATTAGTCTTCTGTTTCAGGAATGCGTTTAACAGGCAAAACGTCTGGGTGAAGAAGAAAAGCGACAGTGATCAAATGTTTGCAAAACCGTTTTTTTGACTGCCCAGTTTGTCGCTGCGTAAACATTACTGGCGAGTTGCGGATGCAGTGCCTCCTCTCCGCTCATTAGTCAGTGCAGAGCGCCTTTGAGAAAAACAGAGAAGCATCACCCGGTTTCCCCGGTAACAGTCTGGAGGCAGCAATGGGGACAGGGCAGCGGAAAACTGCCCGAGGTGTACAGGAGGTTTACAGGAGGTTGATCTAATTAAAGCCTTTGTCTGGATTCAGCATCACTTCTGTCTTCTGTTCACAACACATCTAAACACCCACAAGTGTAACGCTTTAGTTCACGGCTTTGTCACTGACCTTTCATTTCAATCAGCCAGGATTAGACAAATAAACACAACCGCCACCAGACAAACCCCTAATAAACCCTAAGTCCTAATAACTCCAGCTTGGTATAATCAACCTCCATTGATAAATGGCAACTGCATTTTAAGACGTCTATTGGCACCATCTTCTCTCATTTGCTTTTCTTTCAATGAGCCATAGATCTGAATGCTTATTCAGTTTGCCCCCTAAACTGTGTGAAAGTGGAACACAAAAGCCATCCTTTTCAGCTATTTGAACGAACTCTATTCAGCATCCTGCTTGCGTGAATATCAATTCTGTGGATAAAGATTCTGATTTCCAAAGGAGTTAGTCATGTGTGCAGGTCTGTAAATAGCATCCTTATACATTATATTAAAATGTTACCAAAAAATATAAAGCATTTTCCCTGTCTTTTTCTCTTGTCTTTTCGTGGTAACAGAGAGCTTAAAACTTCCAGTCAGCATCCAATTAAAAGGAGTTAATAGAAGACTTGAGGAATTAGTAGACCATTCATCTATCTTCTAACCAATTACTCCTGGAGCGTATCCTGAAGCTGCCTTGAGCTCTATTCGTCCTGGGACAGGATGGCCTTCAAGTCAAACCAAAGTCACTGTCATGTGGTAATTCTTGTTTAGCTGCATGCATCTGTTGACTGGGCAGAAATATTGCATCATTGAGGAAGCCTGTTGCTAAGCGATGCCTGCTCTTTGGCATCTCACCTGGTTTCTAATTGGTTTTCCTTATAGACACCTGGCTGGTTCATGCTGTCCCTGACCTACAATCAACAATGCGGGGTACGCTTTCATCTGTGGAGATAAAAGGACGGCTGTTCTCAGAAATCCTTGATTTGCACACACACTTAAGAAATGGAAAAATGAGACTGTCACCTTCAAACACACATTGACCTTATTCGGACGGCAGGAATGAATATGTAGCTGTGGCACATCGTTTCTGAGTGAAATTATAGCTAAAATGAGTAAAGAAAACAATTGCACACGATGTAACCAAAGTTGGAGGCCAACCTAAAAGTTGAGAAAGGTGAGGTAAAGGCAAGCATCAAATCAAAAGGACCTTTTAATGTGACCATCTAGGCGCACCAACTGCTGCCAATCAGGGACCTTTGCAGCATATCAATGGCACGACTCCTTTACAGACTTTATCACATGACCATGCAGTTGGGACAAAACACATTTCAACTGCACGTGCCCTCGACACCTAACACTTCAGCAGTGATTTAGCGACGCTCTAGATCTCCAGAGAATGCAAATGTACCCTGAATGTAGTTACAGAAACCAAGAGCACAAAACAGAGATGTTCTCCGTCGCCGGTTGGAAGAAAACTGGGGTTTGGATGGGGGCGGGTAGTGGACCCAAGTCAGAGCAGCCTTGCCAAGCTAGAAATATTGTTTCTATGCCAATTTCTACTATGTGGGCCCAGTTGGCTCACGTTTCTCCAGCAAGAAGAGACTGATATTTTACTTTAGAGACACATTGGTGCATTGGCCAGATGGACAACCAGCTAGTTTCTTCAGATGGTGTTTGTGTTTATGCAAAGGTTACAATATACTGTGCTAGATAGAAAATTCGTTAGCACAATGTGAGGTGGGAATTACCACACATTATGCACAATAGAGGAGGACTTGGATGCTCTGCAGAACATGGGGCCCAGGGATATATGTGACTTTTAAGAATTATAAATCTCAGTGAAACTGAGACACCGATGGAACATTCTTTCTCCTGGACCCTAAAGGAACGCCTGGTAAATTACACATTTATCGTCATAAGATTAAAATACCACAAATGTGGGATGTATCCCTTGAGTAAATTCGGTTTTCATTTACTTCCATTCAGGAGCGTCACTAGAGATTTATATCGGGGGGGTTAGTCTTTAGTAGGGGGTCTTATTTCAATGAAAATGGATGAGAGCACACTGTTTAAACTAGTGTGCATTTATTTGGAGGGTTTAAAGAACTTTTTCTTTTTTGGGGAGGGGAGGCTAAAGCCCTGCTTTCATTTATTGTTTTCCATTACCTCCCACTTGTCCTGATTGGCCTGCCTGTAAATGAGGTTCCCGTTCACTGCTCCACACCCCAGGCACTGCCATCGCCTCCAGGATTCAGACTGACAGCTACACATTTCCAGGAGCGATAGGGGCCCGCGTTGCGTCGAAGGAAAGCGCTGCCCCTTTAAATCTATCTCCTCTCTCGCCGAACTTCGACCGCTACGTGGTGACGTCATAGAGCGGCGTCTCAGGGAAAAAAAAAAAAAAAAAAAAAAAAGGCTACAGACAGGGGGGATGTAACAGCGAGATTACAGGGACCCCGAGCGTAGAACTGCGCTAAGGTAGACACGGTAAAAGTGTCAAAGCTGCCAGATAAACGTGAGGAGCTACACGGGGACGTACGCAAGGCGAGCGATCGCATCGAGCGACCGGGGAAATCCAGTTAATTGCATTGCCACGGTAAGCAGCATTCGCGGCACTCCGGTTGTTTATAAGACCGCAGAAAGTTCAGCCAGCCCCTCGGATGGGTGCAGCCATCCCCCTAACAGCGTCCACGGGCTGGGGATGCTGCTTTGTCACAGCTTTTGTCAACCCGGAGGTCCGCTTGACTCGACGCGTCGGGCGAGAGCCGGTCCGATCGATCAAGTTCCGCGTTCTTTGTTCGCTGGCAGCCCGCTGGCCGTGTCGCTGGATGGCCCGCGGGCTCCTCCGCGTCACCGCCAAGGGGTTTAAGGTGCACTCCTGGATTATATGTGTAGCTTACTCCTGCGTGTAAAACTTCAACAAGTTGGAAAAACGAAACTTACGACTACCGGCGGGTGTGATGTCAGAAAGTGGGGACAGTAAAGCCACAATGACTTGTGCTACAGGCAGCTTTGGGTTTAACAGGGAAGGGTGCAGATGCCCTGAATAAAATGGACCATAACTGTGAATAATTTATGCTGTATTTAACTGTACCGGAGCTCCTCACCTGGAGCTGTGCGGCGGATCACTGGCCTTCTGCTTGCATGAGTGATGAGTGTCGGTATCGATACAGTTAATGTTTCCACCTGCCAGTAAGTGGTAACTGGTATTGGTGGGTGTGCTGAATTCTTGGGCAGATCCATGCATCAACGCCCTGTACTGGTCCTTGACCAATATGGCAAAATGTGACGTGGTGCAGATGTGACGGCTTACATGAAACCGGGCACAGAGAAGTGGATGATGTCTCGAAACACGCTCATGGGAGTTTTATTGACACAAAAATGTTCTGAGGGCAGAAGGAAAAATGATTGGTTCAGAGAGATGATCAATCAGATTGTAAAGGAAGTGGGACCAACCAATCAGATATCTTGCCTGATTGATTCTCCCTCTGAACCAACCATTATTTCCTTCTGCTGTAAGAACATTTTTGTGTAAGTTTCCCCCCCGCTGGAAACATCAACTCTGGAGCGCCTCCACAAAGTTGACCTGTTGCGCTCTGACAAGAATATTAATGAACTTATTAATAAAGATATTTTTGGAGGTAACAGACTGATGTCAAAATGTGATGAACGTATCCAAGCTTGCTATTTTAGTCTGCTGGATGTAAATTTTGAATCCAGTATGGATATTATATAATGCTAAATTATATATGCGGACTTGTGAATGTGCTATTATTTTAAAGATTCAGTATCGAAAATAAATTTGACTGCAGGCTTCTCTCTGGATATCTACTGTAGTTATCTCAGATAACAGGTATTTTTTCTAGCCAGATGTTTTATGTTTTTACAACTTAGTTTTTTTTTTTCGTTTACATTTGTCAAGTGATACCATGATTTTTGCCACATTACCAGTGTACTTTACACACACAATTTCTGCATTTTATTTTCTTAAAGTGGGGGGTGGTCACATTTTTTTTTTAAACAAGGAGCTTTGCCAAGGAAAGTTCTGGAATGCAGGATTTGTGCATAGCTATTATGTTGAAGTCAATTAGATTATAGTCTGTAGCTGTATAAATCATTCTATAACTTCAGAAATAAACCAGACCCGGGTCTCCCTCCGTCTTCCAAATGCTTGTCCTGGACAGAGTAACCGAGAGTTTATGCCAGGCAGTACAGGGCACCTGGGGTGGATGCCAGTTTATCACAACACACACACATCTATGTTACTGACAATTTCTA
This sequence comes from Cryptomyrus ogoouensis, assembly GCA_025773925.1. Lineage (NCBI taxonomy): Eukaryota > Metazoa > Chordata > Actinopteri > Osteoglossiformes > Mormyridae > Cryptomyrus > Cryptomyrus ogoouensis. Next base: position 20,774,383 of record JAOYFF010000040.1, on the reverse strand, counting down.
GATCCCATATCGCCTAACAGCATCTTTGCACTGGGACCCATGTGACACAGGGAGGTCATGCAAACTCCACACACACAGTGGAAGTGGCATTTGAACCCTAAACCTTGGGGATTTGAGGTAGGAGTGTTACCTTCTGAGCCACCATGCCACCTACTGCAGTTTTATTTGTTCATATATTTCAGAACAGTACAGCTGAAAGGGGAAAACAGAGTACTAGTTATGTACCAATATTGAGATTTTGACTATGGGTGGGCCATATGACCTAAAATTATTATCATGATATTTTTCACTTTTTGGATGGTGATGGTATTTTATCACGGTATTACTTTACTTCAAGTTTTGGGAGGAGCAGCATATCCTGTCCTTTTATGTAAATAAAAATATATTGATAATATATTAAGTAGCCCGTAGCCTCTGGGATAGTCTCCAGACCCGCCTGCAGCCCTGAATAGGACAAGCGGTTTCAGAAATTGGATGGATGAATGGTTGGATGGATGGATATATTAAGTATGTATGTATTATTTTCAAATGCTGGGAGCTGAGAGGGAGCAAAAAACGTGGACCGTCTGTGGGTCCCCGAGGACCGGATTGGGAAACCCTGCTCTAGAGGAAGGCCCTTTGAATTGGACTCATCCTTTCACACTCCTGTTAGACCACTGCCTGCTGATAGGTCACTGGTCTCCGATTGCATCGGGCCATTTCATTTTGTCTCGCACTAAGCAGAAGGAGAACAAGCAATTGAGGTGATTGAGGGGTCTGACATTTTCCATAGGCCACCAGACAGATTTAGTGTCAACATTCTTTTTCCATCCTCCATACTCACATGGCACTCCTGCTCACCCCATTACTTTCTCTCGGTACATTGAATTTACAAAGGTGGACGTGGGTTTGTGTGACAGGTGCATAGCTGTAGGGCTTAGTTATTTTGGAATGCCGGTGTATTATGAATGAAATGCAGAGTTGTTTTAAAAATAATCGTTTTACATTTCTTTCCACGTTTCAGGGATCCAAGTATGGAATTGACAAATGTCGCACAGGAAAAAGGTAAATTGAAAAACATCACGATATCATACATTCCGTCCTCTGTGTTTATGGTTTTTAAGATGACTGTTGGTTCCACGTTGCAGAGGCACTGCCCCCCAAGATTGAGACGCAGCACGTGCATTGCATGGGCTGCGTAAGCAGGCGGTGCATGGTGAGGCCGGAGCCAGGCAAGGCCTGCGCGCTGATAGGCTGCGCACTGGTCTGCGGGGCCGTGTTCCACACTTGCAAAGCGGGCGAGCACCGGCTGCTGTGCCCACAGGAGCGTGTGCCATGTCTGAACAGCGGCTTCGGCTGCCCCTTCACGGTGGCGCGGAACAAAATCGCCGAGCACCTGGAGATCTGCCCAGCCAGCGTGGTCTGCTGCACCATGGAGTGGAATCGGTGGCCCGTCAGCTACGCGGACCGCACGTCTTACGAGAGCCTGAGCAAAGACGTGGATGAGGTGGAGCAGCTGGACATGGCGCTGGCCCTGCAGGACCAGCGGATGCTTTTAGAGTCCCTCAAGGTGGTGATGGCGATGTCGAGGCTTGCCGAGAAACGGCCAAGTGTGAGCGAGAAGGTGCCACTGGCATCGACGCCGGCGAGGGAGAAAATCGCCAACGGGATCAGCGGCCTGGACGAGGAGTCGTATAGCAAACTCTACCAAGCCACGGCGGAGACCAGCAGAAGTTTGGTGGCTGCCTTGGGTATCCTCAACAGTGCCACCAAGGACATGGGCCCGATAAGTGGGGCTGTAACCAACAGGGATGCTGAAAGTAATGGGCGATTCCATGGGGAAGCAGAAGATGAAGCATTGCATGTGGAGAAAGTCAAGGTGATGGACAGTGGTGGCCAAGAGCTTGACTGTAAGGTGGGGGCGGTGGGGGGGAGGGACCACTCACCCGAAGACATGGGGGATGAGAAGATGTGGATGGAGCAAAATGAATTGTTTGAACTCTTAGAAGTCATGGAGGAGAAGAAGAGTACGAAGGGTATAATCATGAAGGACAAGGAGGAGCCTCTGTGCAATGGCTTCTACAGCAGTGGTGCTCAGAATGAGCTGGACCTGGATGAGGTGGAATTAAGGGCAGGGGAGCCTGGATATACAGATGCCAATAGGTATCGGGATTCGGAACAGCCCGATGGGACGTCAGAGGTGCCGGAGGATTCTATAGCCATGGAAACCCAGGAGTCCCCCAGAGCCCAACCTCCGCCACTTCCGCTGCCACTTCCACTTCCTGGTGATGAGCAGAATGAGGAGCTCTCACCAGTGGAGTTTGAGGAGAAGTGGTTTGGGCACAAGCTGCAGAACCTCCAGGCACTGAGAGGGATGGGCATGCTTGCCTTCAGTGGTCAAAGGGATACGTTCACTGGCCCATTTCCAATTCAAGCCAAATTGGAGGACAAAGCAGTGGATACGTTTGACCTGGAGGGAGACTCTCCTGGAGGCCAGGGTATCTGTGATAGCAGATTCGCTGATGGCTACAGCGTGGAAATTGGCACCCAGACCTTCTCCTTTCCATCCGCCATCCTGGCAACCAGCACCATGGTGGGAGACATCGCGTCAGCATCTGCCTGCGACCACGCCAATCCCCAGCTGACCAACCCCAGTCCATTCCACCCTCTGAGGCTCGACTTGGTTCTGGAGTGTGTGGCGCGGGACCAGACCAAGCAGCGCTCCATGTTTACCTTCGTGTGCGGGCAGCTCTTCAAAAGGGACGAGTTCTCCTCCCACTTCAAGAACGTCCACGGGGATATCCACGCAGGGCTAAATGGCTGGATGGAGCGGCGCTGCCCACTCGCCTACTACGGCTGCACGTTCTCCCAGCGTCGGTTCTGCCCCTCCACGCAGGGATCCAAGATCGTCCACGACCGGCACCTGCGGTCCTTCGGGGTGCAGCCTAGCCCTATCCCTCAGGTGGAGCCGGCGCCCGGAGACTGTGGCGACCGGCTGAGCGGCCTGCCTTTCGAGGTACTGCAGCACATCGCCAGCTTCCTGGACGGCTTTAGCCTGTGCCAGCTGTCCCGGGTGTCACGAACGATGAGGGACCTCTGTGCCAGCCTGCTGCAGACACGCGGCATGGTGGTGCTGCTCTGGGAGAAGCGGCCGCCGGGCAATGCCAGGTGCCCCTCATGGCAGATCAAAGACAAGGTGGGGCACTGTGGATGGGTGACATCACACACATGGTCATGTGGTTAGAGACACTAACTGCTCAACCTACTCTTACTTGTCGGAGTTTCCATTTTCCTTCATTAAAAAAGTTCTACAGCACTGTGCAAAAGTCGTCGGTAGTCAAAAAATGTTTAATGCTATTTATCTGGGTAGTAAATGTATATTTGCACAAAAATATTTGCACATCAGAACATTAAATTAACAGTAACACAACAAGTTACTGATATCTTGCTGGATGGCCAGATGGAACACCGATTCAGGTCTCAGACCTCAGCTCATGGGCACCCAGCCATTCCATGTATTTGTTAATTAATGGAGCTGGTGGCGAAATTTAACGTAATTCAATAAATAACTCAGTGAGGTATTGATTAGCCAAACAAGGGTGATTAGTGGACGAGTCAAAAAATTACATGGGTGTATTGGTTACTACAAATACTGGGGTGATTTTAGGAGAGGCTTAATATGAAGATCATTTAAACATCATTTTCTGTGCCGATTATGTCAGCGTCCCCATGTAAGACGACATACGAGGGCCATAGCGGGGCTCGTGCGCTAACGGCCGCTTTCTGCACTTCCGCCTCCTGCCAGGTGTGGCGCTTCAGCACGTCCTTCAGCACCGTGAAGGACTGGAAGTTCGCCGACATCGCCAGCATGGCCGACCACCTGAAGGAGTGCCGCTTCAACACGGTGGAGCGGCGCGAGGAGGCCGTCCCCCTGCCTTGCATGTGCTTCACCCGGGAGCTCACCAAGGAGGGCCGCTCGCTACGCTCTGTGCTCAAGCCAGTATCATACTTCAAATAATCTATCACTGTGTAAATAAATATTTTGCTGTTAAATTTATTTTTTATATTAAAAAGTCAGTACTGTGTAGCAATGAAGTCAGAAGGAGGAGCCTTAATGTAAGAAATAACACTTGGACTTTCTGGGCACGGTGAGGAATCCACAGCCCCCTCACTTGGTCCCTGTCCCCAGGATCGACACCAGTGTCATGTCATTATCTCGCATGGCTTGCTTTGTTAAAAAGTGCCCTTGTTTTGGGTCACTCCAGTGATGTTCAGAGGACCGTGTGCACTTTCCCGAAGCAGGACGCTTGAGGATTTTTTGTCTTTCCCAAGTCTGACCAAACCAAAAATCACAATCTGCTTGTGGATGAGCGTGTAATTCCGCCGGCGCGTGCCTGCCACAGCGTGTCGTCTTGTGTACGGCTCAGAGGACAGATGAATCAGAACGTTGTCTCAAGCTTGAATTTTTTTAAAGTCTGCATTGGCCTTTTCTCTCCATAAAATCCAGCACCACGGGACAAATCAGATGGGACGTTCTCAAACCCGGTCTGCTCCCGTTTTTTTGTTTTATATCTTGCGTTTCATCTTTTTCTAGTGCATCTGGTTTGCGTGTTAAGCAATAAATAAACATTTATTATAAAGATCACCAAGCACTTTACTGACTGTAACGTTTACTTTAAGTTTTATAGTGCACATTTGTCAGACACTAAGGACGGCCGTAGTGTATTTAGAGATATGTACTCTAAAGTTGCTTTGTTCATTGTTTCATACAGCAATAGTGGTTTTGACACAACTCAACATGCAAATTGTATCCACAATACATACTTAAAGCAAACAGCATTCTGTGTTAATGGGATGAAAATCATGAAATGATTGAAGGGTACTTAGATTCTAACTGAAATTCGTACGCTCAAAATTACACCTTTGTTATGAGAAAGCAAAGTCTTATGGGAGTTTAGTCAGGGTCCTCTACTTGTGCCTTGTTACCATAGACAACAGCACACTGGCTAACCCAAGACCAGCATGCTCTCCACTTGGGGTGATCCCAGGTGTGACTCCTGAAAGACAGGAGTGTCGTGTTTGACGGTATCTAGAGAGTCGTCACTTGTAGGCCAATGCATTGGAGGATATAACTCAAAACAAAGGTTGCTAGTAGCAAATGGATACATTTCTGTTTGCTCAAAGTCTTCCCCTCACCATGGCAACGGAGAAAAAGAGCTATTGAACAATTATCCCATCTTTCTTGTTGTGGTCTCGCATTGATGCATGGAATTTCACTGCTGTTGAATTAAAGAATCATATTCAACCTCTCATAATTGTGTGTTTTGTTAATCCTGGTGCTCTGTGTGGTTTCAAATACCTGGTACAGCCTTTGACGAACAACAAGTGACTTCAGTATATGTACTCACAACGACCCTCCTGCCATACCTTTGATAAAATGTCCGGCTGCATCTGATGCTTGCAATCAAGGCAGTTTAAGATCTCTATAACTGTGTATTATGCACCTTAAGGGTCTTGCCTAAAGAAGACTATTTGATCCCAGTATTTAGTGAACAGGACAAAGTAAGAGTGGCATGGGGGGCAGTGGTCAGCACTTGCCTCATACCGCTGGGACCAGGGTTCGAGTCTCTGCCATGGCTCCATGTGTGGAGTCTGCATTTTCTCTCCATGTTGTCATCGGGTTTCCCCCTACAGTCCAAAAACATGCTGAGGTTAATCTGAGTTATCAAACTGCCAGTAGGTGTGAGTGTGCCCTGCGATGGGTTGGTGTCCCATCCTGGATTGTTCCGTCTTGCACCCATAACTCCTGGGATATGGACCGGACCCCCCATGACTTTGAATAGGACAAGCAGTTACAGAAGATGAATGAAAGAAAGTTGCATTTATATAGCACTTTTCAAGACACCCAAAGAGCTTTACAGAACCAACAGAGAGCCACTTCAACCACCACCACTGTATAGCACCCACCTGGATGATGCAACGGCAGCTATTCTGTGCCAGTATGCTCACCTAAGCTAAGGTGATGAAGGGGATGATTAGGAGGCCAGATCTGATAGGGCCACAATGGGAAATTTTAGCCAGGACATCAGGGTACCACCCCTACTCTTTTGAAAGATGCTCAGGGGTCTTTTATGTCCTCAAAGAGTCAGGACCTCAGTTTTACATCTCATCTGAAGGGCGGCACCATTTTAACAGTGGAGTGTTCCCATCAGTGCACTGGAGCATTGACATCCACACAGACCACAGGATGGGCTAACCTGTTGGCCACACCAACACCTCTTCCAACAGCAACCCAGCTTTCCTAGTTGGTCTCCCATCCAAGTACTAGCCTGGCCCAAACCTGCTTACCTTCAGGAGGATTATTTAGTCTGAACTGCAGTTGATATGGCTGCTGACAAGATGGATAACAAGACAAAATGTTTGTCATGTGCTGTTTTTAAGCTAATTAGTAACTCATTTTCATAAAATTAGTTGTTTTTTTCGTGTCAAATAGCTATTCGACAGGATGCCTCCCTAAATGCCCACCTACGTTCAGACTGCAATACAGACATTTAAATCGAAGTTGCTCTTCCGAGCCACTAGATGGTGCCGTTTGCAAATTTATTGCATAACATTTCGTTCCAAAGGTATCGATTCAGTATCGAACTGAAGCGCAATCTAATTTCCCACGCGTTTTGAAGGAATTCGGACTGAAATCATTCTTCGTTCAAAATCACAACTTCGTCACATTTCTCAATTCATTCAAACACGAACTTAGCACAAATTGTCCCCTCCCAGCTTCGGTAGTGCTTACTTTCGACCTTGGCTGCTCTATTTATCCAAGTCTGCCCGCAGTTTAATAAACAGAAAAGGAAGAGGGTGTGTCCCAGATAGGTGCGTTATCCAAACTAATGAATTCAAAGATACTGGCAGATACAAGTAATCATATTTCGTCTATTACGGAGCTACATCTGAAAGAACGTATTTCAGCTGACTGTAATTTGATCACACATAGAACCAGCGAGGCAGCAGGCTAACTGCCTTGTTTACTATCATACTCTATTACGAAAACAAGAAAGATGCTGCTGTTCAGATTCGGCGTGGTTCTAACCCCGGAATCTGAAGACGTGGAAATGCTGATACTGGGCTCCCGTCCGGAGTTGGGGCACTGGGATCCGGCGAGGGCGGTTCCGATGACGCCGTCGAGGAAGGTCCTATCGACCTGCGAGCCTTGCCTGTGGACCGGCGAGGTCCTGCTGGCGGAACCGTACACCGACAAACACTGGTTTAAGTTTGTTAAACGGGTGGGCGGAAACCTCATCTGGGAAGGTACCACTGCACACTGCCACCATACGAATCAAAGTTATTTTTGTTTATCATGTGTTTTGTCACTTGTGTTGACATTATATTTTTATTGTTATGTAATCTATACTCCCAAAAATATAATACAGACCTACTCAATTAAATACTATATATTAAAAGTATACTAAGTACTAACTTAATATATATTGTGACACTGCGTCGCTCAAGGTTAAAGTAAGGCTATTTTTGTGTTCGAAATTTAAAACAATATAGTTCAGATGACATGTTGGAAAACACAAAATAAAATAAAATACTGCGACCTCTATAACATGTTCGGTTACGTTGAAAGTTCAGTTACTCCATTAGAAAAGGTAAAAGACACTGTGATTTGAATTGAAGGGGTGCATCATTTTCACAAGTAGATGGCGACAAATCTTCATAATTGGAAAGTGGTACTTCGGAGACAGACTTTCCCAACACTTGAAACCGGGCTCATGCTAAGTCGTACACATCCAGTGGTCTCACTCGTTCACAGACCTACCTCATCCCTATCTTCTGCACACACACCCCACGCTCATATCCTTCTCTACCTTCAATTACAAACATAACGCCTCTGAATCACTAAATGATTGGTTTTGCTGCGGCATATGGTGCCATTTAACATGCAGCTCGTAATATATAGGCCTACATTGGAATTACAGCGACGCGTTTAGCCTACTTGCTTTCTATTTTACAAGCCATTCGAAGGGCGGGTTCTGCTTATCCTTGCGGAAATGCCATTGTAAAAATGTCATATATAAAATGTTTACTGATTATTTGACAGCACAAAGGTCTCGTCAAGAAAGTACAGTCTTTCTCAACACAGCATTGCCGATCGTGAGCTTCACTGTTCAATTCATGGTCATGATAAATTACATTAAAATACACAGCCAATAACTAATACGCCGTAATGTTAGTTTTACAAATGCGAGTTATTAAAGTGACGCGGTACGAAATATTCATTATACTCACACGATCAGAGTTTAATCTTTAATATCACCGGCACACATGCGTGTTAAAAAAGGTATACAAATAAGTACAAAGTAGTATACAATACACGCCGTCTTTTACGAAAGGTTCGCATCACGACATCTTATCAATAAGTCATCTGTTCAATTTATTTTTAAAAAATCATCTCACTTTGGTACTGGTGACAGTCTCTTAGCAAACACTGCAGCTGATTATTCTCATTGCATTTATTATTAATTATTCTATTCATGAATAATCTCGCAGCATTGTCCCAAATAAGCATAGCGCGCTCTGTTTTAAAACCTGCGTCTGTGCGACTTCTTCTTTGAATTACAGTATAAATTGGGCCATCCATACCAAAGATTATAAATAACCAGATTTTTAATTTTTGCATCTCAAAGAAATGAAATAGATGCATGAACCGATATTAAATCGGAAAAATAAAAAGTGACAAACGAATTAACCTATAAAGTTAACGAGTGTCTTCCGTTAATAATCCCCATTATGAGTTGGTGGACATTTAGGAAAAGTAACAATCTGAACTGGTCAGAACTATTTTGCTGTAGGATATCACAACAAACGAGGCGAAACGGTGCCTCGTTAAGTAGGTCTATGCGTGGTCAACTCCTTCAAAATGCGATGTGGGGCGCTGTCCTTGGTCCTGAACAAGGGCGAGCTATAGGGAGACTGCTGACTGCTGACATTATAACTGTAATAATTCTGCAAAAATACTACAAAATCACCTTCATCCAATTGGAAACCTGGCGACCTGTCAGGACTTCATAGCTGTTTGTTAATGTACCAACAATTTCTGGTTGTATGGACATGATGAAACGGTTACCAGTGCTTATACCCCAGAGCCCGGTGCTCGTTAGGTGATTTATGACTAACCTTTTCTGTGATTTCCTTGACAAACACTTGTCATGTTAGGGAGCCGTAATTCATGCATCACTCACCCGCGCCGCGGTTTCGGGGGCTGTTTATGTCTGCGTCGTTCTGCACCTGTTGGCTCTGTTGGGTTCAATCAATCAAACCACAAGATACTCAAGAAGTTAAAAAAAAACACAATTTCCCCTGTGATCAAAAGCCGTTCATTTGTAAGTAATCGCGTTACTTGTTTGATTATTGTAATTCAATAACCAAACCGGAACTGGACAGCTACAAGAAGTCCTGGTTTCCTCTGTTTACCGGGAGAAGTACATTAAGTTAACACGAGAACCAGCAAATTATTTTGTTTTGTATGACTGGCGTAAACATACCACGCACAAAAACTGCACGTTTAAGATACACGCTCTCCTCTTTTCCGATCACAGAAGCACTGACGCACGTTGTGCCCGCTATAACTACAAAACCGATCTGCATAGTTTATTTTGTTCAAAGTCAGTTGATTCCCTAATTGGGAATCAACTGACTTTGCTGTTTGGCGTTGTTTTAATCCAAGTGTCCTAAAACAATATACAGAAAATTCCAAACGTGTGTTTTAATGCGCGGAAGAGACAATGCAACTAATTAACAACTCATTTTTATCTTACCAAGAGTCTTGTGTTGAGACACAACTTGGCTATTTAACCATGAAAAACGTCAGCCAGTCAGACCTGGTTTAGAAATTCCCCGCCTTTCTGACAGCCTACGGCTTTAGCTGTCACACTGACACTAGGAGAAAAGCCATTCGCGAGTTCCAGGTATTTATCTTGTTAAAATGGTGCAACCAGGATAGATATCAGCCAGCTGTTCCACTCACGTGACCTCGCTTTAATAATGTACAGTAGCCTACGTACCATTCCCGCCATCAAGGTACTGTTTTCACTCTCGTGACTATTGTCTGACCTGTTGGTATTTTAATTAGAGTTTACACTTCTTGTTATCCCTATACACAGCAGAAAAGTTAATTCTGCGGTTCTGACTGCTGTCTCTAGGCAACGGTCCCCATCACGACCGCTGCTGCGTGTTTGATGGCAGCAACGTGGTGGACGGGGTTTACTGCCACCCCATTGGCCACTGGATTGAGGCAAGCGGGCACACCGACGAGATGCAGCACACCACGAACTTCTACTTCAGCGTGGCTGGCCATCACGCCATGCACTTCTCCAGGTAAGCCTTCGGCAGGCTGTGACAGGCAGGGCATGGAACCTGCATGGTGGTTAAGGGAGACCCATCTGTAAGACCAACGGACCAAACCAGGACTGGGGAATCATATCTAGTTAAAACTTGCTGTAGATAAAATTGCCAGCCAAGCAATTAAAAATGCTGTAAAATCTGCATCTTTATCACACCACATAAGGCATCTTGTGTTCCGCAGATGTGCTGCTTGCTGCTCAGGCAGTCCGTAACCTACCCCATGAAAAACCACCCCATCCTGTCATATTACACAAAAGCCCAGGCTTAGAGCTGTAATTTCTTCAAAAAATTGAACTGGAAAAACATGCAGGTTCACCCACAGGACTCTTTCAGTCCTGCATGTCCGGGAGCAGATGGGGACAGTTACTGGTGGCTGCCTTGGACCTTGGATGTCCTGCAGCAGATGAGTATGGTGTCTGTTTGGCAGATTGGGGTTTAAAGCGTCCCTCTCCTCTACTTCACACACTCTGCCCTGCAGTCAGGCAGCACGCAGTGGCCGAGCGATCTGGCTGCTTTTCCAAAGGCTACAAGGAAGGACAGGTATTGATTGGAGGAATTAAGTGTCCATGTTACAACTGCCCCATTCTAGAAACTGCCGCATGATAAAAAAAAAAAAGAAACAGCTCTAGCATTTTGTGCCTTAGTGCATGCCCCGTATTTGGGAGGGGGGGGCAAACTAGCCTCTCAGATACTGTGGCATAAAGGACCGTAACACATGAACAGAGCCCTTAGACAGGAGATTGGGTCGGAGCAGTGGATCACATAGAGTGTAAGTGTTTCATTTGACTGGGGTTGGAACCCATATCCATCTGATGTCAAACACAATCTAACCGTGTCCCAGATTCGCTGGATCACGTGCTGGTAACTGCACTGCTTGTTAACCCAGCAGGTCCATAAGTTCACTCCATTAACCAACTGTTTGCCCACATGCCGCCTTTTGTTGCTTTGGGTGTGAAATTCTCATTACGGCATTCATGAAGAATGCATCTGGAGCTCTTTCAGAGTCACACGGCGCATTTTATAAAGCTGTTAATCTGGCTGGAGAAACTGCACTGGGATATAAATAAATCCATTCAAGACTTTAAAAGGCAGCTATTTAAATTGATGTGAAACAATGGAGGGATATTCTGTGATTCTGTGGTATTTTTGCAGAATTACTTTTTCCAATTGTAATGTCAGCAGTCAGAAGTTACTGTCTGTCTGCCCTTCTGCAATGAAAGTGCTGTGTACACAACTTTTAATGCAACAAAATTAATAAGGTCTCTAAGGCTGTAAGCTTTCTGCAAAGTGGCATGCAATTTAATGGTCTTTCCGAAACAAGTAGTCTTGGCAGGACTCATTAGTGTGACAGTTTACTGTGGTTTTATGCGGCTTGCGATGCATCCTTTTTATCACAACGCTGCTGCCTCCTTTGCGTCGGAATATCCGATCTGTAATTACACATGAAGCGTGACGCAAGAACCGTGTGAAAACACAGAAAATAATTAAGAGATCGTCCTTGTAATTATTGCCGAGGATAATTATGCCACTGCACTTCATGTGGTGAAATATCCATACTTTCACCAAAAAAAGAGACTTGAAAAAGTCTTAATGGGGCCCTCTGATTATCCCAGCCCTGAAAATTGAGAATCACTGACAGCTCCATCATGGCTACGTCACACCCTTGGCTTTCATTGGGGGACAGGTGTCTCAATCGAGCAGTGTCCTTTGGCCTCCTGGAGGATCGCTCTTCTGCTACCGGCTTGCCAAATCTATTAAAAGAGGCAGAAGATTACAAGTGTTAAGACCCCAAATTGATTTCCGGAAGCTTCCAGGAGGTCATGAATATTTAGTCTGTCCTCCTGCAAATGACTGTGATCTTTTATTGTTTAATGGGGACGGAAAAGACGAGGCCTGGGTTGTGCTATCTGGAAGCTCACGATGGCCCATGAAGGGCAGCTTGGCTAGGCGCATGGACACCACTCCGCATGCAGCGTGGCTCCAGGTTCGAAACCCGGGTAGCGGTTCTAGCGGAGGCAAGGCTGAAACTGGACCCGTACATTTATCATTAACAGAATGTTCTTTCCGTGTGCGAGGTTGGAGACAGATAAATAAGCAAACTAACTAAAACTCTGTTTTTACTTTTATCGACCTGGAAGGACTGGCAACCTCTTTTCCAACTGATCTTCTAAATAAAATTGGGTCCTGGCAACCAGCACCCCTGGAGACACGTTGGCAGGAGATCTGTCCTGGGCCTGAGATAGGTCCAAGATAAAATAGGTCCCTCAGTTCCCTACCCGTAAATACTCTCAGCCACAAGTCGATAAAGAACCCAACAAATCATTTCTAAAACACACCGTAAAAAAGGGGCGGAAAGTACCCAAGTAACACAAACTTCAGAAGCGGGATACAAAAGCAGGTTTATGGACTTTTAAACTGCTGGTGTTTGGTGGCTTTTGCAGTCGACACAGCATGTACAGAAAGACCATCCTGTGACAGAGCTCCTTCCGTCCTTTATCCTGTCTCTGACTGAAATGATATCCATCCTCTCTGCCCCAAATAAGGTACATCCTAACAAACAGTCTGTCTACTGTACCGAAAGTATGAGTTAAACACTCACACATTCTCCAGATTGTTTACTCCAAGCATTTGTTCACGTAAGAAGCGACCAAACTGCAGGGCAGGAATAGTGCCTTTATCAGCTCTGGAGGCACAGTATGAATCCTTAAATAACCATTATGAGGTCCACATGTGAGCATACTGTGTCTTGGACAGACCGATGTTTTTGTTTCAAACAGTGGCATGTCGATTAACTCCAGGATTCACTGATGATGTACCCAAAGTTTTGTCCAGATTTTCGTTTCAGAACAATGATTCCCTTGGGCAGAAACCCTTAAAACATTATTAAATTCACTTGTACAATTTCCCGAGTGGGTTTCCTGCCAACAAAGCAAACAAAAAAAGCAGCTTCTCTCATGACAGCAGCTGGGGTCGGATACAGGGAACGTCTTGGTTTCTTGTCTTGGCTTCTTCTCAATCAACAGTCCAGCCAACCTAAAGCCACAACCGTGACTTAAGCATTTAACTTAACCCATCCACAGAGAAATCCATCTTCGCATTTCCATGGCTGATCCCTGCGCTGTGCTGAAGATGTCTCAGCCGTCAGAACCCCAAATGACACGCGCTCCCTGCACAACGCCCCTCTCTCTGTGCTACACCACTGAATTCAGCCTATTTTCCATTCCCCCTAATAAGACGCATAGGTCTCACACATTGTCAGTGTGTCATTTTTATAATTTTTTTTTTTTTTAAGTGAGGGAGATTTTTTCCGGAAGCTTCAATAATGAGCGAGCAGCAGTGCTAGCACACTGTGTGTTGCCGGTCGTCTCTATAATAAAGTTCCCGTCCGGTGAAGATGGAGGAAATGGAAGAAGCAGCTTAATTTAGTTGGCGTGCTTTCTACAGAGAGGTGGGGGTTGGCGTGGGTTGGCGGGGGCAGCGTTTCTCAGAACCACGGCTTCCACACTTAACCCTCCAATTCTGCTCCTACCACTGCATTAACTGGAAGAGGAGCAGATGTTTCCTCACTGCAACTTCACGTGCCACGCTGACAGTGGTGAAAACACGATTCACGGGCCTGGTGAGGGCGGGGGGCGGGGGGCGGGTGGAGGGTGGGGATAAGTTCAGTGTTAGGATC
>JAOYFF010000040.1:20713638-20731313 GCA_025773925.1 Cryptomyrus ogoouensis | reverse complement strand
ATATGGATAGTGGGTTGTGGGAAAAAGTGCAAGTAATAATAAATATCAACTATTTCACTACTACAGCTGTATTTACCACATTTGTTGCGACAACGATCCACGTGAAAGCATTTAAAACAAACGGTTCACTGTTGCCTCTGTAAAGATAGGTTTCTATTTGAGGTGCTAAGAGAATCTCATTACAATGTTTTAGGTTTGTTTTGTAGTTTCTGAGAAAATATTTTTTTTCATGCTCCTGAAATAATGGATTTTTGGAGATGCATGATTTTCATTGGACAGCGATGACTTACCCAACACACACACACACACACACACACACACCTATTGTGAATACATGTCTGTAGAAGGTCCAGCTTTGCTTTTCCAGTTGTGGGTACGACCATTAAAGGGCAGCGAGTCAGTGAGTACTGCTGTTGCCTCTCGCTTCCAGGGTTGGGGTGCTGAAACCCAAGGAGACTCCATGTTTGTTGGTTCTCACCCGCAGTCTGAAGATGTGGTTAGGAGAAGTGACATCTGAATTCCACAAAACGTGCAAGTGCGGGTTCGGTGATAAACTGTCACCCCCATCGAGGGGCTTCCCCACCCTGTGCATTCTGGGATAGGCACCTGGCTCACTGCGACCCCCCCTCCCTGTCCAAAGATGGATAGGTTGGACTGGAATTGTAATCAGCTCTACAAATCTCAACATCTGTCCTAGGCCTACATTTAAACAATCTATCTCTGACATGGCCTCGTGCTAAGGAAAATTCATGTTTACGGCCTTCGTGGAAAAAAATAAATGTATTCCAGATTAAAATCCAACTCAAGGGCAGACGGGTCTTCTGGTTTCCACAGGCTGGGGCTGTCATCCCCCAATTCCTTTGCGCAGGTACCAGACTGCTTTCCTTCCATATCACCACAAAGAGATTCTTACAATGACGCATCCCCATGCAGGAGTTAGTGCAGCATAGCGGGCAATTCTAGGAGGATGTCCACTCAGTGACATGGCTTTCCCTGGAGAGGATGCTCAAGACAATCTCTTCTCTTCCTTTTTCTTTACCACAGTTTACACCATTTATGATGCTATATCAGACTCAGCTTTATACAACAAAACTGTGTGGATGATTCAAAGGCACGATAGGCAGTCTTCATATGTACTTCTTGCCAAAACTGACTGCTCGATCTACTCTGGTAGTGAGTCCTGCACCTGCTTGACAGCCCTGTAGGGGGCGCTTATACAGAAGCCTGCAGAGATACCCTCACACCCAGCAGTGAGCTTTGATGACGTACAATGATGCTGTCACTAGGCTCTTCAGCAAAACAAAGCCTGGAAGCTAAGCTTTCCATCTCAGCTTTCTATAAAAAGCAAGCATGAAGTACGACTCAGTAAAAATGAGTTACTCTGAAAACTTCCTTTCAACCGTACGCCAAGAAGTAGCTTTTAAGGAGCGATATCCCAGATCCAGAGCCATCACTGGATCTCCTGTAGGTTGGTTCTTTGTTTTTAGCTTGAACTCCAAAATGCAGTAAACGTGGCAATCAAAGATGTTACTGCAGAAACATTCCGTTTTTTCAAAGGCTATCTCTCAAAGTAGCTGAATAACGCGTCCTGTAAACAACCACTGGAAAACATCCTTACAGAAAGCAATTTTTTCCCGTTTTTGAAAATGACAAAATAGACAGTGGAGTACTGAGAATAGAAGGACAAATCTATAGTTCAGGGTGTTCTCCAAATACACTGCTACGTGCAAAATAACTGATTATAACCCTGCGTGCAAGTCAGTTCATTGCAGCCGTACCATCAGGTTCATAAAGTATAAATATTCAATAAAAATTCAATAAAAGCCCCCTTTATTGGGGAAGAATAAGCTATACTTAACCTTGGTCAATTAGCCTTGCTTTTGTGCACAGGGTATTAATTTGCAGCAAGAAAGGACAGTGGCACGCATTATTTCACTGAAGACCATTTACTTTTTTAAAAAAAGCACATCTAATAACTTTAAAGCTAATTTGGAACATTTTTTCCAATATAATGGACATCTCATAAATGGCCCCCGCCTACGTTTTAGTACAAAAGTGCCGCATTACAGCGTGAGGAGTAACCCCAGGATTGGGGCAGCCTGGTCGCCATGGGAGACGACCGTCTGTGACGGGGTGACGCCTGATTGGATAAACAGCCTGTCCATCAGATATGCCCTTCCCACAGTAGACAGAATGGGACAGCCATGTGGAACACTTCTGACTTACCAAGGTATACACTCACCCAGGCCACGTTTTATCACATTAATGATGTGGGTATCGACCAGTTAAGAGATTTATGAAGGTTAATAAAAGACTTCTTAAGTTTAGCATGGTTAAAAGACATTTAAAATAGACCGTTTTATGAGGACATATTGCCTCGAACGAAGCCATTCATAAACGTCATAGCAGTTCATTAACTGTGTAGAGCAGAGTGTTTTTTGGCTTGAAAGGGCTAACTTTTAGTGAGGGAGGGTAAGCAGTTAACGGAGAGGTACACCCAATAAAACACAAGACGACCGTACGAATACGTTTTTTTTTTCTTTCCTGAGATTTAATGCGAGTTCAAAGGAGTAATGGAATGGTCGCAGCCATGGAAGGAGACAACGTGAATTATTAGATGAGGACCTATATGGGTA
Organism: Cryptomyrus ogoouensis; assembly: GCA_025773925.1. Taxonomy (NCBI): domain Eukaryota; kingdom Metazoa; phylum Chordata; class Actinopteri; order Osteoglossiformes; family Mormyridae; genus Cryptomyrus; species Cryptomyrus ogoouensis. The sequence goes on along the minus strand of JAOYFF010000040.1, from coordinate 20,728,677 downwards.
ATATGGAAGATGCTAGAATGTCTTAGCATTAAATGAGCCATGAAAAGAGATGAAAGAGAGAGCAGGCGAGCGAGCGAGCCCAAAAACATTGTTTGAAGAGGTATGTTTCTGAGAGATAGGGAGGCAAAGGCGGAGCGAGCACTCATGGCCTGGAGGGGCTGGAGAGCGGCAAAGCCGAGAGGGGATGTAATTAGCTCAAGGGGGTTCTAATTCCTTATGAGGGTCTTCACACGCCGAAGGTCGCGGAGGTGACGCCACTTGAAACATACTCGCACTAGGAGATGATCGGTCATCTGGAGAGGAGCATGAGGGGACCTGACCCGGTACTGTACCAGTACCCAGCACTGCTGCCACAGGAAGTCAAATGGAGGGGCAGAAATCTGACCAGAATGCACCTCTCCCCGAGCAAAGGCAGCCCTCTAGTTGCACCGTGTCTAGCAAGGCGCCATATATTGGCTTAAGAGGTTACGTCCAGCGGCGGAACGAAAGTATGTGTGCCGTATGACATCAACGAGGCAACAAATGGGGATGAGGAAGATGACTATGATGATTACCGAGCCAGTCGTTCCCTCCCGGCTCCCCAAATACCGAACGGCAGGGGGAAATGAGATCAGGGAAACCGTACCCAAGTGATCGTGCAGCAGATCCGTATTCCAGGCAGACCGCAGAATATGAGGCTGCAAAAAAACACAATTACTGATCAGGGGAAGGGGGGAGGACGTGCGCTCGGAGAACAACAGTCGTTTCTCTGGAAACTGAGGGGGGGGGGGCACAAAAAATAAGGAAGGATGGTACTTAGAGTGTACTCGGATGTTAAGAGTTTGAATGTCACTCACTGTAACCCTGGTGCAAGAGCCAGACTGAATTAATTTGGTTGGGGGGGGGGGTGATTAATTCTCTTTGTCCTTGCTATGCAGAAGGGGTCTGACTTTCCACATTGATCAAAGACCATTTGGTCAGGTTGGAGTAACTGCTGTGTAAAGCTAATTTTGAGACTGATTCATTACTTGTATTATAAATAATTTCCAAAAAATGTGCTAGATTCTTTTTTTTTTAATTCCCCAAGGTAAAGTCTTCATAGCCAGACAGTCAGCGCCCCAGAGGTATATCTATGTACCCCTCAATTTCCATTTAAATGAATTCAAATTTTGCCCACAAGCTGACGCTGCAGGTCAGCCTGCCCTTGTAGTTTCAATCTGGGGTCCTCGTGTTTTGAAAAGGTGCACGTGTGGACAGCAGGAGGGGAAGCTTCCCAGGGGATCATTCCCTCCCCCACTGTGGGGGGATCCGTGTGGTCCACGCGACACCTTGATGGGCGGTGTGATGTTGTTCCACCTGCCGGTGAATCAACTCAATCGGTTTCAGTTATATAGTGACTGAAGAATTTCTGGTTGCAGCAACGGACTGGAGCCACCTGACACAAGGGCACGTCTTTGCCTTTGTTCAGTAGGTTGCCGGTTTGAATCCCATGGCTAGCACAGTAAACATAGCATGGTGAGGCCAATGAGGAAGTATCCTAACCCCGAAAACTGCTCCAGGTGCGAGGTAAAAGGCTGACCGTCACCTGTTTTGCTCTCACCTGTATATGTCTGTTTACCTCACAGGAGAGCAAGATGGGATATGTGAAGACTGTTTAGTTGTTCTTCCCGCATGTACAATAAAATGAAGAATCAGATGAGAAAACAAATAAAAAAGCTCAAAAGTAGGCGGGGCAATTAGTCACAAGCGTCTCCCATGTTCGAGGAGGGCAGGGTATAATGACACACCAGTAAATAATACTTTGGGAGTGAGGGACAGGTGGATCTGATCAGTCTGCTCACTTGTTGATGACCCCCCCACCTGCATGGCTTGCTTTACTGTTGCATCACTGGGCAGTTTCCACCAACTGTTAAGTCACTGGACACTACCTAGTAACTGCGACGTCATTGGACGCGGCCTGGTTAATGCCACGTCATTGGACGCGGCCTGGTTAATGCCACGTCATTGGACGCGGCCTGGTTTACTCTTCCCTCCACCACATGCCGCAACTGATGCTCCTAGTCTCACACCGCGAGCAAAAGCCTCTCGAGTCCATGCGCACTTCTGTCAAATTAAAAGCCCAGGCAGATGTCACCAGTGAAAGTGTGAGATGCCGCTGGCCTCGCTCCCTCAACCCATATGCCACGCGAGAGCTGTTCACAGCCATTCGAGGGGCCAGAAGCCGCCATGCGTCCGGTCACGGACAGACACATCGGCAGGTGCGACTCCACCAGACGGCAAAGGATATCTCTGCAATACATAGCATGTGCTTCTCAGGGTGAGCACAACCCAAATCTCAAAGCTTTCATGCCGAAACAAGCCGTATTATAGCTAATGAAGCTCTCAGAGTATCCGAAAGCCTGCCGTTAGGATATACATTCACAATACATTGTACATTTACACATTTAGCAGACGCTTTTATCTAAAGTAACGCACAATTTACAGTGTCAGCAATCAGAAGTTAAGGACCTTGCTCAATAGCTGAAAAGTCAAGTGGGATTTGAACTAGCGAGCTTCCGATAACGGCCATCTAACCCACTGAGCCACGCACCTCTCCAGCCTGATCCCACAGATCTTCACAGAGCCCAGTAATCCCACCCATCTTGGCCCTCAAAGCCCCCTTTTAACTAACTGCTAGTTATAACCATATGTGTGCTGTAAGTGATGCTGATTAAACAAAGACATTCCTTGTTCCGGGATAGCATGACTGTTCACATTACAGCCGACAGCAGCTTGACGGGCACAGTACACGCAGTCCCGCAAGAACTGCGCCAAGCTGAGCGCTGCTCATTATGGAAGCATTTAGCTAACGGTGGAAACGAGCATCCGAGATAAGCGATTACGTCGCGTCTCGGTGAAGCGGAAAATGGCGCTAGCTTTAACAATCTCTCAAAGGTACGAACGCTGAAAATAAAGTCCTAATACCCCTGTCTATGGAACAGCAGAAATCAACTCTGGGACTTGGCACATCACAGGGAACAGATACTAACAACGGAGTAATAAATATATCCACAATAGCATGGCCCTGTGTGAACTTGTGTTTTGATCAGTAATGTTTAATTATAATTATCTAACAGTTACAATGACACACATTCTATTTAATTGCATAGCTATCTTCCACAGCTATGGCGTTAAACTGCAGACACTAATTTCTGGCAAGTAGTGTTTGATTAAGGTTAAAAAAGATGGCAAATTCAGATCACAGAATAGATTTCTCTGGCATCCTTGTAAAAGGTTAATAAGTATAATTAATTAATTCGAACTTTGGTGTGAGCCACACATACCATGACTTCGGTAAATTATCAGGAATTAGGCTTGCGACACGACTGCAGAAATCACGCTGTTTATTTTGATGGTTCCCCGGTTCATTCCCAGTGTCCAGCCACTGCACCGTCGCACCTTTACACAGATGTGTGTGGACTGTTTTTAAGATCTAGGTTCTCCTAAAAAATGGAGGTTTGGTCCTCCTGCAATTCTCCCACAGTCATTTAAATGGGCGATAACCACACAGTCAGTAAAACATGCATATCAAAATGTCAAACAGACATGTGTCACCATCTCAGCCCCCACCCCCCACCACTGCCAGTTGACTATTTGTAAACCGTTGCTGTCACCCCACCCGCAATTCATAAAAGTTGCACCCACGCAGTTAAGCAGTGCCATGCAGAGACATTTCAAGGGGCAGGTTTTGCCAGTCAGGGCGGGATGGCTGGTCTCCTTGTTAAATTTCGCATGATCATCGGTGATGGTGCTGGGGGCCAGGGGCGCCGTAAAGGGGGGAAAAGTTAGGACGATTCCAAGGGCCCTGGAGTGACAGGGGCCTTAAATAATTTGGTAAATAACTGAATTGCTTTGGATTGGGGGCCCCAGTATGATATGTTTCTAGGGGCCCAAAATGTTTAGCAGCGCCCCTGCTGGGGGCACTCGGCACCCCAGAAGGGGGACACTTTTAACCGTTTGGGCAAGAGGGTCAGATGCTAAGGTACCCAACACCCCCCCCTTAAATCTGAATGATGACAGCATGCAATTCCCCCCTCCCCCGTGGTGCAGATGTGGCTCAGAGTCCAGTGCCCGGTATATTTATTGCCCAAGCTGCTGATCCAGGAAGCCCGTGGCGGCTGTGACGGGTGGCATAATCCAATCAGGTGGAACGCTGTTAATTTTGGGGCTGCTCTACTTCCCTGCTGTGCCCCCACCCCCCGAACTTCCACACGTGGTGTCCATTTCTGACACGCATGGAGATGCTGTCAAGAAATCAGCAAAGTACACAAAGGGCATATGAATTATAAATAAATAAATAAATAAATAAATAAATAACGGGCACAGTACACGCAGTCCCACAAGAACTGCGCCAAGCTGCGCCAAACGACTACTGTAAGTACCCGCCTCTGGAGTGGCTATTTATATAAACATGTAATGACGCACGCTGCTTAAATTGAAGGGGATCAGTGAGAGTGTTTCGGAGGAAATCCGAGCACGTGCCTTTGATGTCAGAGAATCAAACTACAGCACAGATATGTCACCGATCTCAGCCTCCCTCGCGCCACATGACACTCCCCACGCCGATGTCTCCGCACCTCCACTAAGACTGAAGAAGCTTCATCACCCGCGATCGCTGTCGCCCGGCAAAGCGAGCGAGAGAAAGCTACCCTCCGGCTGATGAGACCGATTTCTATGCTTAGCTACAGCAAAGCTGCTCTAACGCATCGTCTTCCTACCAAGCGCATCGCAGTAACACGCCTGTGTGGAGCCTAACAAGCAAAGGCTACAGATAGAAAGTGCAAAGGCGTTACTTCTGATATGATTTCAGCTGTCAAAATAATAGCCGCAAAATAAAATAAAAAAATCCCAGGAGCAGAGAAACAACCGAATAGATGGCTGAAAATGCTGTCTAATGTTCTCAGTTCCAGAAGCAATTAACACTAGTGCTCTGTAGGGGGCACTAATATAAACTAACAATTGAGTTAAGATTATTGGCTAAAGCTGAACACTCCTGTGGCACGCAGCGTGTGTATGCGTGAGGCTACGCTAAGCTAGCCTAGGCTAGGCTGGTACAGCCAGCTCTCTCAGTGGTTGTGGTGGTATTCTATGGGTATTTTGGATGGTCTGGTGTTTTTGCATGTGGGTTGACAAGCGCCAGGGAGGTGGCTCTGCTTGTGACAGATTTATCTAGGAGAGCTTACCTAGATCCTAAACTTGTCACCACACTGCCATCCATTCCCTCATAATTGTGGACACTTGCCGCACTCCAGCCTCCTCAGACTGCTAAGCCCAGGATTTCTAAATAATAATAATAATAAAAATAATAATAATAATAATAAATAAAATAAAACAATAAAAAAGCAGCGTTCTGCTTCATTTTACATCTTATTCTGGACTTTGAAACTTCGTGTGCTCCTTTGGGGGGAAAAAAGCAAAGGAATCTCATTATCACCTTTTGTAAACTTTGGTACATTCCTAACTGCACGACTAATTAAAAAAAAATTCTATACTATTTCATGTCGCTAAAAGAATATGTGATTGCACTACTGAACTTTGACTCACCATTCAACTTGATATTGAATATCTATATTGCATATAGTATCCATTTTATTTTCTTGTTAACTTTTGTAACGTAGTGGGAAGCACACAGTTTCATTGTATGTGTATTTTTTTTGACTATGATATTCTGATCTATTCTGTTCTGAACATGACAAGCTTTCCTTGTTAACTAGCTTGTGTGGGCTTTAAGTTTAATGTGGTGGTGTATTTATTTGGTTTTATAAATGAAGACTAACTGAAGATTCACCCTGGGGTTATAAGCATTTTCTTTTGAATCAGCTTTGTTTAAACCCTTCCAACCTAAGTGGAGAGGTCGGGTGTGTGTTTGGGGGGGGGGGGGGGGGGTTGTATCCAGCCTCTGCGTTTCTCTAAGCAGACCCACAAGCCCTGCCAGCCTGAGGTTATCACCAATAGCCGTGATTGCACGCCCCCCCCCTCCCCCCTCCCTCTACAGAGCCCCATTGTTCTTACCCTTTCTCACCTCCAGGAGCGCGGATTTCACACCCAATGGGGGAGCGGATGTCTGAACGTGGAAACACCTGCTCCGAAACAGGATCCGGTGTTGGGAGACGCAGTCCGCCGGGCGAGCGGAACCTTGCGGCGGCTCTAGTGCCGCAGTCCCCGGCGAGCGGAACCTTGCGGCGGCTCTAGTGCCGCAGTCCCCGGCGAGCGGAACCTTGCGGCGGCTCTAGTGCCGCGCTGCTAAATCTGACGCCATCCATCACTAGACAGGCTGATAATTAGTTCCTGTACCAGCGTAATTCCCGTTTTACGACACCGGGCCCGTTTCCTGTTTATTCAGCTGGCTTTCCTTGTGACCGTGTATATAGATCCATGGAGGAACATAAAGACATAATACACCTTGACTTGGGCCCCCGCAATCTTCCCCCAGAGGACCATAAGAGGTGACATATTGCTGAAGCCTCCACAGGCCCCTCTCAAAGACCAAAGGCAGTTCGGCATCCCAATCTGATTCCTACCGCAGTGCAGAAAGGACCTGCTTTTCTGTGAAGGTGTGCAAAGGGCATATCCCTTTGGGAACATTTCCCAATCTTGTCCTCGGGGACCCACAGCCGGCCTGTGTTTTTGCTCCCTCCGAGCTCCCTACCAGACAGTCCACATTTTTAGGGAGCTGAGAGGGAGCAAAAACATGGACTGTCTGTGGGTCCCCATGGACTGGATTGGGAATCACTGCCTCTGTGATGCTAACCCCACCACGCTGCACTAATTGTTACTAATTGGATGAGAGAGATAACCAATCAGATTGTAGAGGAGGTAGGTCCAAGCCACTTGAGGGTGGAAAAAAACATTTGATTGGTTGGACCCACCTCCTCTACGATCTGATTGGTTATCTCCCTCAATCTCTAATAATTTCTCCTTCTGCCCTCAGAGCATTTTTGTGTAATGAGCCACTTATCCAGCATAAAGTTGGAAATAGCCTGGAGCCTCTCTCAGGAAGCGCAGGGCATGAGGCAGGATGCACAGAAGTTTTTGGACTGTAGATGTCTTCAGATATGACAGGGAAAACATGAAAGCTCCACACACAGACCAGGGGTGTAGGAGGATGAATCCCCAATCTTGGAGGTGTGAAGTCAGTGCATGAGGTTCCATTCTGCCTAGTCATCCCCAAATGAGGGGGGGGGGGGGTGATGACGTCTGATAGGTTTACCTAACAAGCTTGGAGCATGAGTACACAGCAGGATCGAGACTGAAGGGGTGTTGCTGTGGTAACCATTATGTTTCTAGCAGGTTCTGAATTTATCTTTGATAGGAAATGACTAGGTCAGGAAAACAACAAGAGTGGAGGGTAGGGGCTGGGGGGGGGGGGGCCCAAAGCGCAGGCAGCGGGCTGCTGATGCTACTCGCTTTACTTGGGGAGACGCTGAAAGACTGTTACGTGACACCGACTGCGACGATCTGAACAGACTCTGAAAAGCTTATTGCAGAGCCAATAGGAAACATGATTGGATACGACGAACCGCTCAAGAGAAAATTGGTGCAGAGAAAGTATATTATATTACGCTGACATTTTCACTTCGACTTATGCAGCCAATACTACAAAAATATAGTGCTGTATATCAGTGTGCATATTGGGTATGCTGCCATATTAGGCATATATATGCTTTTTATGTACATATTTATAAATCAATTGCCCTTCCTCCAATTCTCCCAATATTTGGTTCCTTAAGAACACTGCTCAGCACGTACAAGTTAGCGTCAGTTTTTATGGATTAAATTGCCCACTGTTCAGCCTTGCGATAGTAAGGCATGGCCTTGTGGGACAAAAATGACCCAAAACTGTCCCTTCTTGTTACTCTGCCTGCCTCAGTAAGTAGCAACCAGGCCTTCAGAGACAGGTGTCAGTGTGCCGGTAACAGTTTGGTCAGCGTGGGTGACTGATGGGTGAGACTCAGCCCGGGAAACACGGCGAAGGCAGTTCTCAGCAGCAGTCACGCTGACGCCTCAATGCTTCTTAAGTGACAGAGAAGCGCATTAGGGTGTGTATTTTATTTTAGGACTTCTGAGGGGTGAGAGAGAATGAGAGGACAGGTGTCACCTCAGCCTGCCGGGGGTGTTACACTGCAATAAAGCAACGCATCACAACCTGATATTTAAAGGCGTTCTGATTCGCCTGTGAAACTGTCGCGTAAGGTGGAGGCGGAGCCTTGCCCTCGCTCCAGGCACTCGCGTCTGATTCTGGATTAGACTTTGTGCCGGAAACGCAGACCAATTCGCTGTAGAGACTGGCGCTTGTGTAGTGACTCCCCAGGGATGTTGACGGCGGACCCTAAAGCAAACATACCAACCTTAACAGTTGGGGAGGGAGGGTTTGAAGAAACAGATGGCTCACTAAATTTATAAGGGGGAAAAAAAAGGTATTAACTGCAAGTTGCCCTGCAGTAGTAAAACTAATATATTGGAAAAAACATGCAGATGAGGTTATAGGGATGGAGGAAAGGCAGACTGGGGAGGGTAGCACAGGTGCCAGGTAGCACAACTGTTAAAGGGTTGTCCAGGCGGCATTCCCAGTGCCGAGCTTCAGCAAAATGTGGGGAGATGATGAATACTGGCCTCCTGTTCACGGTGTGCCCCCCAGGACAAGCGGGTGAACAATGGATGGACAGAAATGATAAATGGACAGAAATATAATCTCGCTTTGCTTCTATCATGTCCTTGCATTGCCCTTCTCACAATAAAAAAAAAAAAAACTTCAGATTGGAGCGTCAGTTCGGTAAACAGAGCATGGAGGAGAGACACAGCCGCAGGGTGAGCGCCTGCCAATCGCGCCCAAAACGACCACCTTCCGGAGCTGCTTCACCGCGGGGCGAAGGCTCTTCAGGATCAGACCCAGGCGCCGAACTCCGCTGTCTGGGCTTCAGGCACGATGCATGGCATGCATATCAATACATGCCATTTTCAGAACACCATCCAGCACTCGGGCACAAAGTGACTCAAATCCCACAAATGCAGTCTGCTGGTTGCCTCCGGCAAAAAAAAAAAAACAGGTGGGGGGCTAGAAAGAGATACATTTTTACAGTTATCTGGGTTTTCATGCCCTCGGATCACATAGTTAACTGACCCAAAAAAGCCAGGCTGATAAGGATACTGTCCTGTTTCTGTACCAGTTAACATCACAGTAAAGGGAGAAACCAGGACGCTTTGCTAATTACACTTCATTTTGTATGCTGGCTCTTACCTCCCCTGCAGAAGAGTGACAACAGTCTCATCACCCGCCCCCAAAAAAAAGGCAAAGCCACGAATCCCAGTTTTACATTTAAGGTTTAATTTATTGAATTCCATACAGTGATGTAAAAATATACTATTATTTCCATGCACAGACAAGGGGCAACCCTGGTTTTGGTACACAAGTCTGTCAAGAAGCCTGTTACAGCACAGTCAGATCGGCATTCTGTCCTCTCCGCCATGCAGCTCTGACGAGGTAAGTTAGACGGCAGAAGAGCTCCTCCACAGGAGAACTAGGACCTTTTGAGAAAGCTCATCCCCAGGAGTACTGGAACCTCCATGGGAGAGAGTTCCTATGCAGGAGTACTGATACTCCCACAGTAGAGCTCTGCCACAGGAGTACTGATACTCCCAGAATACTGCTCTTCCACAGGAGTATTGATACTCCCACAGTAGAGCTCCTCTGCAGGAGTAACAGTCTAAGCAAAAAAGAACTGCTCCTGCATCCCCATAGGTGTTACACTGTGGCTCTGTTACCTCTTTGAGGTTTTGGCAAAGCAGTCAAGGAAGCAACAGTTCAACAGCACAGAATTCATCTGCTGTGTGGTTGCCTAGGGCCCCTTTTGCTGGGTAGATGTCGAGTGGTCAAACGGAATGACCTATGGTGGGAGTGTAACTCATTCACCGTAGAGCCGTCACATTCTTTGTGGGAGTAACTGTGAAACACCAACTAGCACAGGCCCTTCGGAATGCGAGCTCGATCTACCAGAAGCCCCAGGGCTGCCGCCTCACACTGCTGAAATGCTGGCATTACGCTCAAGATGCACAGTGGGGTAAAGAGCCACAGGTGGAGAAAACGGACTTCCCAGAGCACAAACGACACAGACCGCAATAATAAAAGTAACCAACACAAGGGGAAAAAAAATATATGTCTAAAAAAATATAATAAACATATTTAGCCATATTAGAGATGTAGTGTGATCAGTCTAGACTAGATACCTCAGAATGACAATTCTTCCAAAGTACAGATCGCTATATCACCCAAGGACACAGTCGGAGAAGCTCAGAGTAGTGTCAGACTTTACAGTTACAAGGTAGCGCAGCACAGAGCACGTCACGTACATTTTGGAATGGATAAAGACCAATTTATAAACTGATGGTACTAATCCGGGCAACCGCCCCCCCCCCCCCATCAGGCATTTTTCTGTTTTCTTCAAAGATTTGTTCCTGGTCCATCTGTCAGGAAAAACGGTGTGTCGTCTGAAAATCGGCGGATCTATCCTACAGGGCCGTGACTGAGGTAGCAAGAAAAAGATGGCTTTCTTCTGGTTAGGAATGCTGTTGGGACACCAGACCACGCCCCAAGTCCCAACCGGACACAGCCGAACCACGGCGTGCTCTTCCAGGTCTCCACCTCTGGAGGCTGGTTTCGGTGAGCCTGCCATCGAATGGAATGACGACTGTGTAACCGTAGGCACGAAGGGGGCACTGATCTGCAGGTGCTACAAAAACGCCAGAACACTAGGGAGCGAGACGCTGTGCAACTTTCACGGGAAGCATTTGCAGTGACGTAAGCGATACTATAACGTTAATGTAGAAAAATGCAGGGTGACAGCAAAACCATTTAAATTGCAGGGATTGCAAAGTTTAAAAAAAAAAAAAAAAATGTATACATTTATATAAAACTCCCCCACTCCGGCCCACACCCCCGACTCTCCTGCATTGTCTCATGAATCGCTAACAAACATTCAACAACCTCAGAGTACAATCTACAGTCCGTGACATTTACAGTTGCATAGTACGTGACGACAGCATAGTGACGTTCTGTGGTCCTGGGTCAAAGTCTTTGGGTCTCGGGTGAACCTCTCCCTGCATATCGAGGTCCGTCTCGGTCGGCCGGACGACAGCAGCGTTTTACATCCTGCTGGGATCTCCCTCGTGGTCTGGCTCACCTCATTTCACCTGAATGCAAAGACGACACGCAGCCAGTTACCCAGGCAAAACCGGAAAAGTCTCGGTTTTAAACCTCGGCACCGTCGACGTTTTCCCAGAGCCCATAGCGGCGATTCCGTTACCTCAGCCCGCAGTGTTAAAGTCTTGGAAAGGTATGGGGAATTGTCTACATTTAATGATAACTAACACTATTGTCAGAAAGTGCTATGAAGTAGGACATGCCTGTTAGGGAGGCCGCAAAGACTTCTGGGATACACCTTCCATTGCCTTAATGCAACATTTGTTTCCCTCAAACAATTGCCAAGCTAATGGCTACTGCAGTTATGCTCTTTTGAGCTGAAAGCCGTGACGGTCTAATGGCCCAGATAAGGAGGAGCATGTTACTGTTCAAACTGAGGGGGGGGGGGGGAGAGACACTGTCCAAGTCCCATTTGCTCGAGTAATACAGCTGCCTAATGGGGGACGTAAATACCATGGTGACCAGAATCTAATTACATCTGGGAGAAGCAGTTGGAAGAGGAAATCACAAAAGCATTATGGCAGAAATGCAGGCAGATAATGCAAAGTGCTCAGGCGCTCTGAAGCCGACCGAGGCTGACCGGGAAACAAGCGCATCAGCGGTCTGTGACAAACAATTTAAGGGTGGGGGGGTGAGGTGGAGCACAACTGAAAAGGTCTGCGTCGAACCCGGGTTAATGGTAGTGGGACGGTATTTAACCGAGGTTGCCAGACATGCCCAAGGCCATCACAGAGAAACTGGAGTGCTGGAACTAGATGTTCCGATAGCTTGAGAACTTCACAGGAGTAAAACAGAGCTTCAGCTGACTGCCCCACTATGAAGTTCACACTTACAGACAGCGGGTAAGACAGGCGGACAACCAACAGGGCGGCGGTAGAGAGAGCTTACCTGTGGTCGAGGCACCGGGCTGGAGGCTGCAAGAGAGCAGAAGGTGAGGCGATGATGCACAGACAAAGCGATACGGTGAGTAGAGTCTCTGGTTTAAGAGGGTAACAAGGGGACTGAACCCTGCAGACTTGGAGACCCAGAGGAACACCTACCAAAGCAGTCATGATGGGACCAAGTCGCTGAAGTCTCAGGGGATGCTAAATTCAAGCCCAGCATTTCAAGAGCTGCCAAAAACCACCATGTTTCTTCCCTCATTCCTAGATAACGAAGTAAACTTGCTGAGCACTCCAACAAAGCCCCCCTCCCCCGTACAACCCACATCTCCTGGTTTGGAAACACCACATCAACGTCCCAGTTTTGTTAGCTACAATGGAGGTGCACAAAACGGCAGCGGACAGTCATCTTTTCCAAAGTAGGGGGTAAGAAAATAAAAAGTAAGAACAAGCAAAATTATTAATTATTCCCAAGAAAATAAAAGAACTGGGAGAGAAAAAGAGCAGAAAGCCCAACAGCTAGCTGATAACCAGCAGACGGGCTAGGTCTGGCACACAGGAGCAATCTAGCACTTCAGATTAACGGATTACTGAGCTGGTTCTGGATCGGGAGGAGGTTTATTCTGAACCTCCACACACCTGCCGCTCAGGTGCCTTGACTTAGTCACACACCGTGGATTAGTGGGGGTTAGCCTAAATTTGGGTTAAGGCCTCCGCCTGCTGCACCGGGCCTCCCGCACCAGCACCACAGCAGGGGCTCTGTGCTGGGGGGTCTAAATATCAGCTACCACTGAGCCCGGGAGGCCTATCGAGGTGTGTGTGATGGCCCTGACTGGATGCCCGCAAAGACAAACAAACATGCAAGGAGAGGTGTGTGTGTGTGTGTGTGTGTGACATTCATCTGGTGCACAAATGATGGATGTTACTGTGCCTGGCTCTGTGGCCGGGGACAACAAATGGGGTGGGGGGGGTCTCCATAGAGACTTCACTCTACAGCAGTGACACCAGTTGGTGGAGCAAAACAATTGGACGTGGACCTGGAGCGCACGATCAATCCCCCTCATAGGCGGGTTTTATTATCGGGAACCTGGATGATGGAATTAGGCTCTCAGGGAAGAAATAGCTGGGGACCCCTGATCTACAGAACACCGTCCAAGTCATGGCAGATTACAGGTAAAGTACAGGTCAGCGAATCAGAATCAATCCTGCTTCATCGCCCGTCTCTGACACAGACAAATGCACTTGGGCATACGGACCCCCCACCCTCCCAGGCTGCAGCAGGACACTAGGACTTACAACTGCATGCTGGGAAGTTATTTATCTGCTCCATGACGTCAGCGAGGTCGGCGCCGGGCTCGTGCGGCCGGTCCAGAGCGTCACCTGCAAGCCAGAGCACAGGCACACTAAAGAAGCTGCCTCACGCTCAGATCCATGAGGGGCTCTGCAGAGCATCACTAATCAATGTATTTAACCAGATACTACAGATTCATTGCAGTCATGTGACACAGTCATGTGACTTAAGCATATGAATTAGCACAATGTGATGTAATGGTAGGATGCTGCTAGGATGTAAACATGGGGTGATCCTGACCTGCTTGCTCGACACTGACGGGTAGGTCTTGCTGAAGGAGGGAGGCAGGCGCGACACCGTTGACCCGGGGGTCCCTTTCAGGCTGCATGAGGGTGAGGGGGTAGAGGACACAAAAATGACCAGTTTTGGACTTTCTATTAAAGTCAGGTGACTGGGACAGATAACCAAAGCAGAAGAAAATCATCAGATTTTCACGTGGTGACCTTACATCCACAAACACCACAGGCAATACAGGGAAGTTTCCTTGCCGGCAATTTGCAACCGTGCATTTGTCCGAGATTACAGAAAACCAACGTTCCGGCCAGGGCCCGGCAAGTGCCGGAAAAGCGGGCTTCACCAATCTGCCACGCGCACCCATTCGCCACACGTGGCGGATTTCTCTCGCTCAGGAAGGGGGGGTGCGCCGGCTGCCTCCGCTGACAAAACTCATGAGGCAGCAAGAGCAGAACTCACTGGGTAAAGGATCAGATTCGGGTTTTGCTGATGAGGGGGAAAAATCGAAGCGGAAAAGTTCTGGCCAGATGGCAGCTATGACGATTGGAAAGCCTGGAAGGCCCCTGGGCTGTGCAGACTGTGTGAGAGACCTGAAGCTGGAGATCCACAGCCCTGCCCACCCAGGGCTCTCTCAAGGGAAGTTCCAATTGAAAGATCTGCCTCGATCCGCCCAGCTGTCCAGCTCAAATCGACTGGAAACTTACTCCTTCACAGGAGTACTTACACTGCCACAGGAGCACTCCTCCACAGGAGTACTGATACTGCAACAGGAGCGCTCCTCCACACAATAACAGAGTGCTATCTCAATGTAAGTAATGTTTTTGGGGATCAGCTGGCTATCGGTCAACGAGTGAACGGGAAGGTACGTTTGTTTAGACAGGAAGTCAATAGAGCGTTTTACCGTCCTCCTGTTTCATAAAAATCGATGCAGGGACGCACGCGTCGCCCATCTGCATGACAACCACTAATGCAGAGGGATGGAGCATCGGTGTGGCCCCCCTGTCGGCCCTGAGAATGTGCCTGTGAACAAGGGTGGTAGGATTTACAGCTGCCATCCAAAAGTGGGGGCGGGCAGAGCCAGGAAAGGCAAGGTGAGAGACGGTGCTCGCTGAGTAAACAGCACCAGACCACGAGGCAGACACAAGAAAATACAAAGGGGAGGCGACCAGGGGCTTAAGCTCAAAAAATGCACAACCAGCCTTGTTGTGAGGAAACGGTACAGAGACAGACAGACCAAGGGAAGGGCACAAAGAGAGAGAGACAGAGCGAGGGACGGGGGACAGAGAGAGACAGAGCGAGGGACGGGGGACAGAGAGAGACAGAGCGAGGGACGGGGGACAGAGAGAGACAGAGCGAGG
>JAOYFF010000040.1:20674623-20689796 GCA_025773925.1 Cryptomyrus ogoouensis | reverse complement strand
TTATTTATTTCCAAAGAGGATTTGAAAAAAAGGTCCAGTGTTGCTATACACTCGACAGAGGGCGGGGGAGGGAGGGGGGGGGGGGGGGAAAGTGCAGCACATAAACAGCATAGCTGATGAGCTTCAGACATTTAAAATTCTGCTCTCTCTCAAACAAACTCCGCACAAGACCCCCCCCAACCCCAAACTGGCAGTACCACTGGCACCTCTGGTCCCCTCCCCTCCTCCACTGATTATGCAGCCGCTCACCCGTCTTGACTTGCAGGTTCCTGCCAGGTTCCTCCGGACCTTCGATGGGCTGGTCGGCCAGGAACGCACGGGCCTGGTCCAGAGTGCTGAGCACGAGTGGCTCCCGATCCTTCAGCTCGTCCTGCAGGAGCTGTGTGGAGGACAAGAAGCAAAAAGAGACGGACCGACCATCAACATGAAGTTACTGTGGACGCAAACGTGACGCGGCAGGTGCGAGTGCTGCAGACAGCGCTAAATGAAACCAGCTGTCAGATGATCAGATTACACATATTTTACAGGTTTTTCTGCGGCTCTGTGCCTGTGATGAGAAGACGGCCGATTAGAATCCTGTCCTAAACAGAACAGTCACATCATCGCTGGGCCCTAAGGCCCCCCACCCTCCAAAATGCTCCAAGGGGGTTGGATAAATGGCTTGACCTTGCACTCAGATGCAGTGTATATATATGTTTGCGAGTCCTAAAGGAGAACAAAGCGGGACAGGCGATAAAGAAGCGTCCCAGAGTACCGGTACTCATGCACGTGGCGTCTCAGAGTACCGGTACTCATACATGTGGCGTCCCAGAGTACCGGTACTCATACATGTGGAGATGAAAAAGAAAAGAATCATTTCATGTCTTCTTGTCAAACGGCACCTCCAAGGCTTCTCGAAGGGGGAGGCGAGTCCGCCAGCATATCCCACCACCGTGCGTGGGTCACCTCAGCATGAAGGGGGGGGTGGAGAGAAAGTGTGGCAGGTCCTGCAGGAGGCGGCGGTGTGATCCGGCGGATAAAACCACCAGACTGTGCCGTGATCCCAGACGAAGTAGGGGGACAGGGACGGGGAGCTTGGTCCCTATGACGGCGGGGCGTGTGCAGACATACTAATGCACATGCATGTATGAATGTAAAATGCGTGTAGAGACACATGTACATGCATAAGCTAACAGGTGTTGGTTTCCCTGGCTTCATGCATCGTACGTGTTGTTGTTCAAAAACAAACAGCATCTTTAAAACTATATCCCACATTCTCTAATGGGGAAAACCAGATAAGGGATTTCAGACCAGGTGCTCTTAGATCTGCTGATATCCTTTGATTAAACCATTGCTACACTAGCACTATCAGCCAAAAGGACACAGAGCAGGATTAATGAGATTTTACGTGACATCAGACCGGCGACAAATACCCGTAAATGCGACTCACTCCGGCCCAACTGCTTCGTACTTGACCGCTGCCAGTAAATGCAACTGAATCCTAGTGCTGCCGGAGGGAACCCAGCGACACTGCATCCACCTTAGAAACAGGACATTTCCCCGATTTCCAGGCATGTGTGGTTCAGAGCCCTGAATGATATGGGTTCCTCTGAGAAGCTGGACACCCAAGACATCAAAAGCTTAACCCCAGTGTTAGAGGCTGCAGCCACACTACCATCACGTATGATCAAAATTAGGTCTCACAGCAACTATTCATCTTACATGTGGCAACAACAGAAGTGTGACATCATTCGGTAGCCTCTGTCTCAGGACAAGAACCTACACAGTACAAAGACTGAACTGAGGCTGGATCCACAATCAGGCACCTTTCCTCCAGCAGTGACCTTGGCTGAGGGCTCCTGAAAGACAAGGTGGCTGTAGATGAAGCCATAGTCACCCCCCAGCCCCTGCGGAATGCCTTCTGCTGATAAGAAGGCACACAGCTGATAAAAATCACAAGGGAGGGGGTGGCTATTTTCAGCTGTTTATAGCGCCGAGGGTCCCAGAAAGGACGACAGGCTGAACTCAGCCAAAACTTAATTTAGGTTCCACGTCGGCCCGACCCGGGAGATAGCAGAGTCTTCAGCTTCAAAATCAGAGCCTGCTCACATTGTTCAACGTCTCCTCGATGGGAAGGGGGAATCATTTACATTAAGTCACAGAAAAAGGCCGAGACAGAGAGGTTCAGCCACCCAGCCCCCATTCATCTCAACAAGCACGGAATACACCAGCTATGAGAGTCAACAACAGGCTGGGGGTTCAACTGTCAGACAGTTAATAATGACGAGTTTGGAATTTATACATCCTCAATGTAATCACTAAGAGGGATGAGACTGAAACTACAGTTAATAGCTGTCTAAAACTCTTATTATGGAAAGAAATTTAAAAGTTCTGCACAAAATCATCCATATTACTATAAAGTGGATAAACATCTAAACACACATCCTGGGATGAGTGGTGGTGGTTTGCGGGTTTGGTTACAAGCGGTATGACGGCAGGAGACAAGGGCTTCAGGGTATAAACCTTTCGCTATACAAGATATTTACAAGGTGACTTCTGTAGTGCCTATAATTTCATAATTATATTGTAAACCAGTCCGTAAAAACTTCAAAAGCATCAAGCAGATATACTGTTGCAGTAATTCTGTTATCCCCAAAAAAAGCTATTCAGAATTACATTTTATGATTTACACTATTCATTTGGCACTCTGCTGGAACGCATGCAACAGCGCGTAGCCTCGTAAGGCAGAATAATGGCACGGCCCAAAGGGGTGAGATTATTTTAGTGCAATTTAGCATGTACCAGAGACAAGCATTCCGCTAATTTAATAACACTGACTGATGGGTTTAATCATTCACACAACACACTGTTTCTCTTTCCTTTCAGATAATGAAATGCGTGATTAATACAACCCATTACATGCAAAAATTGGTAGATAAACACTGATCAAAAACAGACAGAGCAGTTTGTCTCCCAATACTGGCCCATTTCAAACAAACAGAACTTTTCAATTAACATTTTGTTTTAAATATTGGAGAACGCAAAGAAAATTTATTCACCTAAAGTATTCAAATCACAGGAGGGGGATACCTCTGAACGGAGCAGTTAATCTGAATTACTTCACTAACTAAAGAGGTGAATGGGTCCAATTCTAATCTGTGCTGGAAAATGGATGGCTTTTATACACCAACATTACTCTTTGGTATCAAGTGCAAGTAGTACGCTCTGAAATTAACTAAGACACATCAAAATCCATTTGATGACAATGGAACAAAAACAGCAATAACCACCAAGAAGGCTACAGTGATCGCTGGTGGAATACAACAGCATCACTCTACATCAGTAGGGTATCAGAGTGCTAACTAAATACTTAATCTTTGACCTTGTACAGGTCAGGAAAAGCGAGCGCCAAAACGAGGACGAATGGAGGGGGAGGTCGTACAAAAGACAACGATCCTGCCCAAGCCTGATCTTCAGGAGATGCTGCAGCTTACCTTCCTTCCCCTATGAGAAGAGGACAACAAACATCTCCAGCAGATTAACATCCTACACATCCTTCCTGAAGAAACAAACATTGGAATGTCGTCAGCATATTTTAAAAACCAAGACCTCAAAGCCAGAAGCCATCTTGGAGAGAAGCCACTTCTTTCACGTTCTCCAAAGCATAGCCCAGCGAGAGGGACGAGAGGGACGAGAGGCCTCGTCAAACCCTAAACGCTCTGAAGGAACAAACTATTTTACATGACTAAGACACTATCTGATAGAAAGGTCATTTTCAGATCAGAAAAGTAGCATAAGTTGTGTAAATGGCTACTTTCATGAAGCTCCAAGGAGGAGACAGCAGGAACAGATTTGAACACGGTGGTCTGTTGATGTGAGAAAGTCCTGCATGACTAAGACAAGGCCAGAAGGACAGGAAGGTCTTAACATGTCAACCTAAAAATGTGTCACTCCACCTGTCTCTACCACCTCTGTCCATCTGTCACGGGCCACAAGCCTGATTCGACAAACGTTTACTCTGAAAAGACTGAAGCATATTTAGCTGTTCACGCATCGTCCTCGCCGTGCTCCCCAGCTCCAAAGAACAGAAGAGCATCATCCATAAATCAGCAGCCTCACCGACCCCCTGAGAGGCCAATAAGGGAGACCATGCAAACAGAGGGCACAACTTGGCTGAAAGATGGCAGCTTGGTTCACAATAAACTCTGTGGATAAAAGAACTGCATCTCTCACCTTGCCCTGTGTGTGCAAAAATGTAGGTGGGAGAATCAAGGCTTCGAAGGCCAGTGGAATGAAGGATTAATTTACTCCATTTATCATTGGCTAATTCAAGGGTTTAAACACCTCCCCCCCCTCTCTCTCTCTCTCTCTCTCTCTGATTAAGGCTCCATCCTGTCCTGGCACAACCCCCTCTACTGTCTTTTCAGCCTCTGTGATTCTCACGTATCCAGAAACCACCCGATTTTTGAGTATAACGTTTTCCAGTCCCCCAGCCAGAGCGAAATCCCCTCAAATTGGATGAGCGGTAACTTTCCTTTAACATAGACCTTTGTCAAAATTAACTCCCTCTCTTTGTGCCTCTTAACAGTGTGTAGAATGAAGATTGATCCTTTCACTTTCCAGTGAAGGAACTCCCATTGTCCGTGAAGAATAGCCAACAGAGAGAAAATCGAAAATCTGGAGACTAAAACCTCTCTCAGTGAAAAGTGGGATACAAAAAAACTAGTGATGATACATTTCACGACAAATTATTTCAGATTCCAATTCCGGCATCTTAACACTATTAGTTGGAGCCATAAAATCCCATAATCATCCTCTTGAACAATGAGAACGCAAGTTGACCATCTTCACCCATAAGGACAACATGTGGTTCAACAAATAACTGGCTCGATGCACAGCCTCGCACAGCAACTAAACTTGTACCTAAACCCTGCAGGGTAAAACTGACCCCCCATGCTGAAAAACAGTTAATTTATTTCAAGACCATTATAATTCTGCCTCAACATTTCTGAGAGGTTTAGCAGCAGCAAAAATAGAACCTACAAACGAGCTCTCTCCTGAAACCTTAGTGCGTGGTCCTAATGATGTTAAATCTATTCGTATTTCAGGGTTTTGTTGTAAGGTGCCTCTGGAGAAACATCTATTCATGCCTGTCAGACTGTAGCTGGAGCTACCAGTAAGGTGGGAGGTGACCACAGTGGCAGGAACGGCCTTGTTAATGGTGCTTTTGCTTGGGGGCTACTGACCAAGCAGTGGTTGTGCTGCTGCAGCAGGCTGGGCAGG
The DNA here is from genome assembly GCA_025773925.1 of Cryptomyrus ogoouensis. Lineage (NCBI taxonomy): Eukaryota > Metazoa > Chordata > Actinopteri > Osteoglossiformes > Mormyridae > Cryptomyrus > Cryptomyrus ogoouensis. The sequence continues at coordinate 20,684,534 of JAOYFF010000040.1, read as the reverse complement.
TCTCCCGCAATGGGCATCTGCTTGGTAAGATCTTCCTCCTTCAGGCATAGCCACCTCCACAGTTCCTCCAAGAGGGCCAGCAGCCGACTCCACCGCTCCGCGCTGACCTCCAGGTGGGCTCTGGGCACAGGGGACCAAGGGGCCGCGTCAAAGACGTCAAATCCCACTGGTGAACATCAAGAAGTAAATCACCCAGACCTGAAGTCCATCGATACTACACAACACTGAAAGGCTCCGGCCTCACAAAACCTAGGACCCGCCCATCTGTGTGACATCCAATCAAATTTTAAGAACCTTGCACGTTAAACCAATAAGACGACACGGGCCAGGCAGAAAGCAAATCCACTTGGTCACTCAGAGACAAGAAGGCTGATGCTGGGGAACCATTTGTTTTGACAGCCCACTAAAGCTAATTTCACAAAAAGCAAATTAAGCTCAGGGGCTCATCTGCCTGCAGCAATTGTAAATATAGAGTGATTGCTGAAAAATGGCTTCTGAATCACTGAGGCTCTCAACACGGCTGAGTGCATAATGTCCAGGGTCCAGGGTGCGGATAAGTGCAGCTCGCTTGACCTGCTACATACTCACGAGAAGACCATTAGGGGGGTGTGGGGGTGGGCTCTCACCGGATGTTGGCAGACTTGACCTTCAGGTCACCCCACCGCTGGTTCATGTCGTCCAGCCGCTGCTGCAGGAAGTTGGCCTCCTCTGTGCTGCCCAGGGACTTCACCATCTTGCACCTGTTGCCGTCCACACTTTTGAAGATGTCATTGTGGGCATCGATCTCTGCCTGGATGTCCTGTGGGGGGGGGGGGGGGGAAGGGGGAGAACCGTAAGCGAGAAGCAGGAGGGGGAGAACATCACATGAGAACCCCACCCCCCATGGCCAAAGATTCCTGCACAGCTGGGACACCAAAGAACCACCACAACGTGGCCAAAATGGAGTCCATCACCAGTTATGCAGTAACGGACACGCCAAGGCCGCATTTAATGCAACCCCCCCCCCCCCAAAGAGTCTGGAATCATTCTTAAAAAGCAGAAGCCTATCTGACATGAGAAATGAAAGATGGCTGGTCTACGAGAGCCTGATCTCAGCGAATCTGTATGCTAACCCCCACACCCCCGCCCTGCCAGACACACTGGGAGATGCGTGTCTGCTAAGTGACTTAATAATTAACTAGGAGGCATGGGGAGGGGGCTGGCTGAGGTCCTGGTGAAGCTCCGGGCCCATCAGGCAGCAGGGCGCCACACGTCACCCCACACCAGCTGCCTCCAGGGAAATTCCTCTGTGCCCCATCCTGACCCAACACAGAAATCCTACCCCCCCACAGAGCCAATGCTCATCCACCCAAACCACAGAACGCCATCCTTGGGGGAATTTCTTATTCCCTGGGCTAAGCTTCAGTACCATCTGAGCGCTAGTGGAAGGGTTACAAGAAGCCCCCCCCCACATCCAACCTTAACATAAAAGCTATATTCAAGTCCCCAAGTAAAAGGTGCACCGCTTCTACGATTGCAAAGCTTTCAGAGGGAAATTCTAGACACGCACAATCACATACTCAGGGAAGGGGGGGGGTTGCGGCTCTAAAAATAGCCCCCTTCAAAGCAATATGGACAACGAGCTGGTCCTGGAAGGTACCTCAGGAACAGAGCAACTCGGGGGTAAATCAGCCTCCCAGTCACTTGTTTTTTACTCCGTTCCACTAATTACCAGCCTGCTTCCTGTTGACTCCCACCAAGCGCACCCTAGTGTCCATGTCTGTTATTTTCATGTTATTTTGAGTAATATTCCAATGATTCACAAAGACGCGGAGGGCTTTGCCAACGGGTCTCATTAAAAAGGGCCCTTGGGTTAATCCCAGTCAGGCATGGACTCACTGGGCAGGACAAGCGGCCCATTCACACCGCTCTCCAACACCATCACCGCCGTGCCAACGAGCAGCAAGGGGATCCGGTACCTGGCATGTCCCCCACCCCGAAACCTGAAATTCCACACAAAACATTATGGGTTAACGTTCACCCATGCCCTGGCCGTGCCCTATACCTCTGTACGACATGCAATGTGGAGAGCAAAAACTTTATTCTCATTCAAAAAAAAATATATGATCCTTATCCAGCCACAAGAACGTGCCGTCGTGAGTCAAGAACGCTTTACTGATCTCCATCTGTACGAGTGACGAACATTTTGGCCAAAGGAAAACGGGAGTGAGATTTCCAGCCTGGTATAATATATCATGGCAGGAACGTCCTGCCTGCTCCCCCAGGACAGTGCCACCCCCACCCTTTCCCTCAAACTGTAAAAGTAGACTGAGGTACGACCCGACACCGAAACTGAGGTAGCGTAGACCAACGTACGACCCGACGCTGCACCGTTGGGTAACCTGGATTCCTAGAGCAGCAAATGTGAGAGACACGGGCAGTAATCCGTCAGGGACAAATCAAGCTGCCATAAAATGTTATTTAGCCCTTAGTGCAGCCTCAGGTGTGGCAGGGAGGCCGGAGACAGGGTGGAAAGAGTACACTGTGGCCGCGTTAGCTCAGCGGACAGGGAAAATGAGGCCCTCAGTTAATGGGGGGCATTCCAGTGGAAAAAGAAATGGTAGAAAGTGAAGAACAGCAGGATCCACAAAGCCGGCCATGTTGGTGCACCTATCGGAACGCCGGACTCCTTGCGGGGAATTCCTCACTTAGCTCATCAGAAAGTGTCAGGAACAGCCTGAAAGGTCCATGTGACCCCACAACCAATAAGTCCCTAAAAGGGGTTTTGAGAGCCAGGGCCACACCCCCGTCCCCCCCCCCCCCCCCCAAGCGCCTCGGGCGGAATAACACATTTAAGAGGGCAATAAGGAAAACTGGCTCCTTTTATTACATTAAATAATTGCCTTGTCTCGTTTAAAGCACCCCCCACACCACCACCCACAATTAAATTTAGACTGCTCCACTTTCAAAAGGACGCGAGTGAGAGATGGCGGGAAAGCGGGTCTCTGTGCCCTCCCCCCCCACTCCCCCAGGGGGGGTGACCTTTCCGTGTTTGTTTATAATGAGCTTTCACTGCGCCGGAGTCCGCTGCCGGCCAGAGCAGTAACGTGACCTGGCGGCGGCACACGCCATCACTCTTTCAGCTTCCACCCCCCCTTCCTCCCGGGGTGGGGGGCAGCGGGTTATATACCTGTTCAAACTTCCTGAGCAGCTCCTGTAAGCTGAAGTTCAGACCGATCATCGTTGAGTGCCGGGCTCTCATCTGGAGGCTACATGATCGAGTTCCAGACTGTTCCTTTCAAGGCAACACATGCTGCAGCTCCAAAAAGGTCCACCACAGCGCCGGAGTCCGTGGCAGGCGCCCGGAGCCCGACCAGGGGCCCCTGACCCCCGCATCCTGTCCGCAGGGCCCCACTGCGATCCCAAGCTAATTAAAAGCTCCTTTTCCCCGCCGCGTTTCCAGGCAGCTCCGAGTTCTCCTCGCGGGCACCTCCTCCCTGACACCCCTGGCTCCTTCGTTCCTCCCAACCGGCCGGGCTCACTTACACTTACAAAAACCCTCTGTCCCCGTGAGGGGCTGGAGGGGGCGGTGGGGGGGGGGGCAATGGGCCCAGGTCAGTTAGGCCTCTCCCAGGGGCGAGAGCAGTCCAGCACACCCACGCCGGTCAGGGGAGCGCTGCAGAGTCCAGGCTGGTTCAGAACGACACGTCCGCGAACCACATTGTAAATGCGAGCCAACGGGAAGTGGGGTAAATGCCCCCCCCCCCTTTCCTGCTCTGACGCCCACCAACACGTTCCAGGAACCCCCACTCACTCTGTAGCAGCCTGGCTGCCCCGTGGGCTGTCTCCACCCCCTCGCCCCAGCCCCCACCCTCGGGCCGCTATGCCCTCTCCAGCAAACACACCCACTTCCTGAGGCCTCACTGAACCTGCCCAGTTCGGAGGGAGGGGCCTGAGAAAGGATAATATGGGCCCCCTGGTCCTGCTTTTACACAGGCACCCAGGACCGGGGGGGGCAACTAAATACTGACAAACGGGGAGAGACACCCTGTCTTTCCCTCCCCCACACACAAATCACATGGACACACACTCGCAGAACTCACTGCAGAGCTTATACACTTAACAAAAGGTACAACAGCACGTCCCTCGCAGATGCTTCATTCACGACACTTGACTGTCTTAACTGCTGGCGCCTTCACAGCTATGGACCACTCACTCAAAGTGTGTCCCCCCCACCCCCAGCACAAATTTTGAAGCAAATACATTTTCTACAGACAGTTCGACCTCCACATCCATGTGCTATTCAGACTTCAGAACAGAACCAAGGGGGGGGGGTAGATTTCTGCCAAAATTCAAAACATACGTCTGTAAAACTACCCCAGAGCAGTCAATAAGAATGAGGAAAGAGGGTGTGAAACCGAGGAGCCTGGTGGGGGGGGGCGGCGGACCTGAGGTTGGTTCACTCGGTCAGCGTGGTTTGCGGTGGAGTTTCACTTCTTGGTGCTCGGAAACCTGCACGGCAGTCTGGGGACTGTGACCGGGGCGAACAAACAGTATGCGTCACACAGAGCCCACGGGAAGGGGGGGGGGGGATTCACGGCAGAATAAATGGAGTTGCCAGGCTAAGCAGCTAAGAGGAGAAGAGAGGCCCGATTTCCCAGCAGCCCGGGCCTGTATGGTAACAGGCTGAGACGCTGAATCTTCGGAGAACACAGGGTGGACAGGCAAGTTCCCTCTCGCTGATTTTGCCATTGTGACGAGCAACTGCAGGAGGCAGGCAAGGTTCACGAGGGTCTCACATGAAGTTTTTTTTATTAGTTATAACGGCCTTTTGTTTGTCTATAAATATGCTGTTTTAACAAACCCGAAGAAAACTTCTGCAGTTAAACAGGAAATACAGACAAAAATGACAAGGAGCCGTGAGAAATCAGGCCTTCGTTTGTGATGATGAATGACAGGGGGGGTCAGATGTCACCCACCGGAATCTAAATGCTGATATTAAATGAAGCCCGGAATCCGATGCTTGAACCAACACCCAGACATAACCGTTTCATCTTCAATTCCCCCACACCATTTAAACAATCCTCAACTCCAACACCTAAATAAAAAACCGTTTCTGTTTTGAGACGGCCTAAAAAACTTAAACAATTATCTGCCAGTGCAGTATGAAAATTTCCTAAAATAAGGCAATATGCCTAAAGGCAAGCAAATTAAATCTTAAGATGTGTTATGTCTAAATTAGAAAATTATACTTGCTTAGATTTTCATTTGTTGCAGTGCATTCATTATTTTTCAACAAACGATCAAAAACTGATCCCAAGTGATCTGTTGGAGGCACAAGACACGTCTACCGCTGGGCCACCGGCGTAGGAACGGCTTCCTGGTCGAGTGCTGCATGATCATGGCATCCGGCCATGACTCAAAGCAGCAATGACCATCTACCCGTTGGAGACCAGACGCTACAACATCCAAAAAGCAGCAGAAGCGGTTAATCAGAATATATGTCGGCAGAGTCAGAAGCCAAGAGACTAACGTCTTTGAACATCGTCTAACATCTCCTCCCATGGCGCCTTATTGCTGAGGAGTGGCAGGACTTAACCCAACCGTGGACGCAGCTACTGGGTACTGCGTGGTTCACTGCCCACAAAGCTTAGGGCTCTGTAAGCCGGCGGCATCAGATATTTCATCAGACCACACTGGTCTCCTGGGGACAATTTTGTTCCCTCATGCAAAATATTTAGGAAGACCCACCCACAGGATGGCATTTGTTAAGGAAAAGATGACTGCTGTCAACTTGCAACTCATCTTTTCAGAAACTGGCACAGGTCCAGACTGAACCAAACACAGAGGTGGAATATTACCCTAGTGGGAGCTGGACCCCAACCAGGCCGTATTCTCCAGATTGCAATGTTTGGGTAGGGAGGTGTTTCAGTGAACAAAACCCCCCACCCTCAACAAGCCACCCACAACTGCCCCATTAACCCGCCTCTCATATAAAAGTGGAGGAAGCAATCTTGGGCTCCATCGAGCCCATGTGTTCCAAACATACCCAGCAGCCAAATCGAACATCATCTTCCTACACCATGAAGCATGGGGGGGGGGGGTGAGGGCTATTTCCTTATCACAGTGGCTCCACTTCCTGTCTAGATGATAGCGCCCAGTTTGGGAGATGAGAACATTAACAGTGACTGCCCCACCCATCGAGACACCCCCAGGCCTGCTACGTGGGTGTTACCATTCACCCGGGCTTCTATCAGACCCCAACCCAGCACCACCTCCCTGGCCAGACGCTCCTGATGTCAATTTTTAATCCTTCTTTTGTCTCCTCCGCGCACAGTTACCTCAGGGCCGAGCCTAAACACTTGCAACACGGAGCTCCGTTTCCAGCCACAGTCAAAAGCGGCCGGCCCTGTCTTCACAACACAGCATCCCACCGTTTGCTGGGCCCAGGCTCCTGTTCAACACCACCATTCACAGGGAACTGCTGCAAACTGACGGAAACTTCTAATTCCCCACAGAACCATTAAAGTTGTCCGAGCCAGAGCTGTAAGGAGGCATGTTTACAACATCGAAACCGATACCGTCTCATTCAAAGCTGTTCCTCCGGCAATTTCTAAGGCATGGAGGCGCTTACAAAGGTGCTCTCCTCTCCAAAAGGACACAGCAGTTGCTCCCTCAGACATACACCAGCAACTATATAGTGATGAGACTTGAATGTTATGCCCCCCGCTGTCAGAAAATGTACCAGCAGGAGTTGAGTTCACTGCCAAGAATCATACCCACAAGAAGCAACGATTCATTGGTTTCATAACCACCAATGTTACTGTTATTACACGCAGCCACAGAAACAGCGTACGAGCGCGTGCCCGCGAGTGTGCCCGGGTGCCGACCAGCTTTCAACCAGCGGTATTTTTGTCCCTGATATGAAAATAAAGATGCCATGAAATGCTGGATCGGCAGCCCACTAGACCATCAAAATAAAGCAAACCGTTTCGCCCTTCCAGTGCGGACCACCAACCGGAAGAGCGGGGAGGATGTTCAGAGCATGATGATGAAGGATGCCCAAGTGGGAGGCGTAGCGGGGGAAACGTGTAAACAGCCAGCAGAACAGGGGACTGAGAAAGATGGAGAAATGGTCGACCCCGCACGACCGTGGGCGGAAGGAGCAGGTATAAAAAGCCAGAGGGACTGTACAACTAGGGCCTGGGAGCAGGATTTCTTGCTTAGCCACATAACACACATGAGAGTTTCACTTGCACAAAAATGTCCTGAGGGCAGACTGGAAAAAAAAAGATCAACGACCAATCAGATTTTAGAGGAGATGGGTCCAAGCAACTAGAAGAGGCAGGACCAACCAATCAGATGCCTTGGTCCCACCTCTTCAAGTTTAGACCTGCCTCCTCTACAATCTGATTGGCTCTCTCTCTGAACCAATACTGTTTTGTTCTGCCTTCAGAACACTTTTATGCAAGTAAAATTCCCACTAGCCTGGATAACTTGTCGGCTTTAAGGTAGGCTTTCTGATACAGGCCCCGGGTGCGGGTGGGTGGGGCAGTGAACTGCTGAGGGCAGAAATGATGCAGACAAGGATGCAAAAGCAACTATAGAGCTGAATACAGAGACGCACAGAGAAGATGGGGGAAGAGAAGGCATGCAAAGATGGAGAGATATTCAAAGAGGGAAAGTGATGGACAGGAAGATTATGTGGTGAGATGGATAAAGAAAACGGGGGTGGCTCTTCCGTCCAGAGAGCGAGACACGCAAGGGAAGCGCTGGCGGGTTTCTCTGACATCTGCTGCGTGACACGCTCAGCGACCTGAAAACACAGATGGAGCTGGGGAGAGAGGGGAGGTGTGTCCACAGGGGCGGCGATAGAGAGGAGCGGCAGGGCCGGGGGGGGCTTGCGAGACAGAACCGGGAGGCTTAAGAGAAAACAGCTAAATCTGTGCCTGTTTATGTGGATAAATCCCATCCAGGAGGGCAGGAAAACGCAGCCCCTTTTGCTCAGGGGTCAGCAAACAGTGGGTCTGTTATCACAGCACATTCAGGGGACACATGAGGCCGGCACCACGGGGAACCCCTCAGGGGTGACACCCAGGAAAACGAAAAGGCAGGACGTCCCACAAGTCCTGCAGCATCTCACAGAGCAGTTTCTACTGACCTTGCATGAAGGGAAACGCCCCCAAGCCACTGTCTCGCGCTGTGATTGGGCAGCATGCCGGACTGACTAAACCAGTCTCGCACTGCAATTGGACATGCGCCAGTCTCCACCAACGTGGTCCCATACAGCCTTTATACAAGCGTCACCCATCGTACCTCAGATTCCACCAAGGCTGGGCTGAATTCAAAATCCTGGACTTTGGGGTGCCCCCCCCCACCTGAAATTCGCTGAGCGAGTGGGGGCGGGGGGGGGGTACCCAATAAACCCATCGGCCCCAAGGCAAAATGCCCGGTATTCAGATGGCCAGTCCAGACCTGGATGCTACGCTAGAAGTGTTTAAAGGGTGATCTTGCAAACAAAGACGCTACTCGGGGATCATAAACGGACACGCTGACAAGCCGAACGGGGAAAGGCAGCCTCACGCGAGTCCAATCGCTGCGCTCAGCGGGTCAGACAGGCGGCAGGAATTCAGGCCCATGTGGGATTAAAGCAGCCCGTCCCTGAGCTTCAGAGTGACTGAGCGGTTAATGAGGAAGATACTCACCGGCTGCAAGGGGCACTCTCCATGCAGGATGCAGAGGGTCGGTGACGAGAGGGAATCTGATACAGTGAAGACTACCCCCACCCACAGCCCCCCAGGCTCAGACGGCCCCGCCAAACAGTGGCTCGGCACAGCAGAGTGTGTTTTTGGTGCTGGGGCGGGGGGGACAGTCGGCTCCACGGCTGTCCCAAAAGGCGAAAAGCTTTAATGACATCATTACATGAAAATAACAGTTGGGAAATAAACTCCATCAGGAAGTAGAGGGGAGGGGGTGTGATTGGGTACAGGTATGCAGGTGCTGCTCTGAGCTCATTTCAATTCCCTCCAGAACAAACTCCCTGTGTGGCAATCAAACACGTGATGGAACGGCATCGATCAGTCTCTAGGGGGCGCCATGACACAGACAGACAGAGAGACCGACAATTTCATGGTCATTGGAGAGACCTGTGCACCCCCACCCTAACCCTAACCCTAACCCCCACCCACCAAATGTGAGGCAGATGCTCCTGCGCTCTGAAACAAGAAAAGCTTTGAAGAGCAGCTTTGATTAGAAATGGGGTTTAATTACGTATCCAGAAAACTGAAATGCCGAACCCAGGCCTGTCAGGGTGCATGACAGAATCCCTCAATTGACACACAATACATGCCGCTGACCCCCCCTCCCATCACCATATCCCGAACTTGAACCCAAACCCACTGCAACGCTACCACAAGGCCAGAAAGGTCTAGATATGAAGATCTGCTCAGTATCTTGACTATGAAGGCCTCACAGATCCACTGAGGTCCAAAAAACGCCCCTAACGCCATCAAATCGGCAGACGTTTGGCAGGCAGGGAGATCAAGGTCAGGCGCTGCCCGTAATTTGATAAAAGCTGCCAGAGACTGACAGACAACCTGCGGCCATTCAGACTCAGGCCTTTATGCCGAGCCTCTCCACACTCATTGTGTAGCGTTCCTCCATCTGAGAACATTCATTCCCATTGAACGTTTTATGCTGATTGCAAACAATTCCCCCCCCCCCCCCCCCCCCCCCCCAACTCCAATCCCCATTTAAAACGCCAAACCAACATCATGAGCTGGAGTTCCTGAAAAATCTCCAGCAGCTGGAGATCAAGGTCTTGTCAGACATCTGATGAGTATGTTGCCCGGCCCCCCCAACCCCCCCCCGTTAACACCCCCCCACGCGCCGCCCCCCCCCCCCCCCCCCCCCCCCCCCCCCCACCCCCACCC
>JAOYFF010000040.1:20650763-20665888 GCA_025773925.1 Cryptomyrus ogoouensis | reverse complement strand
GGGGAGGCGGAGGCGGGGGGAGGGAGAAGGAGGAAGAAAGAAAGAAAGGGGGGGGGGGGGCACACACACCTCATATCGTCAGGACATGATACGCTTCGAAAACCTTACCAAAAGAACAAGATGCACAGGCCGCGGAGGAATCATAGGCACTCAGTACGACACGAGACACTGGCAAAGACCCTGTAGTGGCACTATAAATGCCAAGGCGAAACGGGCACACGTCTCATTAGCGTCATCCATGATTATGAGGGTCACAGATATGCCCACCTCCCCAGCGTACCAATTACAAACTGGACACTGAGAACGCAGCCTGAAGCCCGCAGGCAATAGCTAGCCAACAGGACAATTATCCATCTCTCTCTTTTTATAGATATTCAGCAGGCACTTGTATGTTCTGACTCCTCAAGCAGAACGTCATTCAAGATGACATTTAAATAAGCGTGCAAATTAAACTTAATAAATAAATGAAAAGCATTCATTAATCTTAGCAGGTAATTGGAAATCAACACGACAAGGAGGCACAAACATTTGCATAAATGATTAATATTAATAAAAACGGGAAATTGCCTGAAGCTCTGCCCTTTACTATGCCGCTACACGGCTGAGACGCGCAGGCAGACCCCTCGGCTGAAAAGTGCGGGGGCGTTCCGCTTTACGGATCCACCTCCGCTCTTTCCTTCACGCTGAACGATCAGCTCTCTTTAGCACGGGCTGCCTTCCGGGGACACCTTATGTAATTTTGAATTTTACACTTTGCCGTCTTACAGGCAACCGGGGAACCTCTGCTGAAGAAAAGGACAAAAGGATACAGCCGTCTTCAGCTCCTTAACCTGACGGCTGCAGGAATGTTCAATACAGTAATAAATGAAACTAAGGCTATTCAATTCACAACGTCCAAAGCTTTGTTTGGTAGAGCGATTCTCAGATTAAAATCAAGAAAACCCAGTTTAGGGCAAGGTCAACAATTTAACAGCTAAATCGAGTTTGGCTCATGGGTGAAGACTTAGGAACTAAACTTAAACCATTAGTTCAAGTTTGAAAATTAAGATTTTTGTCTTCACCAATATAATTAAATGGTTATAGTGGTGGCAAACTTTGCATCATTTAAATGCACAGTTTCAAGAATCACAGAATTTAATCATATAATAAAGTATGATTATACTTGCGGCGCAAGTATTAAAACAATATCAAACTTGAGCAAACAGCTATGTGTCGAATGGGGAACGCAGTGCAGATACCTTATAAAAATATAAAACATGCATAAAGGTAATTAACACCCAGCAGATTCACAGCACCAACATTTTAATCCGTTTGAAACAGACAGCCTGACACGCCTTTGTGCACCCAAAGTGTCCCTTCGACAACCTGATAAAAACAGGGACGCTGAACTCCCTCTGGGGGAGACGGGCTGTTTTGACTCTGTGCGCGGATGAAAGCCGTAATCCTCTCATCTCGATGAGACTGACAGCCTTTCTGCAGCCTTGCCAGGGTTATCCAAGGCAACTCCACCGTTTAATGTTTTTTCTTCCCCTTGTAATTGTGAATCGCTTCACGATATTACAGTAACCACTATGTCACGACCCGAGCTGTACGCTCTTCTTCTGTAAAGTTACGAAAGACAAATTGAGGCTTATAAGAGCACAGGGAGGCGAAATTGCTTCTATCTGTAGCCATCTGCTTTTCCACACACACTAGCCACAAACAGAACAGGTATTTACCCAAAAATTTCAGTTTGAGTGTATTTTTTCCACCCATCTGCAGTTTTCTCTGCACTGTAATTTTGAAACCATTCAGTTGCAATCCCCCGGCCCAAATTGAGCGGGTCTGTCACAGCACTCCGCAGCCCTGACGGGACCTCCATCGACCGGCAGCGGCCCATGAAAACGTGAACGGCGAAAGCAGCCCTTTCATGGTTTGCAGCACAACGGTCTCTGGTGACAGAAGATAAGCATCTTATGCTGACGATTCATCGATCCGTATCGAGGGCAAGGCGGCGATGTCAGTCGATTTCACGCAGTCCGAGTGTCATGCGGCATACCCGCAGATGTCAGTCAGTTAGAAACATAAAACGCTGATATTTTAACATGACCCATGTCCCATTATGGCTTATACTTTTTAACATGTATCTATCTCCCTATTGGTAGAAACACCAAAAAACATGAATTGAATTTATTAATTGAAATAAAAATTGAGAAATTTGCTCAGCTCCTGGTTTTTTCCGACAGCTCTGGCACGAGGGTCGAAAGCAGAGAAGGGGTGTGAGCGTTTGGATGTTCGGCGCCAAAAAGGCTTTTGTGTTAAGAGAAGCGGACGTGTTAGCGAGGGAATCAGGGGTCTGTGCCAGAGGGGCTCTCAGCTCCGCCGGAGAAACAAAAGCACGCAGGAGAGAACATACCGAAGGGAAACGAACGCAGCCGCTGTGCATTCAAAGAGAACAGAGCAGGATCTCAAAGAGAACAGAGCAGGATCTCAAAGAGAACAGAGCAGGATCTCAAAGAGCTTCCGCACAGACAGACCTGTGAGGGTCACCTGAAATATCAGCTCTGATCTCGAGCTGTTCGGAATTTAATTTACAGCAGAAAAGACCAAAATATAAGATCCAGCAAAAAAGGCCCAGATTTAAAGTGACCCAACACCCCCTTCCCCCCCCCCACTGCAATCATCTCATTTGTGAGTGACTAGTTTTACGCGACCTAAAAACGAATCGTACCAAAGTACTGACAGGGCTGGATGAATACAGGTAATGCTTAAAAGGCATAACAGTTTTTTTTTTTTTTTTTTAGATAACCACTGGGAGGGTGCTATAAAGGAAACACTCTTAGTATTGCCTTCATCTTTAAGCAACAACCCAGATGCTTAAATGAATTAGTGAATTATGCCGGATAGCGGGGTATAATTAATAACAGCACTCCACTTAATGATGAGTCTGCCTCACACAGCACCCAACGATGAACACCGAAAGGAAACATCATTGGAGGATAATGTGTAAGATCTGGGAGGATGCTATCGCCGCCCTACTGGCTGTCTAGACAAAGCAGGGCAACCAAACAGCCAGAAAGCACAACCGCAGCTGTCAAATTAGAGGGGAATACGTTTAGCAACAGATAAACCTCAAAAGTAACCAAAGTTTGAGAACTGGAACTGCTTTAAGTATTTAACCAAAGTTTATTTTACAGACCTGAAACCCACGTAACCGTTTCCCCCCAAATGCTGACCAGAACCGATCAGAACACCAGGAGTACTCAGACGCACACACATACCAGGAGTACTCAGACGCACACGCATACCAGGAGTACTCAGACGCACACACATACCAGGAGTACTCAGACGCACACACATACCAGGAGTACTCAGACACACACACATACCAGGAGTACTCAGACACACACACATACCAGGAGTACTCAGACACACACATACCTGGAGTACTCAAACACATACCAGGAGTACTTAGACTCAGAACGAACACACACAAACAAATGGGAATTCACTTTGTTTAACAGAGAATCGTCTACTTCCACTGCTGCCAAGACACCCGAGAATCAGAAGAATAGTCACTGCCAAAAATACTGGTACTTGTGCAAATACCATACAATTTTCCTTAAAATAAGCTGAAACTGATCAAAGTATTCAGTCTCCACCATTATTTCTCAGATAATATTGCACAACCTTTGATTTTGATTCAGAACACTGTAGCCTTTTAAATCATAAAATGAAAGAAACTGCATTGGAAAAATTGACAGCCTAGACTTATATTGGGAAGCAGAGCCTTTGGTCATAACTGCAATCAGGCGGTTCCTATAGCAATCAATGAGGTTCCAGCACCACTGTGCTCCAAGTCTGGCCCATTTTCATGCGCAAGCTGCTCTGGTTCTCCTAGATTTGAAGTGCACAGTCTCCCAAAAGTTCGTTTCAGATGTCTCCACAGGTATTCAATGGGACTTCGAGCTTGACTGAAAGCTGGCCACTTCAGAAGAATCAAGCGTTTTGCTTTCGACCGTCCCTTGGTAATTTTTGAAGTGTCTGGGGTCACGGTCAAGCTTGACTTTGGATGGAGACCCAGATTTCTGGTCTCCTTCATTTCCAGCAGTCAAATTGAGGCACCCCATGCAGACAGAGCAAGACAACCCCAAAATATCATGCTCCACAACAGTAGGGAAGATGTTCAGTCCGTTTACTTTTTTGCTCCGTAAACAAAGCCATAATTTAGTCTCATCTGTCCAAAGGACATTCTCCCAGAAGACTTTCAGCATGTTTAGTTGTATTCTGAAAAATTGCTGTTGGCCTTCCTTATGCGTCTCTCTCTGTAGTGCTGTCCTCCGAGGTCCCCTTGGTCTCCTAACATATAACCCTCTTCCTTCACGTTCTTTCATCACAACAGATGGTGCGAACTGACCCTATCGTACCTGGTGTCTGAAGGTCAGTGTGAGGCTCCGTGGCAGATGATTGAGCTGCTCTCTCCTCTAACCTAACACTCCTCCTCTGCGATCTTTGCTCAGGCTCTCTCTCGTGGCCACGTCCAAAGAGGCTGCCTTTGCTGCCAGGAGCCAAACGCCTCCTAATAACGTTACGCGTGGAAGAAACCGGAACACCGGGGTCTCTGGGGGAGGACCGGTGGCCCGGAGATTGTCCACATTCAGTACAGACAACTGCTCAACAATCTTACCGTTTGGTAGGGAAAAAAAGTCAATGAGTCCACTTGTTCAATGTTAGTAAATTATTTCACTTTGTTTTGGCTTGATCCAAAGTACTACTAAGAAACATTTACAAGGGTAGCAAGGTTGATTTCGGCAAATGGTGATTTTGAAGTGCGGGGGTGCCAGTATTTTTGTCCTGCGGTATACAAGATGACTGCATGCATGGTTTACAGAAACGCAGGCCGCGGAAGTGCATTTACACGGTCCGACTGATCAGCAGTAGCATGCAAACGCCGGCTGCATTCGGATGGACGCTGCAGATGAGACGACAGACTCTCTCAACATTAGCTCTAATGAGGCTGGCTCTCATACGCTGATGATCTCACACTCTTAGCTCGGCTCCCCTGTACCGGTAAGCACACAATGTTCTTCATTAAAAATCAATCTCCGCGTGCCCCTGAATGTTCTGTCTCCATGGTGATGTGGAACAGCCTACCACACTGACGGGAGGGGACGGGTATACTTTACATGGTGAAGCACAGGCATGGGAAACCAGTGAAGACCATCCTGAAGTTGGGGAAAACAGAATGCAAGTTTGATTGTCCCTGTTTATTTACATGTACCACTTCAGCCACAAGTACTGTTCTAGGACCAGTTGGTAAAGCTGTTTAAAACCCTATGCAAGGCAAAACTGACTTTTAATAGCAGAAAATAGATGGGTACTTTTATAGCGCCCCCTAGATGTAAACAAACACACATACGCTGCAGCCAGGACTATAAACACAAGAATAAATCTCCTGCTCCCCCTGTACCCACCAGCCCCGAAAGCACGAGGTAATGGCTTTTTAATTAAGCCGACCACCCCGCGATGTTAAGCAGTCTGCAGCGAGACTGGCTTCCCCTCTCGATTCCCCGTCACTTAACTGAAAGGCTGGAGGTGGGAGGTGAGTAGGGTTTACATAGTGAAGTATCATAAGGCTCTAGCTGACCACCTACACCGGGGGGGAATCTTATCCTCAAAGGGGCCGGTGTGTATGCAGGCTTTTGGGATAAGCTTTAGGTCAGCTGCTCAAACCCAGGTGTGAGGACTCTTCAGCCAATCAGTCCTCTAATTAGTAATCTAATTAGGGAGTTGCAGCGAAAACCCAAGTACACACCGGCCCTTTGCGGATAAGATTGGCCACCCCTGTCCCAGACTATCACCAGCAGCTGTGTGACAGACACACTGGTCAAAAGGGTCACAGAGAGTCTATAAGAGTCCATAAGGTGGCTGAACAATCAGAGGAAAATACCAAAGGTGTGTGTGGATGTGCGTGTGTGTGGATGTGGACTACCACAGGCAGACAGCATGCCAGTGCTGATGAAGAGAGCCAGGCTTGATGGGAGATTGTTCGTTAAATCACAGCCGTGCCTGCTGGGAGATTTCTCATCAGCCTGGGGATGATTTTGAGAGGGGGAGAAAAAAAAAAAAAAAAGAAGTTTCCACAGCCAGCTGATCCTGGACCAGCATGACCAAAGTGCAAAACCCATCTAGGGAGAACCTGGCCCAGAAAGCGGAGATCACACAGCATTCGAGGTGAGCTGGGTGGTGGGGCTGACAAAGTACACAGCACATGGGTGAGAGTCCTCAAAAAAAAAAAAAACACAGAATGCTAATGTACGTCTGAAGCTTGTTTCTTCTTTTTCCTTTAAAATGTGTTATTCGTTGTTTATGCTGGGGGGGGTCGCTGCAGCAGGCTGGCAGAGCGACAGCCTCGGTGGGACGCTATAAATCAGGCAGAATTACATCTCCGCACCGTCGCAGACTCAACCCAACATGAACCCAGCTGGAAAACAAGCCTATTTTTAAACAACTATCAATAATTAGTAAAGCGGCACAAAACACACATTTTCACTTTGTGGGTGAACTAAATCCTCACATTTCATAAAATAGCTCTTGAAACCATTTAATAACTAAAAAAAAATTCTCTCAAAGTCTCTCAATCCTGACAATGCAATGATAGTAATGGCATTTATTACTACACTTGGTAAATATCCAATTACTACAGAATTTAATACTTTAAAATTAATTTGCGCTGGTACAAATGATCCCACGAGCTACAATTAAAATGACTTGGCTGAATTCTCGTCTGTTGAGCTTAATGCTTAACAAAAATAAGGTTTGATACATAAAGATGGAAATCCAGAGCCGAACCGGAAGACGGTATCAGACGAGAGGAGGTAAAGAAGCTCTGCTTTAAAGCTTATTAACACAGACTTTGAAACTCGGCTCATTACACTCAGACTTGTTGGCAGACGATCAGCTTTGGTAACAGAAAAGCAACTGAACCGTAGAGGAGAATATAACCAGCCAGTCTTAGGCTCAGCAGCACAGATGCAGAAACAGATCAGCCATGAGCGACGGGCATCGCGATCCATCGGTCCGTCGATCCATCCGGCTACACGGACGGGAATATCGGGAAAGGCACATGACACCTGAGCCACACGGTGCGGGGCCCTATTGCCGATCATGTCTGCCGTTTCAGAGCAAGTGGAACCCACCAAAGTTCTAAATCTACTCCATCACAGACAATCAGGGATGGTTATTTCAGTATGCTTACATCAGGGAGAGTCAAAGAAACCTATATATTTATATATTTTGGGTGAGCTTCGGGCCTCGATGGCCAGTCCGGCCTGTCACATATACTTCATATTTTTATTGTAAATAAACTGGAGCCACGGTACAACAGTCTGAATCCCATTTAATTAAACTGCCAAGATGGCATCTAGGCCCCGTGAGAATCAGCCACTGACCGGGACCGGACTCAAGGGCCCCCCTTCTGCCCTCGTTCCCCTTTAAACCAGGAAGCCGGGGGCCACGGGGCCGCTCTCGCCGCCCCCTACCGCATCTCCCGGCACATGCTCTCTGCCATTCTGCTTCGCTCCGAAGCGGACGCCTTTTAATTAAACATGTCCCCAGAGGAGATTACGCACTTTATTTTTACACGGATTCATGTCAAGTTCCCCCCGACCGCCCATCCCCCACTACTGCCACGCTGAAATCTAGAGCTGCTAACCTTCAGTCAGAACCACCATGGCAGCATTCCCCCCCCTACCCCAAAAACAACCGGAGGTACAGATGATTTAACAAGGCGAATTGGGCGACACGTGCACAGCGTGTGCTAACCTGCGGGAGGAGCGCCACGCAGCCAGAAAGGCGCAAGTGTGGCATATTTCCTGTCATTTACATTTATCCGACAAAGTGACTTACAGTACAGGGAAGGGTTACTATTCGCCTGCGCCCCCTAGGATTTGAACCCACAACCATTGTGCAATGCTCTACTTGGTGAGCTACAGGGATATATTACATCATATCATATTTATGACTTTTTGTACAAGACAGCAGATACGCATAAGATTTGCTTTATGTCTAAACTGCCCGTGGGGCAGGGGGGGGGGACATTCCTGCATTCTGTCTCGGGAGCAACAACTTAGACACCCGCACCCATCCTTAAGCCAGGGGGGCGTCAACGCAGATACCGGACAGCGAATCCGTAGTCTTAGGAAAGACAGACAGGTGTTAACCTCACAAACCAATTAGCGGACTGATACACGCATAATTATTCAATTACAGGGGGGAGGGTTCCAAGACATGGAGGGTTAAATGGTCCTGCCTTTACCACACCGGCCCCCCACCCCAAAAAGGCAGCCAGCAACAGGTGCAGAGCAGAGGAGTCACATACAGCCGAAATGGGAGGGGGGTAGGGGAGCCTCAGATTCGCTCGTACATTAAAACCGCCGTTATCCCTGATTTCATCTAGAGACACTTGAGAGCAGCTCAGGAGCTTCTGAAAGCTCCTCACAGAAGACGGTGGGAATCGCTTCTTCAGGCCGAGAAGGAAATCTCAGCCCCACCAGGTATCGCCAACCCCCATAACACTCCGATATAATCACATCGTCAATTTAGAGCCCACTATGACACCCCCGCATGTCGGCGTGGCAACGAGAAGATATTACAAAAGGAGAGTGGGAGAGAGACAGGAGGAGAGACTGAAGGAGTAAGTGAATGTGGGGAGAGAAAGACAAGGGGAGATAGCAGGAGTTAGAGGGGCCAGGGGGAGCAGGGAAGAGGTATTGCTGAAAACTGACTTTTAAAGAAATAAATAAAAATCCAATTTAGCGACTACAGCCGGGACACACACACATTCCCTGGATATTTCCCCCACTGCCAGAAAAAGCTGAAATCCAAATGGAATTTATACCTCTTTGCATTCTGCTCTAATAAGACATTTTTGGAGATTAAAGTTTAATGAGATGATGGAAGTACGGATGGTTTTCAGCGGGGCCCGGAGCGGCCGAGCCCGGGCTGGGATGAGGGGAGCGGGAAACGCGCTCGAGGCGACAGAGGAGCCACCAGTGCCTCCCAGAAAGTTCCCACATGTCAAACGGTCAAAACCATGAAGTTGTATGACAAGGTCAATGCGAAAAAATAACTACGTTATGTGCTAAGGATACGGAGCCTCTTTGGAGTGCGGTGCCGTCCACTTCACAGCGTTACTGGCTGCTCCGGCAGCTCGTTAAGCAAACACACTTAATCCCAGCCGTAGAATGGGGCGGCCGGTCAGCAGACTGGGTTCCAGCAAAACACCCCAGCACCAGTGCTTCAGTCCCTCCAAGGTCCAACAGAAAAACCCCAAAGCATCACTATAGATATACATTTTTGCAGTTACCGGCCCTGCACCCAGCGAAGCAGCACCCTGCCGCGGACACAGCCGGAGGTCCCCCCCCCCCATCCCTCCAGTCACTAACACGTAGCAGGACCCCCACTCACGGAGAGACACAAGCCGTCGTACAGTCCAGCCCCTGCCACTTTGCCTCTGTGTCAGCAGTGATACGAATCCCACGCGTCGCTACTCACCTGACATCTGAGGGAAAACTAACCAGGGAAAAGATTTATAAAAAAGAGACAGAAAACTGAACTTTGCGGATTACCCTGACGGAACCCTGACTCATCACAACACCGGCTGGATTCTCGGACGGCGTTCCAAAAAATAAAACCATATATAGAAATCACTACGGCAGCGGAATCAACCACTTACAAATTAGATTAAACCGTTTGGATATGAAGTACGCAAAGAAACAGAGCGAGCAGCACAGCGCACTGGGATTCCCATTAGGGACGACCTAGACCTGCCGTAACCCCCCCCGGCACCCCCCGCCGGCAACAGAGCAACTGCACGTGGGCACTAACCTTGTACAGCTTCTGGTAGCGGGGGGATGAGACTGCCATCCTCTGCAGTCGGTGCAAAAAGACCACCACCTTCTGGAGGGAGGTCCGCACCATGGCCATCATGCACAGTTTGCCCGACTTTTGGATGTTGCGGAGAATTTGCATGGTAAACGGGAGGGTGTCGGCCTTATCCTCGTGGCGTGTGCGTGGTCCACCCCCCGCCCGCCTCTCCGAGCACGCTTCTATGCATGCCCCTCCTCTGCCAGGGCCGTGCGATCACGCCCTCTCTCACACACTCACGCAGACGGCCAAGCACGCACACACAAACACACGTGCACGGCTACAATCGCAGGAGCTGTCGATGCTCCTCCCAGCACCTGGCTTTCCTTTGCCCGGTCAGGGGTCAGAGGTCACGGCAGACGGCGTCAGGTCGGCGAGGTCATCCCACAGGATAGCGGAGCAGGTCAAACACGAGCGACTACGCGGTTTTAGCGCGCTGGCTAGCAGGGCAGAGGGAACGAGCCGCATCACGGTGTCCCCCCGCCCCGGCGGCAGCTCTCTGGGCTCCAGCTCCGGGACGGCATCACTGCCCCCCACACCACCCCTGGCACCACAGCAGAGAGAGAAAGAGCCAACACACTGTACCGCACCGATTCCCAGGCTTACTCAGACTGACACGACTTAAGAGGGAGAAGGGGAGAGAGAGAGAGAGAGAGAGAGAGAGAGAGAGAGAGCGCACGAACGAATAACAGGGAAAGAATACACCAAACAGAGAGAGAGAGAACAACAACAGAGAACAAGGGAGAAAAATTAGAAAAGGATGGAGCAGGAGAGAGAGAGAGCACCACACAGAGAGAGAAAGGGAGCATGGCGAACAACAGAAAAAGGTGAAAAAGATGGAGCAGGAGATAGGGAGAAAAAAACAAGAGATGAAGGAAGAGATGACCCCATCCAGGGCTTTAGGGGAGAGACCGGGAGGGACAGGGGTGGGTTTTCGCAATGCCCCCCTTAAATCCCCCCCCCCCCCCCCCCCCCGGGGCATTGCTCCATGTCTGTGCGGAGGGGGGAGCCAGAAAAGCCGCTGCAGGGCACAGACGCTGCCTGCCACCCTGTTTACCGCATCACATTGTTGGGGCTTCATTACACAGCCTGTTCCAAATAATCGCATCCCGGAAGGATGCTGGCCAACTTATTATCACTCTCACTTTGAAGAATTTCCCCAGTCTTGCCACCCCCCCCCCATTTTGAGCAGAACGTGGCTGCATGCAGATGGGTGTTAACATCCAACTTGCCACAAAAATCGCCTCCTCCCCCCCACACACACTAAGCAGATTCTTATATAACCGCCCTGTGATCTTATGCAGCCATTGGAGTGTCGAAGCAAACATCACCAACAGGGGCAGGGAGCCCATTAACCCCAAAGGAGACCTGGACCAACATGGAGCCCTCTGACACACAAAGCATCCGACAGGGGGCGAAGTCTGAGGCCGGATCGGGCGGGCGGGATTGGGCCGTGACTCAGGCCACCTGCTGGCTTTCAGTATGGTCAGTACAGAGAAAAATCAACACATAAATCAAAACAGGGGTATGAGCAGAATCCCTCCCACCAGTGCGTCACTGACCCCCCTCCAGCACAGACCGCAGACAATCAATCACACGCCAGCACCCCAAAAGGGAATGCGGCCCATCAGACAGAAAAGAGGAGCGCACACGGTCCACCGGGCAGGCGTCAGCAACACGGGGGCCTGTCGTCATTCTGCCATTCCCAAAAGAGCAGGACATCCGGGGGGGGGGAGGGGGTAGGTCAACACAGACCACGCCGCTCCGCACTCCTCTCAAACGGTGCCGAACACGTCCCATGTTACACTGGTCGCTCGGAATGCATTAACTCTCCAGACAAAAGTACCTTCAAAGGTCACTTTAATTATGTGCAATTAACTAGTTCTGAAAAGTACCTGCCAGAACAGCTCAGGGTGGCCGAGTCCAGCATTTAAGAAGATGCCTTTCCACACACCAAGCTCCTAATGAGCTCTTCTGTCCGCAGTTGTCCCCTTCCCGTCAGCATTAACGAGTCTGACCGTTCTCCTCTGACCTCTTAACATGCGGGAATCCCAGAAAGGTGACCGTTGAATAGGTGGCCGGAAGCACCAATTCCGCCTCCAACAATCACAGCACATTCAAAACTGCTTAGATCAAGCATCTTAGCTATTTTAATGCTTAGCCCTGCAGGAACTGAACCTCTTGACACTGTCTGTGTGCTGCATACGCTCAGTTTATGCCACATGATTTGCTGTTCTGAGGAGAAGGCTCTTTGTGTTGGCAAGCGGCGATACAGATAAACCAGCATATATAATGTCACGGCTCCCCCTGACAGGAGAGGAGATACACAGAGATACATTTTAGATACCAAATCTCTCACGCGCACAGGGTGTTCAAGCATCAAGTCAGAGAACGGTAAGTTACAGGAACCGATCGTGGTTATCCAAGGCGCAAGCTTGGCGTGTTCCCGTTTCAGAAAAATAGGTAATATTTTGAGAGCATAGAATCGTTGGGGGGGGTAGACTGAAGTGACATTAACTGTTTTTCCAGCCCCTACGCAGACAGACTTCCTAAAATGACCAATCCCAAAGCGGCATTTTCTCCTAAATAATCCCTGGCAGACAAACGTTAGCAAAAATAAACAGACCGGCTGACATCTGCGTTAGTCACCAGCTCGGCAGGGGGACCATCAGGGGGGCCATGGAATCTGGAGTCAAATCCAGCTGTTTGAAGCACAGGAAGCACGGGTAGCCCCACCCCCATCCTCACCTCTGGCTCCACCCCTATCTTCACCCCTAGCCCCGCCCCCCCATCCCCTGCAAAAAAGGAGCCTCAAGCTAGCATGTATTTTGGGGGTTCCTGCCCAAAACATTTCAAATTTAAAACCCGCCAATCAACAGTAGCCATTGGGTGCAGAAGCCGCTTGCCCCGCCCCCGTAGGGAGAGACCAACCTCCAGCTGGCCTCTCAGCTCTTTGATGGAGGCGGAGTCCTGTGAGAGGTCCTCTCGCTGGGAGGCGTCGGCCAGCACATTGGCCGTGGTCTCCGCCTCCTGCAGCCACTTCAGGAAGCTCTCCAGCTCCATGAGGGAGCCCTGCAGGTCCTTCAGCTCACCCTCTAGTGCCACCTGCTGGTCACTGGCCCTAGTGGGAGCATCAAGTACATTAATTAGCATAAAAATAAATAACAGAAAAACGCTCGCCTAAACCAGTGTTTCTCAACCCGGTCCTGGAGGTCCCCCAGACATTCATATTCAAGGGCCCAGCGGAGGTGTAACTATTCTGCTGAGACTGGGATTTAAATCAACGAGCTTCCAATCAGAGGCACAGAGGCTTAACCTGCTGAGCCAGACACAGCCCTCCTAGAGACAGGGCCCAGTAAGTAAACTGAATCAATTCGCCCGGTAAGAGGTCAGTGAAAAGGCCAATTCACCCCAGAACTGTGACCCATCAGACGTAGGCCAGCAAGCTCGTGCCTGAGCCGGCCAGCAAGATAGTGTCTTCCTGTTAAGCGGCCTGTCGTTTATCGTTAAAAACTAATGTTAAAGTCTAAATTTAAGGGCTTAAGTTAAGGACTAAAATTAAGGTCTAAGTTCCACAGTAAGGCGCCCTGACGGCAGAAGACAGATGTTCTAATCCCGGAACACAGACCCACGTCGGGCAGTGAGGCGTGTAGCCAGTCCCCAGGGTCCTCGTACCTGCCGAGTATGGCGTTCCACACCTTGCTGTGAGCATCCAGCATCTCCTTCACCTTCCGGGTGTCGTCCGCCGAGTAATCGCGCAGAAGCCTGCAGGACAGCTCGCTGAAGGACACCATGGCCGTCTGGCTGCCCAGGTCCTGCAGAAATGCCTGCGAGACCCAACATCTTAGCCTCACTTATGGGCTCCCCCACCTCCCTCCCACGGTTATTCTGAAACAACCTCATAACCTATAAGGTCCGATTACAATAATATTTAAAAATGGAGCACTGGGAAAAATGTTGATGGATCATCGTCTTTATCTTTATGACAAAACCAGAGAAGGCATAAAAGTGACACTTAAGTTCCCTCTGCTGGCGACCAATGGTACTGCATCACCATCACAGGGGTTCATAAGATGTGGATAACTCAATTTCGCTAAGACGACACTGTTACAGGTGGGGGGGGGGGGGGGGGGGGGGGGGTATTTTAACATTCTTCTTTAACAAAAGCAATAGGAATGACACTTAGACGCAGCCCCTATGCCCTTGAGCGTAGAAGGCTGCCTGCACGTGATAGCAGAGAACTATGATGGTGGGGGGACTTTATGGCTCATCAGAGGGAGGTAATGGGATAAACACAGTCCCCCCTGCCCATGACCAAAAACACACTCAGCAAGGGGGATCGGCAGCTGACATGCAAAGAGCTTCAGTGATTTCGTTTCTGGAAAGTAGCAAATGCACCCAGACAGCAACTTAAAACACATGAAGTGTTTGCATATGAAAATAAATCGAGTACTTCTAATTTCCAAAAGCATTTTTTGTATTGGTATTTGGTGTCAGACATGCATCTAAACAAAGCATGACGTCAGAGGCAGAGCGTGCACGTGGCTGAGAGTGCACATACTGCAGCCTGATCCTCTTGCATTCCCCAAGACCAGGTATGGGTGACAGTGAGGCTTCACCCACAATCCTCTCTTACCTTGTTGTCATTTAGCTGTTTGGTCAGGGACTCCCGGGAAGGCTGCAGCAGGTTCTGCAGACGAGCCTCGTTCTGTCTAATCGAGGCTTCCACTTCTTTCCTCTGCTCCTCCCATTGGCTGCTATGACCAATCATTTGATTCAGCTGCTGGAGGCGGGCCTCCACGCCATGCTGCGTGCTATCCCATTGGCTGCGCACCTTCTCCACTGGGAAAACAGGCAGGCCTTGTCAGAAACTGTCTTTAAATTTTATGCCCAGTATTTCATCTTAAAAGTACAGGCAAATGGGGCAGATCGCTGAAATACAGCAAAGACATGAGCAGTATCTCCCAGAACCACCCAGTCCACTAACACTTCTCTGTGATGGATGTGCGGATATCCAGGTTGGAAGTTTTGTTCTTGATATTCTGGGCCAGGGTGAAGATGTCCTCTAGCTGAGGGTGTCTCTGCTCCAGGTCGCCCTTCGTCTCCTGCTGACACAGTCTTTGTGTAAAACACTTAATAAAGCGGTATTTATTTTGCTGAATTCAAACATGTTATTATGATCCTTCACTTTCCTGTAGTCCTGCTTAAGTTTTTTGATT
>JAOYFF010000040.1:20617100-20650663 GCA_025773925.1 Cryptomyrus ogoouensis | reverse complement strand
TGTGTTTCAGCGGCAGGCTATTTGCATAACCAATCGACAGCAAATACGTTTGTAAGTCCCACCCCAAAGTACCAAAGTACCGAAGAAGTACCCCAGCTGGTTAGGCACTTTTGGTACTGGTACTCGACCGGAAGTCAATGGAAAAGCGAAAGTACTGAAAGTACCGTACTTTGTGCGGTGGGAAAGCGCCCTTAG
Organism: Cryptomyrus ogoouensis; assembly: GCA_025773925.1. NCBI lineage: Eukaryota > Metazoa > Chordata > Actinopteri > Osteoglossiformes > Mormyridae > Cryptomyrus > Cryptomyrus ogoouensis. The sequence continues at coordinate 20,650,468 of JAOYFF010000040.1, read as the reverse complement.
AGTACAGAAAGTACAAATCCAGACCAAGATTTTGTTTCAACCTCTGTGACTGAGACTCTTTATAGTCAGCTGGTTGGTTAAACAAAACTTTGGTCTGGATCTGTACTTTCTCTACCTGTATTTTCCACCTGTGCTGGACACCATGGGCACAGTCATTATATCAGTTATTCAACCCCAGAAAGTCAGTTGAAGCCACTATGACAGTCTTCAGTCGGGTTGGGTCGGGTCAGGCCGTACCTCGAGGTGCATGGCAATAGTCTGGATATCCTGAACATCTCCCACGGTTGCGAGGTTGCACTTCAGTGTCTGGTCTATGAGCAGCAGCCAACTGGCGAGCTCGGTGGCTCGCTCGTTGAGGTCGGCGGGGGCCACGCGCTCAGCACACTGGGGAGCCAAGTGTTGCTGACTGGTCATCGCCACCGCTGCCAAAAGATAGTCAGGCTTACAAAGGCCACCGAGGTAAATGCATCTCATGGGCCGTCCCACCAAACCCTGCCAATGATCAACCCCTCCACAGCTGGATCATCCAGCACTGTGTAGGCTAACAAGAGATGGAAGGTACATAATACGAGTCATATGCACAATGTGCAACAGCTGGAAGATACACTGATGGTTCATCTGCATTCTTTGATGAACTTCTGGTTCTCTGCTTGCTCTGTGGATTACCTGAGAGGGGTTGCTCAGCTACTTGCGTCTGCATCTCCCGGACCCTCATCTCCAGCACCTTCCAATCAGCTGCCAGCTGCTCCACCTTGCTCTGCGGACACACAACACACACAAAATGAAAAGAACCGCTTCATTAACATGCTTTGTATTACATCTTATCGCCAGATGTTCGGTCTTCCACAGATTAAGTCAGAGGCAGCGTAATCACCTTCTCCTGAGGAAGTAACTGCTGTCGCTTCTGGAGCTGGATGGACCTGGAGAGGAGGTCCTCCAGGTCTCGTCTGTGCTCCTTCATGGAGCTCTCCAGCAGCTGGAGGAACCCCACCGACATAATTAAACACCAAGGTCCACCTTCCAGAAACAGACTTATGACGTCACACTCCAGCAAGGGCTTCACCTGGCTCTCTTCTGGACCTCTCAGGCTGAGGGTCTCTTGCATGACCAGCATCGCGCTAGTCAAGCGGTTCATTTTGTCCTGGAAGAGGGCGTGACCCTGCAGCTCAGACTCCACCTCACCCACTTTGTCCAGAAGCTCCGTCGTCACCTAGACCGAGAGACAGGATCTTCAAATCGACACAAGACCCGGATGTTTCAGGAACGACTCCTTAAAATGTTCAGCCACTCTACAGGCCGACAGCACCACGAACATTACGTGCTGTTGAAAGGCTAACTTCAATCCCCATTGACACGCCTGCACTAAAATGAAAAAGACAGACAAAAGCGTTTGTTTGATTCATACATGGCTCCAGTTCATGTTGACGGCCCTCAGCCGGGACACGTGCTGCTCTCTCTCCTGGCTAGTGAGGTCCCGGCTGGCCAGGATGCGCAGCACGTTTTTATTCAGCCAGGTCAGCTGCTCATTTCTGGCGTCCAGCTCCTCCGCCAGGGTCTGCGGGGGCACGCACCACCACACTCGCTCATCCGAAAGGCGCTTTATGCTGCTAAATGCTAGGCGTGCTAGTAAACAGCCAGCTGAAAATCTGCTGAACCCTCGAAAATTTCACCTGAGTATCTTTGGGTCCTAGGAGAGCTATATTAGCCAGCTGTTATGTACTGTCTTCTGCTGCAATGTGCAAAGTGCATTATGGGATATAAAGGGGGCGTGGCCATATGTACATTGGCCCATTTGTCATATTTAACGGGATATCGGCCTTCTCTATGGGGAACAGCAGAGGGTGTTTGGCAGGTGATCGTCCCGGTGAGGAACAAGAGTTCGAGGTCCTCACCTTAAGTTCTTTCAGGTTCTTGTCGCTGGCAGCTGGTGGCAGAGAGCGGACGGCGTAGCCCGTCTGGTCCAACCACACCCTCAGCTCCTCCGTGCGCTGGCTCAGATCTGCCAGCAGGGGGTCCCCGCCGGCCAACCTGGTAATTCAGTAACATGTAATAGAGGAGCACACACACACACACACACACACACACACACACACACACAGCATTCTCTCTCTAGTAGGTCAGATTAAAACACACTTTAGAATCATAATATTTATTATGCGAAATAAGGTAAAGTTTTAATTATTTTTTAATGGATATTTAATGGATTATTTAAGGACAAACTGGAAAACTAAGGAGAATGTCAATTTATAGTATTTTACTTAAATCAAGATTAAGGGAATACTTTTATATTGATAAATCAGCAGTATGAAGTCAAAGCACACAAACTCTGTAGAATATTACTAGGTATAATTTATAGTCTAGAACTTCCTGCTTCGCATGAATAAAGTTTAAATTTCTATCCATAAGACATGAATAGCCAAATGAACGTTTCTGCAATGCTCAGGCAAAGCCTGCAGAGGACTTAGTCTCCACAGCGTAAAGACTATCATCCAGAAGATAGAAGCAGCCGCAAATAAATCCTAGTATGAAAAGTATGGAACAGTATGGAAAATGGGTGTAATCATCATCATGATCATCATTAATGTTTAGTGACTTGGCACACTGATTTATTCATAATGAGAAACAGCGGTCACAGCAGAATGTGGACAAACCAGCTTCTTGTTCAGCCTTCTGGTCCTGGGAATCCATAAACACTGGGTGACACCACCCTTAAACACACCCCAGTCACGAGGCTCACCTGTGGTGGCGCTCCTGCACCTCCCTCTGGATGGCGCTCCATCTCCTGGTGAGGCCCTCCAGCTTCTCCTCCAGAAGGCTGCTGTCAGGGGTTGCGACCTGCTCCACGATGGCCTCGCCAGTCTTGGTCAGCTGGGTGAGCACGGGCTTGTGGCTGCGGAGGCCCTCTTCCAGGTCCTGCTCAGAAACACAGGATGACGGGAGGCGGTCTAGCCGCATGCAAGAGCTGCCTGACGCAGACAGGGGGCGCCCTCACCTCCTGCTGCGCCCGGGCCTTCTCCAGGTCCAGGGCACCATCGGGGCCCCAGGTGTCGGCCAGGGTCCGCTCCGCCTCACTCAGCCACTGGCTCAGGTCGTTGAGGTCGCAGTGAAATTGGTGCCACTCCTCCACGGCGCGGTCGAAGTTCCTGCGCACAGACCCCCCCACTGTTTCACCAACAAACCCTCATGTTTTCAACTGGATGGATTAAAATTCCAAATGCTTCTAATATTACTAATTTCTTTATAAGCTTTCGCCCCATTTTTCAAGCATATTAAAAATGGAAAAGGCGATAAATTTCCAATCTGGAATGACTCTCCTGCACAAGAACACATACTTTCTACCAACACATTATCACACTGGCACTAACTTGACTGAGAGGGTTTTTAATAGAACATTCTAATTCAGACTTAATCCAAAACTCAGCAGGCAGATGAATTCTGATGAGCCTGAGATGTAATCGATCTCAGTAAGATCAGAGCCATGAGGCCCAGCAGTTCAGACGTGCAGAGTTCGCTAAACCCGCGGTCAGAGAGGGTCACTGGTCTTCTTGAGGACCCAGATGCTCAGAGACCTGAGGCATCGCTGAGGAGTTTGGGGAACAGCGTTCACAGCTCAGGATGCGAACACCAGCCCCAGTGTCATTAACGGACGCCTGAAAAAGCGTTTCCCTACTCTGTCAACACGCAATATCAGGGTTGCGCCGCTGGGACACTATGGCGACGGCAAAAACAGCGGGATAAATTTTACTGCTCCTCTAGCAGTCAATACTTCCCACCATGGGAGAAGTCAATCTGTGAAATATGGGCCATCCACCTAATAAATCTGTGTGAGATACAGAGGTGTACAAAGGGGCGGGGCCACAGGGCCCAGCTGAAAGCTGATTGGCTTCTAGAGTACACCTTCCACTGTCACTCATGATTCAAAACATCATTGGCTAATTATAAGGTAGGCCTCTGCATAAATTATGGCCACACTTATACCCCGTAATTAAAAACTCCTTTTTCAGGAAATTAAACTCTGTAAAGTTGTAAAAAGGGAATAAAGTGAAGTCAGGCCATGTGCGACGAACGGGGCGGCCTCACCCTTTGCGGTCCTCGTACATCCGGTTGACGCGGTCCCACTCGGTGTTCAGCTGGGACAGCGCATCCCCGATGTGCAGCACGTCAGCACGGGACGCCTCCTGGACGGCGTCAGGGTGTCGCTCGTGCAGTGTCATCACCTGCTCCTCCAGCTTCTCCAGGCTGTCCTTCACACTCTGCGACCCCGGGTGACCCCGTTACCATCGGCAACACAGTGCATCCCTTTAATTTCATGAAAAGCTAGAACTGCTAAGGTACAGTGCCTGGCTACCGGCGGCATTTCTCTGACAGAAAATTGATCTGCTGGGATCGACTACATTTCAGCGGCGTATAAAATGCTCTAAAAGCTGGTGTAGCAGACGCAAAGCAGAGTGTGTAAGTGTCACAGCGTCTGCCTGGTACTGCCCCGCTACAGCGTACACGTAGCCATCGGTCACACGCCTGCCGTTCTTTGATGTCTACGCCCAAATGTCCCAGGGAGGTGCCCGGGCTGGACTGCAATGCCGATCCCTCTCATCTCAGCGGGAACTGTGACTCAGAGGCTCAGCCCATTTACAGGCCGCAGATGGTGCAGAAAGGTGGAGGAGAGTCCTTTAGAGACGCATAGCTGAGACAGAGGTGCCATCCCCACCACGAGGAGCCCACTCCAATCTGGGAAGCGTCGAGACTCTAACGACTTTGCCATTAGTACCAGTGTCTTCTCTCTCTACAGTACTGACTTATCGCACATCATACTCTCTGTGGCCATCTTGGCTGTGAAAAGGACCCAAAAGGGACCCAAGCTGGCCAGCCCTCTCTGCCACTGCTCCACCACGGGAACCAAACCCATCTTCTGACCAGCAAGCGAGAAGCCAGGTTGCTGTCGGCAGTTAAGGTTCCCTCACACTCACAGCACAGAGGCAAAGACAACTACACCATCTAACCACTCAGGTAAAAAAAAAGAAATAAATATGCATCCAACAAAAAAGCATGTAGGCCAACCTTGAGCGCGTCCTCCTGGGAGGAGAAGTCCTCGTACAGCCCACTACTGAGCTCCGAGGAGTTGAGCAGCAATTCGATGTCGGCCATAGCCAGCAGAGCCTTGTTGATGTCCAGAAGGTAGTCAGAGGGCAGGAGGGAGGGGGCCCTCTGCAGCTCGCTGTCCACCGTGTCCTCGGCCCTCCGCCTCGGAGGAGCCTCCAGGGGGCGCTCCATCCAGCTGAGGGTCACTTGCTGCGACACCGGGCCAGCCTGGCGCTCCCTCACTGCACGCAGCTCCTGGAAGATCAAAGTACACAGAACATCTATGTAAGGATTCTAAAGACTTTAAGCCTTTTTAAACTGGGAACCATCAAATGAAAACAACCGGAACTCCCTACCATTAACGTGGCACAACATTCTCCTAGTATAAAGTACATGTTCTCCATATACGTTACTGCCCCTCACAGGCTGACACAGTGAGGTACGTCCTACAGGCAAATGTTCTACCTCAATGATGTGGACGTTCTACAGGTCCTTGAGGAAATGTCCTCTCTTAAAGCAGCGCAACCACATGGTCTGATCTCCATGGGGAACATGTACCAGAACATTCCACAGAGCTCCTTTGACTGTCAGTGACTCTCACCTGCAGGCCGGTGTAGCGCGTCTGCAGCCGGAGCAGCCGTCTGCACAGCTCGTCCTTGCCATCCCCGGTCATCTGCAGGAGGATCAGCTCGCCGCTCCGCAGCACCTCCTCCACCCGTACCTTCTCCTCGTCCATCTGTGGGGGGTGGGGCATCATTCTGAAGTTACCTAGAGCTGGCTGCTTGCATTACACAGACTAACGCCCGCTTAGACACCAAGTTAGTTCTCAAGTGTCAAATACAAAGACGACTGCTATTCGCAGGCAGCATGCAGATCAGCAGGTCCGCATGCTGTGCCTCTGATCAGACGGGCGCTGGTTCAAATCCCAAGGTTGCAGTGATTTCACCGCTGGGCCCTTGAGCGCCGACTGCTTCAGAAACTGTCTGACCTGCTTTCTTCAGATAAAAGCATCCGGTAAATAATAAATCGTTGCTCTTGAACAAGTATGACAGGAGCCTCATCCTCCACTGAACATTTCAACAGTTCTGCAAATTCCAACTTTTTTAGATAAGTGTGTGTTCTAACCGTGCACATTAATGCATACACGGTGTCATTTTCAATATTAAAAGCTTAATGATGCATGGTGAATAATGCGAGTACTACCCACGTTGCCTGCTGCATAATGCGATTTCACCCGTAAGTTATGACCGTGCACTTCAGTTTGAATAACAAGGCCGGATAAAGTGAAGCATTTCATCTGCTTAGCAGGCACTTTCATCAGAAGCCGTTACCGTCTCTCCTCCGCTACTCGGGAGGACGCGTCCCTGTCTGCATCCTGACCGGAAATCTGTTGCATTTGTATCTTACCACGCTCCTCTCAAGTAAGACGCTATCCAGCTGCAGCACCACAGAGGCACTTGTTAAATTTTTAATGGTCCTGTTCAGGATTAAGTTTTGTGGTTGTTTAAAAGCCTGCTTAAAAATAATAATATTTAAATTTAAGAAAAGAAAAACAGGCCACGGCCTGCAAGAACCACATCTGAGAATAAAACTGCTGATTACCTTCTCGTCATCCTGGGCCAGCAGTTGCACGTACTCGCCCTGGGGATCGAGTGCACCCAGGCTGGCCGTCAGCTCTTCCTCAAAGTCCTGCAGCTGCCTGGCGGTTGCAGCCCCCAGTGCTGGAAGCTTCTGAGGCTGCTGATTCACCTGGGCCACCGGCTCCAAGGTCGTGGACATCTGCAGGCAAGAGATAAGCCAGAAGGTGGCACTGTGGTTAAGGAGCTAAGGCAGGGTGCTGCTCCTGGGTTCTGAATAAAGAGCATCTTCTGCATAATGAACAAATAACGAAAATATGGGTCATTTTCCACACAAAATTATACAATGAAACCACAGAAGTCTTCATGATGGGCCTTCTACTGAGGTGAATCAAACGTCACTGGACCCCTGTGCCCACAGAGGCGGCATCACTGGACTCCTTGTATTTCTACATCATTGGAGCACCCTCCCCTGCCTCAGCACCCACCTTGGCAGCCTTGATGTGCTGGGAGACCTTATCGAAGTTACGGTTGAGCTCGGCCAGCTTGGGCTCCACCACCTCTCTGGAGGCCGGTCCACGGCCGCTCATGAGGATGACGGCCTGGTCCCTCACGCTGTTCACCCTCAGGCTGATGTCCTCCAGCTCCACCAGCAAGTTCTGGGTATCGCGGGGGTGGGGGACCACAGTGATCACACCTATCAGCTTCAGATCACTTCCACCACCACCCCCCCCAGCAAGCAAAGATGTGTCCTCCACCTCCTCACCTTAACAACGTCTTCCTTCTCAGAGGGTGCGAGCTTCTCAGTCTCATCCAAGTGGATCTCAGTCTGGTACAGCCAGGTGCTGATGTGGGCCAGGTTCTCGTCAAAGATCTCCATTTCATTTCTGTGGCTCTGCAACACGCAACACCACCACAGTGTAAGTGACTGGCACCAGGCCCAAAAATCAGATTCATACTCTTCTGTGGCTTACAGTTTGCTGACAGCACAGCTGACGAAACACAACCCCTGCTCAGGAAGGTCACCTCGGCAGTGGAGCAATCTCTCAGGAAACTGCGGTGGGGGTCGGGGGGAATACATCTAACCTACATCTTGTCTGCAACTAAGGATTTACAGTTTCACTACCACACAAAGAAAGCATCCAACACAACTGCCGTCTTCATCCAGCTTTGAGTGTTGAACATATCCAGATGGGATGCAAAAAAATACCCCATTTACCCAAAATTCAGCAGTTTTTTAAAACTCTTTCCACGCTAATTTTTTTTTAAGTGTGCCATGCAGTGCACCTTTCCGAAATACACAACTCTGCTATAGTTTCGCTCACTAGGTCTATCCTCCTTTAATTGCCTTTTACAGTGTACAGTGTACAAAAACACCAAAAACGTTGATGAGAACAACTAGAAGGTGCAGAATGTTTTCAATGCAGCAGACACACATCCCGAGCGCAATAAACGCATCGCTAAAATGGAGCCGATTCTGTAACTTATCTGAAGCATACAGCCAGCTTTAAGGTTACCAGTAGGCCGTCAAGACATTGCACCACAGTATATGGCATTTCAACAGTATTTTCAAATATAAAGCTATTGTGGTATACGGTTACTGTAATACCACCCTAACCTAGTTAACAGTCAACACTGTCAGTACAAAGCTATGCACTGCAAAGATCCTAGTCTGTCTGCCAACTGTCCACAGTCCAGTCAGCAGGAATACGGGACTCAGTCACCTGACAGAAATCGGACACCATGTTCATTCTAATGCATTTTTTTTTTAACATATAAACCTTGGATTTCCAATGGGCTATTTTAAAAATCTCGTTGCCTTAAGCACAAATTCATGCTCTCAGCACGGCTGGAAAAAGACTAATTGGAAACATTTCGCTCTGAATGCTCAGAACAGCATTCTCCTGCTTTTAAATTTTATACGCTAAAGCAGCTCAGCATTTAGCACCAGAGTCTGATAGGAAATTACTTTAAAAAAAAAAACACCACATTTGGCTGAAATGTTCCGCTTTTCATATTAAAACAAAGCTTGTTAAAATCACCTTGAGGCTTTAACATGAACATACCTACTGCAGCATAACTGCACTCACCAGCACAGTGGTTCATTTAGACCTAAAAATTACAGTTTAAAAAAATGCACAATTAAATATAATGAAAAATACAAAACTCACATTTCGAATGCTAATTAAACAGCACTATGTTGCTCCGGGTGACACACTAATGCACCCAGATTTCCGTGCAGGGTGTCTCAGATGTCAGACTTTAGTTTCTGGTTACTCATGGTTTACTTGAGTTTCTCAGCCTAAAACTAATCCTTCTGGCTATAGTGTCTGTGTCAACAGATGAATCTGAAAAACCGTGTTTTACCAAGCCTCCCCACCACGGCACACATTACTTGTTACTAATAAAATGCAAATGTTTCATTTTGGGGAAATTAAATGAACTATTTCAGTTCTAATAAAAGCCTGGGATTTAACATGATACTTCAAACTCCCGCAGTCTCTGACTGCATTTCTGTGGATCTGAATCCACGTTCCTGGTGGCCTCTGCTTTCTGCCCATGCAGCCTGATCTCCTCACCCAGGACCAACATTTCATAACCGTTCAAAGGCTCCAGTAAGGCAGGCATCAAACCCACCAGCACGCTGCTCAGCCAGTCCTCTGCCAGGGTGCGAACCCGCGCCCAGCTGGCGTTCAGCAGGCACAGCCCCTCCTCCAGCTCCGTCTCGCTGCCTTCCACCAGCGACTGAAGGGCGGCGCTATACTCCGTCACGCTGCGCAATTCCCCCCCCTGCCGCTCCAGCTCCTTTAACAGCCCCTGGGGAGGGCAAGAGATGCATGATTAAAACTGGGATTTAATGTCAGGCTGGGGGGTAGGATATCTGGCCAGCTTAGCTTAGCATCATATCCACAGAACTAAATAATGATCCAAGACAACAGTTCTGGTCTAAACAACCAGCTCATATTTCCTGTAATACAACATATAATGCACAATAACGTCCTAGTAAAGGGTAAATGTAACCTATAATGCATTTCCCTACATATGATACTGCCCCCTACAGGCTGACATAGTAATTCTGCGTCACTCACATGGGCCCAGGCCACCTCATCGTCTATGTCAGCTGGCATGCTCCCGGTAGATGTTTTCTGGTCAAGCACGGCCTCCGTGGTCCCCAGCCACCCCCGCAGTGCGGCACTCTCTTTCTGCACCTTCTGAGACAGGGACAGGGCCTTCTCCAGGTCCTGTTTGCCCTCTGTCACCTGGGAGCAGCATGGTTTTATTTAAATCAGCCAGAATGTGCAGGGTTCTTAAAGGGTCGGCGTGGTGGGCGGCGACTAACCTGGGCGCCCAAGTCGTTGTAGAGCAGCTTGAGCGCGGTCAGCTGCTCATCCATACTCTTGGGGTTCTCCGTCTGCTGCTTCTGCACGATCTGCCGGCCTGTCTTGATCACTGTCTCCACCTCCAGCTTCACCTCGCTCAGCACTTTGTAGAGTTTCTGTTTGGGAGGAAAGTGGGTATGTGAGGGTCTGACTGGGAATGGGTTGATGCGAGACAGACAGAGATAGATGGTGGATACAGACAGACAAGGCAGTGCAAAGATTATATATTTACTGCATTACAGGAATGCATATATGAATTAATAAAATGAAGGAGTGTGTATGTGATGCAGTCGTGCATTATTTCAGGAGGTTCAGCAGCAGGGAAGGCCGGGCTTACCATGCACAGGCTCAGGAGGCCATGCAAATCAGGGTGGAGGGTGAGGCTTACCATGCACTCGCTTAAGTGGGCCTGGATCTCCTCGGGCTCTACGCTCCTTGCATCCAGCACGTGCAACTCAGCCTTGGCACCCTCCAGCACGCGCCGGCAGTCCAGCATGCGCTGCTCGAAGTTGGCTGGCTTCTGGAAGAGCTGGAACTTGGTGGAGATCTCCCGGAGCTTCCTCTGAAGGGGAGGGGCACGGGATCTTGCCGTTAAGGACCATGTGACCATGGAAGAAGCAGGTAAGGTCTTACTCATCTGTGGTACAGTTGGGCTTTTAATGCCTTAACAATTAAGAATTTTGACGTTACGTTAATTCGGCTGTTATTGCCCTGTCACATGTTGGTTTGAACCAGACCCAACAATGACCCCAAAGCAGGTGTAGCAGCCGACCTGCAGCTGGTCCAGCATGGTGCCCCCCCGGGACGCCTTTCCATCCTGCGACGCGGCAGGGGCCCCTCTAATGCCCTTCTTGCGCAGCTCATCTACCTGCGACTCGAGGGTGGTGATCTCCGCCTGGATGTTCTTTGAAGAGAACAAGGAAGAGTCAGGACATCGCTCCACAGGAGAATTTTAATTTAGGCATGAAGTGCTGACAGCAAAAGATTCCTGTTGAGCGAGACGTAGATGTAATCAGCCAGACATATCCTCTGCTCTGAGCTTATCAAAGTGAGACATGAGAATGCTGAGGTCATGACCCTCCACACCACTGTTACCATGGTTTCCAGGTCACCTACATAAAGCATCTATGGGAGCTGAGTATAACAGAAATAATACAATCGGCTGTTTGTCGAAATCACGTGGTGTCTGTAGAGGGCGCCCCATTCCTGCATACCTGGGCCTCTTGAGGCAGCTGGAAGGCATCAACCCGGTCGGTGAGATAGGACGTGAGCGTCTGGTCCAGCCGGCCGAGGGACTCCTGCAGAGACTGCAGGACCTGCTCATTTTCCCGCAGTGTCTGCAGCTGCTGCTCCAGGGATATCTGCCTGCTGACCGCCTGTAGGGGGCGAGAGAGAGCTTGTACATGCTGGCTGATGTACAGTACAACACAAGGCACTTCAGGTCAAGCACAACATGCAGTGCATCACGTTCCCCTAACCAGTCAGCACAGAGGGTCCCTTCCTCCCCCCCTCCCACACTGCCCACTGGGGGTGGTGGGGGGTTAGGGGGCTGAACTCTCTGACCTGGTGGCTAAGCTGCTCGTAGCGGCTAGTGAAAGCCTCTAGTTTCTCGCTGATGATCTCATCCAGGATGCCACCATCAATCAGCGTCTGGCCCAGCTCCCGGATCTGGGTGCGGTTGTCACTCGGGTGCCGCAGGACCGATTCCAGGGCCTGCGGAAATTTCAGGAAGGGGAGGGGGAGGAGCAGAGTATCCGTGGGAGGGAGTCAAAAGAAGTGATCAGCCTCCGGGAAGCTTGGGATGAACGCGATAGGAAAAGCTGCTAGAGCAATGATTCTCAACCCGTGGGTCGGGGCAGGTTCTGAAAAGGTAGTGAGGCAGAGCTGGAAATGTAAGCATTTTAAAACCAGCGAGCTCCTATGCTGATCCACGATCAGATTTCCCAGCCGCAATCCTAGAAGCAACCCATATAAACGGGTCTTAGGTCTGCAACTGCTTAGCGCCAAACTAGCAAACACAACCAATCCGAGAAGCCAAACTACAGATGGTTAATTTAAAATTCACTGGCACATCCAGTCAGATTTGTATAAATTGCAGAGTGCACTGCGTGCTTGATCATAGCATTAATGCAAAGCTAAACTCGATGTAGGGTCACGATTGAGCTGGCATGGTAAGAATTGGGTCGCAGTGCAGAAAGGTTCAGATCCACTGGTACGGCGGGGGCTCTTTGCTGGGGTGAAGCCCACCTCTAGTGCCTGGTTGACGTCCTGGCTGTTCTCTGGAAGCCCTTCGCAGGCTTGCAGTCGCTCCTCCAAGCTGTTGAGCCAGTTGTTCTCCAGGTCCAGGTACTGTAGCAACTCCATCCAACAGGACCATACCTCCTATCGCGGCAGACACAGGAAGGTCATAAGACACACCTACCCATGCAGGCCACGCCCACCGTGTCACACACAGGACCCATAGCCCTCAGTGCAACTACAGGTGATGCCATGTAACACAAACCAACAAGCCCATTCGTTCACAATACAACAGGAACCCAATACACACTAACAAGCCTGTGGCATTAAACCCTGACATACTGCTTGCTACAGCATGTTCAGGGATATCTGCTCTCTTTGAACATCCAGCCGCAGCGCTATAAAGAGAAGTTTAATTAATTTCATGATTTAACAGCAATGTACTATCTTTCTCTGGGGTCAGCCTGCGCACACGAAATATAGGCTGGTACGCTAATCATTTGATAATGCAGACAAATCACCACATTGCGCTTATGGTCCTTCAGAGACTGTTTCAGTGTAGGACTTATTTCTGCTAAATGGTTCTTAAGAGTTACACCGTTTGCATTCGTTTGTGGATCTCCTTCATTTTAAAACAGGGGTTTGTTTTCCCAGCTCCCCTTTTTAAGCTGTACCTCCAGGGTGTGACATTTTCTCCTGAACCTCTCGCACAGTTTCTGGTAGTGCTTCAGAACCCCTGTCAGCTCTGTAGTTAGGTCCTGGCCACCAGGGGGCGACTTTGCCACCAGCAGGTTAATGCTGTCCTTCAGTATCTTCACTCGCACCTCCTTCTGCAACACGTCCTCTTTGGCCCTCTGCAGACACACAGAGGCAGAACGTCGTCACGGCAACCGTGCCCATCACCCCCTTCCCGAAGCCCTCTACTGGACAGGGTGGGAACAGTTAGGAGCGTGAATCTCGCCCTCACATGACATGGCAGGTATTCACACACACAGTCTACTATACAGCGCATCAAACATTCAACACAATGCGATTCAGTAACGGTTCCATATGATTCAATACAGTTCAGATTTGACAATTCAGATCAGTTTAGCAATGCACTGAAGTAATATATTGGATCAGAGTATTTTAGTGTCTCATTCCTGAAGTAAAAACATAAAAAGGTTCTTCTAAATAACTCAAAAGATGGCATTTGTCATAAGAAAATTGACAGTAACATGCAATAAAACAGGTACTACTTATTCGTCACAGCAATATGAGCAGATTATCGGTTACTTTCATTCCAAACTTGAGCTGGGGGTTTAAAAGCGATAGACATATTATGCACTTGGACTGGATTCCCTTTCTGTCACACCCCCTCTTACATCTCCACCATGCCACCCTAACCCAGACCTCCTACTGGCTACCTTACTGGCTGCCAGCTGGTGATTGACATCTCATAAGGGTCACTTCCCCTCTCTCAAACCGGCAATGCTGAAACGTGTGCGCACACACATGTAAGAGGCACACGCAGGCAAGGCAGCGCCCGGCCTCGCACCTTCATCTCCTCCAGAGCGCCCTCCAGATCTTCTGGACTCTTGTACTCAAAGTCCCTCATGAGGAACTCCTCGTCCACCTGCACCATCCACTCCCGCATCTCCACCAAGTCCTTCTTCAGGTTCAGCGTCCTCTCCTGGTTCTCCCACGCATGCTCCTGATGTTTCTGCAGCTGGGGGGGGGGCAGTATATCATTACGTCCCTCCTTCCTGCCTTCACATTCCCATGCACACAAAAGGGCCCCCCTCCCACACACACATGACCACAGCGTGTCTCTGAACTCAGAGTTTGTACCATGTTATAAATGATCGATCTATTAATTACATGCAAGATGATATTTCTCACATTATCAAACTTTTTTGCCCCCCTAAAAGGGATATTTAGGTTCACAAAAATGCATCAAGAGGAACATGCCAGGCCCTGCTGCTCGTACCTGTGTGCTCAGCCTGTCCCATCGCCTCTGACACTCCTCGAGCTTAGGTTGCCCCCATGTGGCCAGCCCGGGCATTGCGCACGCCCGCACGGCCGCCGCGTCTCCGACCACCTGCTTCAAGTCCGCCTCCACAGCCTCCATTTCATTCACGAACTCCTGCAGTGGGATATGGGGGGTGGAGATGACATCAAAGTGGCATCTGTCACCCTTTCAGGGATCAATGCGGGACAATCAAAAGCCAAAAAACAAACAGAAATAAAAGTCCCTACTGCCGACCCTTGGAAAGCCGTCATATTGATTATGCTCCCAAAGCTCTTCATTGCTGATATGGCAGCAGAGAGACCAGCCCATCGATGTTAATCATGACCGCGGTCTGTTCAGAAACAATAACTCCCGAGCCTGGCACCGCCCCTGGATATCAAAGTGCTAAATTCTGAATGATTAAGCAAAGAAGAGCCCCCCCCCCCCACTGACAGGCCTCTGCAGAGCCTGGAAGCAAACAGGCCCCCCCGCCGACCCTCCACCTTTGCATGCTGCAGGAAACACAATATAAGCTGTGCCCAGTGCATGCTGGGATACGCTCCACGTTATACTGCATATTCAGCCTCTTTCACTTGATTAAGTAAATTAAAGAGTTGCTTATTTTATGGCAAACTCCAAGCAGCTGAAATTCATATTGCTTGCTCAAATAGCGACCACAACACCCCCCTCCCCCACCCCCAATGATAGGTGAGGTAATCGCCTACCGTGCATTGGTCCAGCTCCTCCTGCAGTTTCCCAGCATCCCCTAGGGCAGCGGTATCCTTGGTCATCAGTGCCTGCACGCCGTCTAGCCAGCGCTCCACCCGCGCGATTCTCTCCTGCCGGCAGAAACATCAGGCGGTCGGTGAGGGGGTCCCACCCCAGGGCGACATCTCCGGAGGTTTTTCCATTCGTAGTGACAGGACAGCCGCATTACGGCAGAGGAACAGAGGCCCATGTGTGGTATGCAGGGAGTGTCACGGGGCATCGTACCTTCGAATCCTTTAACTTTCCAAGGACCGACTGTAACATCGCCAGCTCAGCCTGAGCCTGACTGACCAGCTGGCTCCACCTTTCGGAGTCGGAGGTCAGTCGCGGCTCCAGAGACTGGCACAGGGCCTATGGGAGAGCAGCCCCAGGAATTACAGCTAGCAGCCGCGCAAAATCATTACAATACATACCGCCGCTGATCACATGACCCAGAAAGCTATGATGCCAGGTACGGACAGTGAAAGCCATCACGATGTTCATCTCTTAATTACCCAGAATGCAGCTCATCCACGAGCACAACCAGCATGACCTTGCCATGAAACTCACTCCTCTCCCAGCAGACCCACTTGGGAAGGGCTGCGACGTGCGATTCTCTCCCGGATCTGCCTTTGCGGTGTTCTGGAACTTACCTCTGCACTCCGCACCGCTTCCGCGGCCGTCCCCTCGTCCACGACGCCACCCCGCAGGGACGCAATCCGGAGTTCTGCTTCCTGCGCAAAGCGGCGGTCCTCCAGGGCGGGCCGGGCAGCCAGGGCTGGAACACAAACCGACAACTCAGGAAAGCCATAAAAGAAACACTGAGTCACAGTCAGCATCCGAACCAGAAGCTGAATTAGACCCTCACATAAAGGTCAATGCCGCTGAATAAGAATGAACAGGATAAAATGCACAACTCCAGGTAAACTTTGTAATTTAAATTTATTTAGCCTATTTTGTGTGTTTGAACTCGAATGAGCTGCAAACGCCAAAAACTGCCACACGAGGGCGCACAAGCTCCTTTTGGATGACCTAGATTGCAAGAATGTTAACACTGCTTTCGGAATATAATTACAAGCTAATGAAAACAAACAAGAGAGATGTGCTTTCCGTTGCGGGGCTTAATTTAAATAAAAAGTGCGGCCGTAAAGTTTCGCGAGCTACACGTCTCACTAAGCAGTCGCACAAATCACTCGACGGATTTCGGACTTCTGAAAAGGAGATCTATCTTCTGCACGTTCTTCTCAGCAAACCCTGAACCACAAAAAACCTGCAGGTGGTGGATCATCCACCTTCAGACAGACCCGTAACTGTTTTAAATCCATGACTCAGGAACCATGCAGTCAAATATTTTCAGTGGATTACATCTCAGCGTTCTGGGACACAAACACAGCATTCATTACCTCCCTCCAGCCCTCTACAAAAAAAAACCCCTAAGTGTTTTGAAGCCAGATTTTACTCTGCTGCCTTTTCAAACTATGGAAGGATTCCAGAAGCATCCACCTTAGAAAAGTGAGCCCATCGGACGTTGAGGCAGTGGTCAGTAACCAAGCGAAACCGTAGGAGGTCTGTCATTACTTCCCTGCGGGCTCAGGCCCGGCCCAGGCGCAGCTCTCGCCGAGCTGTACGAGCAGCACATGGGTTTGGCTACCGCCCCCGGCATCCCAGCACGTTCTGGCCTGGCTCCAGACCTAAGGGGCCAAGTGAGCGTCTTTCCCTTCTAAGGTCAGAAAGACAAATGTTTTTCTGTTCCCAATCTCCCACCAACGATCTCCCGAAATGGAGAGATGAATTGTAAAGGGCTGCCGCTGGTTTTGAGGATGGGTTGACCATGACCGTGTGTCACGAATTCGCCGCTGTTTGCGCTCGCTTTTCCTCCTGGCCGGTCTCTTCAAGAAACGGCCAAACTGGTCGTCGGCCATCTTTGAAACGCCACACTGCGTGCCGAGGGCTCGCTGCCGATTGCTTAACCCCTGAAAGAACCTACCTGCGTGCAACTCCTGCGCCTGCCTCTGTAACCCCTCCAGCACGGAGGTGCGGCGGGCGCCGAGCGCCGCTACTCCTTCCCGCAGGGAGGCAGGCGTCTGCGGCTCGCGGTCCAGCGCCATCGCTTCACAGGACAGCCGGTCCATCTGAGGGCCGAGGGCCTGCAGTTCCCCTCTTCTGGCCTGTAACAGAGACAGACAGGGCGGGGTCAGATGGACCCCAAGCTTCAGCTCGCCAAGACTGTCAAATATCTACATCCCAACAAAGTAAAACCATAATGCTCATTACAGCATTCATTTTCAGTTAACCCCCCTTGTTTTAAAATGGAATTAATGTTTATGTAAGGGGTTCACAGGTTTTCATACAAACAAATCAAGTCAGTACATTAAACAATAAGTCGTCCAAGGCCTGACAGAAAGCAGTTTTACACCTTGGCTACTAAATCAGGCAATAAGTACATGCTGATCCTGCAGAGTACAGGAACCCCCCCCCCCAAGGCTGAACATCAATCAGTCTTATTTCCTCAAGCAGGGGTTAGGAGGGGTTGGTTACCAGCTGGACGGAGTGTTTTAACTCACTGCCCTATAACTGCCCCCCCTCCCAGAACAAGAATCCATGTGTCGCCTACTCGCCCTCAGAGTCTGGACCACGCCGGAGAGCAGCAGCCAGAACCGGCGCTTAAAGACTTGCTGCTCGTATTTCTCAGGGACTGGGGGTTCCTGCCAGGTGGAACACGGATAACAGGATCTGCTGACCTCACAGGTCGCCAGCTGGGAGCACAGCTGGGCCTCGTCGGCGGCGGAGTCGGCCTTCGGCGCCCCCCGCAGGCAGTCCTCCAGGCCGCTCACGGCCTGCTCCAGACACCGCAGCTCTAGCTGGGCGGCACCGACCCGCTCCTGGAGGTCCAGCTTCTCCTTTAGGTGCAGGAGCAGTCCCCGGGTGTTCTCCCACTCCGCCTGGACGGCAGCCAGCCGGGGGCTCAGGTCTCCCGCGGACAGGCCCTCTGCGGGGGCAGGGGACGGCAACAGGTTTCATGAGGTTAACACACCCAATATGGATCTGAAAATGCTACCAGATGTCCACCAACTGTTCATGTACCAGACCAAAGTGATGCTTCATCATTTGTTTGTTTTGGTTAACTGTGAGGCTGAACATGCATTGGTATCATATGGTTTGAATTCTATCACGATCGTGAATCCTAGTGAATATCTGCACCACAGGCAGACTCACTTCAGGCTACACGTCTCACTGGTACCAGTATGAGTTGCTGCTCTGAATCTATGCTGACCCATTAAAAATGGCTAAAGGCTGCGCTTAGTCTGGAGAGGTTTGTACAGGAGGAAGTTTCCACGGATGTTACGTTTCAGGTCTCTTACTAACTGTGCTACTAAGGTACAGGTGCAGACGTTATCCTGAATGCTCTGTGCTTGTAAAAATAAACATTAAAGTATGAGTAGTGTGTTCAGAAGTTGTACCTTTCTTCAGTCGCTCCAGCAAGGCCTGCCCCCCTAGGGTCACACTGGCCACTTCAGGGGCTTTCTCCTCCAGTTGCTCTTTTAGAACCTACATGGGGTAGACCAAAGAAACATATCACAACAAAGCTGCAGTGCCACCCAATGGCCTGGAGGCTAAATGCATCAGGAGACAAAAACTGCTGTGTGTAGATTTTTACCTTCAGCTTTTCCTTTAGAACAGACGTCTCCTGGGCCTTTTCGTCATTCGTCGGAACCAAAGCCTGAACAGAGGTTTTCCATCTCCCTATCCAGCTCATGAGCTCCACAAGGTTGCCTTCCATCCTAAGCAAGAAGAAAAAGATCATTCATTGAAGGAAAGTCAACATGTTTAGAAGTAGAAACCACTTTAAGAGGCTTAAGGATGAGCTGCAGCAGTCAGACTGAGCAACAATCAGTGCTGGTTCCCAGCGGTAGCGGTAAAGACAGCTGGCCAGCCTCTCAGCCTGGTAACCGGGCAGTGCCCGCAGCTTACAGCGCCCGGGCGTCCTGATCTTCTTGCAGCTGCCGTTTCTTCATAGGGGGAGGGGGCGGCAGCTCTTGGGCCGACGCCCGCCCCGTCGTGGTGGCTGCTGTGGTCATGGCTGACATGGAGGTGACGCTCTCCAGGACGGCGGTCTCATCTGCTTGAGGCAGCCCCACCTCGGTCAGCGACTCTGCCAACTGCAAGAGTAAGTGGGGGGGTGGGCAGTGTCTTAAATATAAAACTGTCCCACTGCCTTCCTCACAGCCTTGTACAGCATCACAGGTTACCAGCAGCATGTAAAATAAAAAAGGGTACAAACTTAACCTCAAATCTGAAAATGTGGAGGGGGGGTGGGGCTTTACAGTGCTGTTGGTGATCTGCAGATGACAATGATGCAGCATCATGACTAAAAAGGTGTAGAAGTCCCACCACTGGTCGCAAGTGACAAGCATCCATTCACACAGGATTCCAACCATCACCCCCCCAGACGACAACAGGACAATTAACACGATGGTGAGAAATGAGGGGATCTGGCTGTTGAACCCCAGGGCAGGTGAACAGACAGTAGGGCTGTCCCCCCCCTGAAAGTCAACGACTGGAATATGCATATTATTCTTTTCTCAGTTTGTCAGTGTGTATTACAATAAAAGGACAAAACACACTGAAGCTTCCTAAAGGGATGAAAACCAAATAGCCTAAATGAATTAAATTAATTAATTTAGGACATAATGTTCAAGCGTTAGTGGAGAGAATGGGTCTCTTTGGACAGAAATCTGTATATTATATTGTATTATATTGTATATTACACTACATCTACTTCATATTCACCCTCCATGAATTCATCACCAGGCAGGTAGGATATTCACAGGTAGAATTTCACTGCGGTTTCACTGAAATGAAGGTATGTGACTCCGATAGAAGTGTTTACTGTGCTGTACGTGCCACGTATCAAATGAAACTGACCTAAAATGCCAGTAATTTAATAAGCTAAAATAAAAATAATTTCACAGTAATTAACAAGTGGTTGTGCACTGCCCTGTGCCACTGCGTGACCAAACTGCACCTGGGAAGGGCACTTGCAGTGCGCGTATTTCAACAAAAAAAAAAGGCAGTAGGAGCTTGATTTAAAGTGAAAAATGTGCACACTGCCCATCTCATTATTCCAACTAATCCAAAACGTAAACAGTGAACAAAGTGGAAGCGTGTGCTTTTGCTCTTGAACTGCACTGAGAGCTACAACCACGGTCGAAATCATCAGCTTGTGGCAATGGATTTTCTAAGTGCCAGACAGTCTACACCAGTGTTTCCCAACCCAGTCCTCGGGGAACCCCAGACAGTCTACACGAAGGGGGTGCGAATCATTGAATGTTTGTCACAAACAACCGAATCCAATTCAGCTGACAAGCATCTGCATCGGGAACAGCGCTAAAACAGAACGGCTTCCAATGACCGAGTTAAAACTCTGATGGTACAGGAGACCCTCAGGAAGACTAACCTGATAGGAACAGTCCTCCAGCTCCTGTACCAGGTTGTCCCATCTCTGCGTCAGTTCCTCCGTCTGGCCCTGGATACGCTGCGTGGCCTCGGTGCTCCGCAGCAGCAGTGACACGTCCTGGCCGGCGTCCGACAGGTGGTCCAGCGTCCTCCGCTTGTTCTCCATGTCCTCCTTCAGGAGCTGCCAACAGAGGGGTCTGCAGTCAAGCAAGCAGCCAGAAAGCTGGGCCATAGTGACGGGACATGGCGGGCACCACGAATCAGCAAGTCCAGGGCCAACGAGACTAAACGACCAGATAAGACAAGCGTGGCAAAGAAGCGTGACGACACTCACGGCCAAAGTGCGCACACTGACGTTGATCTCGCCGGGATCCTTGAACTTGCTGGTCTGAACCTCTCTCAGGATCTTCTCCTTCTCTGATAGCCAGGCTTTGAAGAGGCTCTAAAAAGCAAAAAGCCACCGCATTTTACAACTCATTTCCTGTCACAGCATCTAGCGTGCTGGGTAAACTCACAGTACGGACGGACGGACGGACAGACAGACAGACAGACAGACAGAACCATGCATGTCACCAGCACATGTTTTTAATTTGTTGGATTATTGCATGGAGCCGGGAAGGCCTACAAAGGAACTCGGAGGACATTGAGGACACAGGAGAAGCAGAACAGTGGAAATTTACAGACTCGTCAAAGGAGCGCCCCCTTCAGGCAGACAGACAGCCGTGTACATGGACCCCCCCTCACCTGATCCTCCAGGAGCTGCTGCCACACGTTCAGCATGTCCTGCAGCTTGTGCCAGCGCTCCTCTGTCCAGCGGCACACGGCGGCCCAGCGCTCGCCCAGTGCCTACACACGCACACACACAAGCTCAAGGTCAGCACACACATCTGGCTGGTTCTGCACAGCCAACTCCTGGCAGTAAGACCCAACACTTGGAATAAAATTACACATTAAGCTTCGGGCACATTCCTTTGGGGCGGGTGGTGGTGGTGGGGGGGGGGGTGGTTATCCCAAATTCAGCCGAGAAGGGACACCAGCATCCTGACTCAGCTGACCTCCCAAAAATACTTAGCAAGCACTGCGCCCCCCCTTGGGAAAGTGACTTCAACCTTTGTTTTGTTTAAAAACCCAAGTGGAAGACATATTATAAACCCAAAGGTTGAAGTCCCTTTATCCAGCATGGAATTTTGTACAAGTTAATTCACATCCCTCCCTTGGGGTGGCTGAGTGTGTTAGGTCTCCATCATCAGAAGGTCACTAGTTTGAATCCCATCTTTGTCCTCGCTCACAACTGTATTCGTGTGATTGTGTCTTTAAAAAAAAAAAAAAAAGTGAACACGGTGGGATACGCAGAAACTAATTGCACTCGGACCTGTGCAAGGGGCAAAATAAAGCTGTTTTCCCTCTAAAATGCCGTCATTTAACCTGCAGTTGGTCCTCCAGCGCTGCGGTGGCATTATCGCTGCTGTTCTCATCCACAACCACCACCATGTGCGTAAGGGAGTTTACTTTCACCTGCTCCGTCTCCAGGTCATTCTGCAGCACCTGTCAACAGGAAAATCAATTTCGGGGTCATCGTCACACTCTGAATGAATTTATTCTACCAGAAATGTTAACAGAAATAACTGTTAATATCCTGAGACACTGGGATTGTTATAAGAAGTTGTTTAAAGACACAGAGTTTAAAGGAAGCTGTTCATTTTAAACCATTTTTTTGCAGCTGAATTCTCCAGGAGCCACTTCAGTGACAGACGAGCAGCCGTCACGCAGACAGGGCTCTCTCTCCTAGTTACCTGCCCAACGGCAGGGGGGTTAGTAGGATGGGGTTAGGCCTGGTGTTGTGGGGTGCTTAGACAACTTAGGCCTCTTCTTAGCATCTCCCGTAACACTCTCTCTAAATGAGAATTAGAAATTTGCAGAAGAGCAAATTCAATTTTAAAACATGACCGGGGGAAAAAACAAAAATGCAGGGTCACATGACTGAGCAGAGCTCCCTGGGAATAATGGGCACTTGTGGAGCAGAAGAGGAGACTAAACAAGCCCGGACTGTGTCTCCTGCCTGCTGGAGTGTGGGGCTTCGGCCCACAGATCAAACCGGAGCTCCAGCCCCGACCCCCCAGCGGCCAGCGGGTCTCACGCTACAACCTCCTCCTGCTCACAATTGCACTGCTTGTTCAGGAAAATCAAGCCGTTTGTGTCAAAATAAGCCTTAATTTACTAACCAAACTGGCCTGACGGTACCTCTGAGTAACCCGAGCTTTTGCCACCAGTCAAACCACATATCTTCGTGTGCCCCCTGGGGTTTGAGTTCCCCTGCTGGCCACAGACAGTCGCTACACTAAATATTAAATAAGTGTATTCCTCGTTTAGAAATGCTAAAGCAGCATGTTCCAGCTAGCTAACTGCCACCTTCGAAGTCTAGATGGTCCTAGACTGTAGAACCGCTAGATATTTATTTAGCTTTTGAAACATCAGAGGAATGTGTTTTTCGAGTGGAGCCCCAGAATCAAACAACTCGCCCCTGTACACATCAGCCGCGCTGCCAGTCAGTAGGGCAGGTTCACGCATGCACAGGCACTCGCCTTGTGCTCCTCGATCTGCGCGCGGTACCCTTCCAGGTCCCCCGCGGTTGGCTGGGCCTCCATGCGGCGAATGCGAGCCTCCGTCTGCGTCAGCCAGTCGGCCAGCTGCCGTAGCTGAAGGTGCTGAAGCTCCATCAGGACCTCGTGAAGCCTGCGGGTAAGGATGCAAGTTAGGATGGAGGGCGATTGGAAGGTCGCTGGTTCGAGGCCACACAAAGCAGAATAGCCCATCAGGCCCATGAGCATAGCCCTTGACCCTCTGAAATGGTCCCGGGGCTCCAGATAAAAATCGCTGACCCTGTGCTCATGCCCCAAACTTCGCTCTCAACTGTACGTACACACACACACACACACACACACACACCTGGCCTGCCGGTCCATGCTGGCGACACGGAGGCCCTCCCAGCGCGAGTTCAGCAGGGTCATCTGCTCGCGGATCTCATCCTCCTCTTCCTCGGTCAGGTTGCCCTGGGCGATGAGCTGGTTGCCCGCCTGCAGGACATTTCCCACGCTGCTCTGGTGGGCCGTCAGCTCCATCATGAACGCCTGCGGGGGGCCGGGTGGGAGGCATCAGCGACAGGGACGCCACACTGGCACGCAAGGTCAGGGGTCAGAGGGTGCATGCGTCTCAGACAGGCGGCTCCAAAACATACGGAAACCCCCCCATCCACTAATCTGGCTTTACAAAGACCCAGTGGAGACAAGAGGTCATGTGTCTGAAAGTGACCAAGAAGGGATTTCACTCTGTCCTTTGCGTCCTGTTTCGTTTTGAATGCCTTCCATGTATCATCCATTTGTCACGCACCCTTTTTCCCCCCCAAAGAAAACAGGTTGGGGGAGAATTATGACACGAATTATGACACATAATTACAAATCGTACTCAGTGAAAAACAGGCACACATACACATGCACACAGTGATCAGACACCAGCTGATCTGACTTTAAGGAATTTTTTTACAAAAGGAAAAAGGCACAAAGACAAAGGAATTAAAAAAAAAAATACAGCAGGATAGACAAGTGACATTTTGTAAGTCTCTGTCTCCATTTCCGTGCCCCCACAACCTGAATATCACATGACTGACAGATCTCCACCTCCATGCGGAAAAACACACCGCCCCCCCGCCACCCCTCCGGCCTCACGCAGCCTCCAAGGCATGTCAGCACCTAGCCAGATTCCAGCACACACACTGCCACAGGGAATTCCTGGAATTCCTTACATTGTGATCCGGTTCTCTCAGGCCAGGATGGCTCTACACACTGGATATAAACACCCATAATCCTCTAAATAATGCACAGCCCATAAAACATACCACACAAACCCATAAACAGCTTATTCTGTGTTAAAAAGGAGCCCAAACCATAGCATGGTGTGTGATTAAGGGGACTATTCTGCTGCTGTAGCTCAATACATAGCACACTGTGATAACAACACAAAGGTCGTAGGTTCAAATCCCAGGGAGATACATAACCCCTCCCACGACTGAAAATCTCATTGGAGGTACCTCGTGGGTGTGGAACTGGTCCTTGACCTCCTCCACGTCGTCCGAGACATCGTCCTGCATATGCAGCGTGTCCTCGGCCAGCAGCAGCCAGGTAAGCACCTCCTCCAGGGCGCTCTGGTAGCTGTCCAGGTCCACCTCAGCCTCACCCTCTGTCTCTGTCACTGTGCTGGGGGTGTCTGCCCGAGAGCTGCCAGCTCCCACTGTGACGGGGTCCTGTGGAGAGGTCACACGCTCAGTCTGTCACCATCACTATCGGCAAGAGTGATAATCAGATACTTTTACATAAAGAATCACAAGCACAGATCACAATTATGCGGCTTCTACCTCAAGCCACAGGCATTTGTCAGCCTAAAAGGTACAACTGCAATACACCTCACTATGTTCTCCTTTTCACAACCAAAACCCTTATCCTAGACCATCGTTTTCCAATCCGGTCCTCGGGGACTCAGACAGTCCACGTTTTTGCTACCAAGAGCTGGGAGGAAGCAAAAACATCGACCGACTGTAGGTCCCCGAGGCCCGGATTGGGAAACACTATCCTAGACTAATCATCATCATGCAAGGCAAAGCACAAACGTTATGGACCAATCAAAGAAGGTCTTCTGTTGGCAGAAATGACAGCCAATGCAATTCGTCGTCTAGCAACGCAAACTGGACTACTTGCCTAATACTGTCACGTGATTACAGTGAAACCATAAACTTTCATTTCGCCAGCAAATGTGTGGTCTGAATTTCTGAAAGGCATTTTTGGCTGGGTTGGTATACTTAGTACAGACCAAGGTAAAATAAAATCCAGTGTGCACATGTTTAAACCAACAGCCATGAATAGCTATATTCCCACACCATTTCCCCTTGTGCCCAACTGGGAATAAGCACACACATTATCCTTCAGTTCTTGCCACCATGTGTCCAGGATTACCAGATGCTAAACAAGGGAGGAGCACTAAAATAAAGCCGTCACAGGTTACTGGACAGATCCATGGTGGAATTCTGCTTTATATTTAAGTGCAAGAAACAAAGGAAAAGTGTTACTAAAAAGAGCCAACACTCAAAGAAACGGGCTTAGGTGTACAAGGGAAAAATCCCTATTACATTTTCCAGGGCACAAATGAAATAAACCCTTGTTCCTCCCAAAATTACCCAGAATCCCCCAGGTCCTGCAGAAAAGGGCCATTTCACAAATATATTCCACTGCATTCAAACAGAGCCATTGTTATTTCAGATGTTTCTTGGCAGGAATGTGAATCTGGGATGGAGGGCCCACGTATGGCTGCTGAAATCACAGACTCGGACGTCGGTTACAGCGCTGCGGCTTGGATTCAGCGAGAAAATACGATAAACTTGCACGGTGTTCTGGTACCGCATTGAAAACTACCAATGCCTATTTTTATGCAAGATATATGATAACAGAATAACAGTTTTTAAGAAGTGTCCATTCTATATTTACTTGTATGCATGACATCTGTTTTCACTCAGCTAGCCCACATCAAAACTATGCATCACTCTGCAACGTGCTTAACAATTGGGTGTGCATGTGAAGCATTTGAAACCAGGCGCTGGGAGATGGCAAGACTGTAAAATAAATTAGGAATAATTTTGTTCTGAGAGGAATAGGTTTTTGACAAGAACTTGTGCTGGACAACACCAAGGCCAGGATCAAAGAATTTTTCCAAAGGGCAGGTGGATGGTGATGGCTGGCCAGAGTTTCCAGAGTTTCGTCCAAGAACAGACCCCCAAGACGGTCTACGTTTTTCCTCTCTCCCAATTCCATGGCAATTGGGATAAAGCAAAAACGTGGACAATCTGGGGCTCTGCAAGGACTGGGTTGTGAAACGCTGCTCTAGGGCAACATCTCAGGCGGACAGGCTGGCTCCTAGAGCCACTTGAGTTTTGTTTGTTGTAGAGACTGCTCTGAGTCATACAGGAAACTACATATCCCATCATGCCAAAGAACCCTGGGTGAACAGACGGCACACGTTTCATCCTGCCAACCAAGTGGTTCAACTCATAAGCATCACTACCAAGGGAACTAAGCCTTTTTCAGGCACTGTAATCCTACCTGCCAGCAATACATCATTATCTTGCTGCAACAGGAGCCACATCTCCCTGTGTGGCTAAAGTTTATCTAATCTCCACGGAAACGGCTCACGATCTTGCCAGTGCCTCCACTGCATCCATCTGCCGAAACTACAGATCGCTGGAGAGGACACGATTCACTAATATGGACAGGAACCACACACCAAAGCCTGAGCGCAAACGATTCTCATCAGCAAGAAACAAGTCGACGTGGCAACCAGCCAACTCCACCCTTATACACAAACGTGCATGTTAAATGATACAAACACACTGATGCTTTAAATCTGCACTGTCCAGAAACACTAGAGGTGTAAAAAAAAAAAAAAAAAAAAAGCTGAACACATATATACAGAATTTTACCCCTGCGAGAGAGGATTCACCAGGCACTGATCAGATGCAGGAGCAGCCGGAAATCTGATCAGATATCCCAGTACTCAGCCAGCTACCATGAGGCCCCCTCGCCAGCTACCATGAGGGCCCCTCGCCAGCTACCATGAGGGCCCTCACCTGTCGGGGCCTCGCAGGCACCTCCTCCACCTCTGCTTTGTACTTCTTGGGCAGAGCCTCCACCTCCCGGATGTCGTCCATGGTGAGCTCCTTGGGGAGCACAGCGAACAGGGATGTCACGTACATGATGATGGACTTCTTGTCGGGCAGCTGCACGGCCACATCTAAGGGTTGGGGGTGGGGGGGGGGAGGCAGTTGACAAAGTTCTATGCAAGAAACCTTCCAACAATAAAACAATGAGTGTCTCCTAAAACAGAGCAAGCTTAGAGCAGGTTTCAGTCTTTACCAACTCCTGCCCCCTGCTGTCCAACTTTCACTATAATCTCAACATGGAATGATTAGATAAACAAAAGTTGAGAATGCAGAGTGCAACATAAAAAAGGCAAATGGCTATGAAATAAACCAGGTGAGGGAATCTACAGCTCATAAATCAGGTCTTTATCTCCTTCTGGGAAGATGGTAGGGGGGCTCCCTACCTTCAGGATCAAGGAGCCTCTCAACAGCCAGCTGGTCTTTGGCAAAGGTGAAGGCGTGCTCCAGTCTCTCTGCGGGCGCCATGCCCAACACCTTGTCAAAGCTGAACATGTTGGGTCTGGGGTTGGGGGGAGATGGGGAGGGGGCTGGTGAGAAACACACGATGCCAAACCATAGGCGTGGTCAGGGTTGCCGCTATGGACGTTGGGCCCCATGAAAGCATAATATATTGGCCACCCAACCCAGATCAAATCGAATTATGTTCCAAATTTTTTAGGGCGACAGTCACTCAGGGGCCCTTGGAATCGTCCTAACCACCCCCCCCTTTATGACACCCCTGTATTTGGCAACAAATGGACAGCATCTAAAGAGACAGTGACCCTTAATTGAAGAACTCGTTCATTTGCAGCGAACAAATTTATAGGGAGAGGTCTGTGTAATAATCACTGGCAATGGGGTCGGGGGGAGGGGGGGTTTCTGGCAAGCTGTCATCTGAGGAATGCATGGAAAAAAATACCCCGCGGAGCATAAGCATGTTATTCCTGCAGCATGGGGGAGGCTGGGGGCTCATCCTACTCGTCTGTCAGTGGACTGAAACAAGGCGTCAGTCACTGCGACGGCACCATTTAGGAGCAGTCATGACGCAACCAAAGGCGCATGTGGGCATGCATGATGAAAAATAATATCCCCTGAACATCCTCCCATCACAAAGGTGTTGACTTGCCCTCTGGTTGCTAGACAAGCCTTAGGACCGTAGCCCTGACAGGCCAAGCAGACTCTCTCCTCAGACATCCACACTGACATCAGCGTTTGAGAGAAACAGAAACCGCCATCGAGAACCTGCCCTATAGTCACACTGTCTAACACTGCCCTTCCCAGCACACCAGAATGACACTGGGGAGTGAGCTGGCATGTGTCGACACCCAGGCCTGGAGCTGCAGAAAAGGAGGAGTGCTAGATATCCCAGCTTTACCAGTTATACCAACATCTCCTTGCAGCTCAACCAGAATGCCAAAATAAGTTGTGTCTCTGACAACATCCATACTGCGACCCAGTCCTATTGCTGCACAGAGACAGACATCCTTCACACCTGGCCACCGCTCACCTGTACCGGTGCAGTATGGCATTGAAGGCCAGGCCGTCGGCCCAGCTGGTGGTAAAGTTGAGCACGTTGACCTGTTCGTAGGTGCGGGTGCAGTGTCGCACCCAGCTGAGCAGGATCTTCTCACTGTTGGTCTGCTGTAAGCTGGACATGATGTCTTTCATGATGTCCTTAACCTGAGCAATAAGCAGTCCAAATCACTCCAAATCCAATATCTTCATGTTTGGTAGTAAATTTCATCTGACATGACTGACAGAGAAAACTGCTTTTCTATTAGCCATTAACACAGACTAACTGCAGTAATCCAGGCTAAGCTCTTCAATGAATAACGCGAGAGAGAGCAATGCATTCTAGGGCTTAAGACCTTATTGGTTTCATCACCAGTCTTATTCCACTTACAGGACATCTGCAGAGAGCTAAAGGCGTTGACTCACCTGCCAATGCAGGATGATGTTCCAGATGAGGCCTAGAGTCAGCTTGTGGTTCCCATCCACAATGTCGGTCCCACCAATATTAACTAGCTCCACCTGCAGCAAAGGAGGACTCATTAGTGTCGTGTATGTCAGACCAAACCAACGGTCAGACATTTTTAAGATAAACATCAATTCTACATTATAAGTTCCCAAAATTTAGATACATGGAAGTTATTTCTGTAGATTTCAGCATGGACAACATACAAAATAAAAACAAACCAGTTTTTAATTAAACAGATGACAGGGATACTCCATAGATGAAAAGGAAAAACAGCAAATGAAATGACAATCAGCCTAAAGCAGGGGCTGCCATATTACATCTCCAATCTCTCTCTCATTCACTCGCACGCACATGGTTTCTGCTGCATGAGACACCGCGAATGCCAAACAGCAGGAGAAAATGGAGCAAAACTAATGCTTATCCGCATCTCGCGCCCTTAGCTTCGTTCCACGCTCCAAATTCCCTTAGAAAGTCACGCCCGACGGTCACCCCATACAAACAAACCAGATAAATGAGCTTTGTGCCAGCCACTCATGAAGCAGCGACAAGCGAAGGCAGGACAAAGGAGGCCACCACACAGGGAAAAAAGGAACGGGAGAGTAAGTCATGATAGGCTAAAGTAATACTGCCACACAGAGGGACAGAGGGATGTCAGAGCAAAGGACAGCGTGTCACTGAGGCTTCCAAAGACACACAGTAAAAAGACTGGGTTGGTTGGTCAGGGTACAACCCATGTTACAAACACGGGTTCTTTTAGAAGGTTAAAACGGCGACTTTTGGCTTTTGGCTCAGACCTCGAAGGACGGGCATTGCTCCTGGTATTCCTGAAAGCTATTAGAAGCTCTTACCTAACCTGACACCAAACACCCAAAAAGCCATCTGCATTCTTCATGGACTCAAAACACGGCGTGATACCAATCGTGGGTAGGAAGAAGTGATATTGATGATGCAGCCACACTTCCACCCCACACAACTCCGTCATGCCATTTCATTTTGTGCGATCACATGCTCTATGAAGACAACCCAGGCTGACTGCAGCTTACGTTATTCTGGTGCAGAACTTGCAGGACTTTGTTGACATTGTTGAGCGCATGCACTCGCGTGGAGCCCCGTTCTTTGGTCTGAGAAGAAAGAGGCAAAGCAAGCGATTCATTACATCGACGGAAGATGAATAAAAGGAATCACTTTGGACAAACACCAACGATACATCCTGCGGATAAGAATCCAGAAAATAAGGTCACGTTCTTGAGTAACATGATACCCTTTCTGTACTTAGTCTATTGAACAGTATGTGAGTCACAGAACTAAGATGTGCCAACATGCAAATCCCATGTTAATGGATACATGTCAGTTTAAGCTCCGTTTTGGAGCTGAAACACATAACTTGAAAGGGAGAGATATTCCTTACAGAGTGCTGCCAATTGCTGTGTATCCACCAATGTCCTTATTCAGTGTAAACTATTTCTTGCCTCAAAACATTAGAAAAAAAAAAAAAAAAAACAGGGATCTCCTCACAGCCAAACGGGGCGCCCAGATGTTAAAATCCAACGATTCTTCTAGATGGGGCTGGGCGCAGGGACTTTGAGATCCCAAATCGCTCCATACCAAAACCGTCAAGATCTCTTTTGAATAAAGCCGGCCTCAGGGCATGCTGACAGTGTTGAGATGGAACCTCAGATGACTCTAAGCCGTCCGTGCGCCAAGCTCCCCAAGGCAAACCCACACACCCCGGATTCAACAGGGCCCACTCACCAGCACCGTCCCAGTGAGGCCCTCCAGAAGGTCGAGAAGCTTCCTGCCATCCCGGAGGTCTGAAAACATATCCTTGATGGGTGCCTTCCCAGCCTGCCAATAAACCAGAATAAATCAGTGAATGGGATGATGTTGAGGGAGGTTCTATTATGAGGTCCAACAATCACTCCTGCCAAATGTACCAGAACTAGTCATGAGGTACGTAAAAGGGCCCAACACTCTCCCATAGATCTGGCAAACGTACGTTGAGGATGTCAGCAACCATCATGCTGGCTGGGAGATCCAGTTCAGGAGCTTCTGTTTGAGGAGGCATCCCCTTTCCATTAGCCTCATAGTCATAAGAACACAGGTTTAAATAGCTCTACACCATTACATAGGCAGCCGATTGGG
Source organism: Cryptomyrus ogoouensis (assembly GCA_025773925.1). Lineage (NCBI taxonomy): Eukaryota > Metazoa > Chordata > Actinopteri > Osteoglossiformes > Mormyridae > Cryptomyrus > Cryptomyrus ogoouensis. The sequence continues at coordinate 20,619,141 of JAOYFF010000040.1, read as the reverse complement.
GCATTCTGGGAAAACGTCTAGGGGTACTCCGTACTACCCCTGGGTAGATTTGTTTCAGTTCCAGCTGGCATTAACTACTTTCAGCCTATTTATAGAGCTCCATTTCCAGATGTGCATGATAAGGATGGTCAAAGAAGCATAAAGGAGCCTGAAAATGGAATCAGACAGGCAGCGATCCCGGTAAGGAGAGCCAGCCACAGCAAGGCACTGCAGGCGGCGGGAATTAGCCTGAGAAACCGCCCGTCGCTCAGCAAGTCCCGACATAACGAGCTCGGGGAGATTTACGGTACAGGGCCCCCTGGCATCCAGCGGCATTCTTCTACAGATCATTCCACATTCTCCGTTCCAGATTTCAGAAGAGATGTCAACAAAACACGGCAGAAGATGAAAAACTGTGCAAGACACGTACCCATGCAAAAACAGAAGCCTTATTTTTCCAAGTGTCTTCGAAAAAGAAAATTAGAGATCAGACGAGGGGAAGAGAGCAGTGAAAACAGGCTCTCTGTTCCCCTCCTTCCTAAGAAAGCAGCCGATGCAGCCGTCCGACGAGTCTGTAAACACGAGGGGAATGGAAGTAATTGTTGGCATGGTCAGCAGCACCATGACTGGGCTGGGGGGGGGACTCGTAGCTCGCCTCCACGCTGAGACAGACGACAGCGGGTTCCTAACACACATCTTTTGTGTATTTATAGTTAAACAGTGACCAGGTTAAAACAAGAACAAAACAGGCGTCCCGTGTGTGTGGGACTGACATGGTGCCATCAGCTCATTCCTGAGGAGGACGAGGACTGCAGCATTCTGGGGAGCCCGCAGAGGCTGGATCAGTCCCAAGGCCTTCCTCCTGGCATATATTTCTTAGTTGTACTTCAGACAAAGTGCTCAGGGCCGGAGTGTTATTAAACTGTTTTACAAAGGTCATTGATGAAGGAAGATTTGTACTCAACATCTAGAGGACTCCATGGGGGGCAGAGGTTGTTCAAATATCCCCATAAAAAAAAAGGACTGGTGTTCTGACCCAGGGTCATGAGGCTGGGGTCCTCTCCATGACGACCGACCACGTGTGTGCATCTTGGGAATGACCTGACATCGGCGATACCAGCTTATGTCGTCTCCTTATCCACACTGGGAAATCTTAGTCTCCTGGGAGCCTACGTGAGCTTTGGCACAGACGACACCCTACCTACTCAGACGTTAACATGGCTGGGTGCTAATATATCAGCCCTTTATGGAAACCTGGACCCGGTATCCCTTTATTGAAAACCTCTTTGGGGATGGATAGTGAATAGAAGTCAGCAATCATGATAAGTGGCGCACACAATGTCACGCTTCCCACAGATAACGTGTTTCATGGACTATTGCTGCAAAATTAGTCCTGACTTCTAAAAAAAAAAAAAAAAAAAAATTACCTTGGTAAAGCGGCTGTTGATCCATTTGGTGAACGTCTTCTTCTGTACAGCATCATGCTCATCTAGCAGGGAAAGGACAAATGGCACGTTAGCATGATCAGCCACCATGCATGCACCCAACAGCAAGCCATTACGGCGGTCTGTCATGGTGTCTTGTCTCAGGAACATGAACAGGCAAAATCAACAATGGCGGAAGAGGCCCCTGATTGGACAGTTGGGGCGAGAGACGTATGCATGGGGCCAGCCCAACGGCGCGCTTCTCAGGTGCCACGTAACTGATAGCGTCGCCGCATCTGACTAGCAGTGTCAAATGTCTCAGGACGCGGTGACGGAACCGCTAGCCAGCGGGGCAAGACGCAGCACGTTCCCGCTGCCGGTACAGCCCCCACAGACTCCATGAACCCCCAGTCGGAGGTCAAGTCCAACAGGCGAGCCCCCCACCCCTCCCACACACACAGACTTACAACCACCAGACAAGAATGCTGAGAAATAAAGAAAGGAATTCATCCCCTCCCTCTTCAATAGGACACAGGAGAGTTTGGGGGGGGGGGGGTGAGAGGGGGTAGGGCGTGGTGATAGGGAAACACACACACACACACACAACCACCCACACACACACACACACAGAAGAAACC
>JAOYFF010000040.1:20593804-20606082 GCA_025773925.1 Cryptomyrus ogoouensis | reverse complement strand
AAACTGGAGAAATACGGCAAAAAAGACAAGAAGCAAGAAAAGGCAAGAGAGGGGGGGGGGGGGGGAAGGGAGTCACAAATGATTCAACGATCACAGATGCAGCCGGGAAATGCCCGATGAAAAAAATCGGAGTCAGACTGATCTAAACCCCTGAGCACGTGGATGGTAAAGCCAGCGAAGTGAAGGGGAAAGTGTCAAAACAGAAGGTCAGAGTAAGGGTCAGCTGGCCAAGTACTGACAAACCAGGACAACGAAGACAAGGTGTTTCCCCTCCAGGAGGGAGCATCTGTGAGAGATTCTACGCCCGAGTAAAACCGGCATATGTCAATTCAAAGTCTCCCTGCCCCAGCAACCCCACTGCCACGCCACCAAACCCTTGACACTTCTCCGGTGGATCCTGCCAAACTTGTCAGACAAGACATAAAAACAATGACTAAAACGAAGCTCACACTCCACCCAAACCAGTGTGCTACGCCCTCTGCAATGGGCACTCCTCAGAAGCCGAATGGCGCGGCTCCCCACCCAAAACATGCATACGACGCCGTCAGCTGTAAATTAAGGCGTCAGGGTGCAACAACAGGGAATTGTCCCTCAAACAGATGGATTTTACACCGCCTGCATTGTTCCGTCGGACACTGATGATGCCAGGAGTATGATTACAAGTGCCATCTCCCGGAGCTACATGCAGAAACAAGAAGCCATTAACCAGGTGCCAACTTCACGTGCAGAAGCACGCAGCTCGTGGTGACCTGCAATCTCATGATATAATGTTCTTATAATATAACCACAACTGACATTTTCTGTCACTTCCCTATGACGCTCTTATGGAAAAGACATCATTTAGGCAACCAGGAGATCAATCTTGGACATTAGACTGACATCACGCCATCACCACCTGAACAGCCATTCCACAAACAATGCGAGGCTGACATTGAACTCTAACACCATAAACCAATCTCTCACATCTCTTTCGAAAACAGCCTCCTCATTAAAAAGCAAACGAGTTCCTCCAGCTGCGTTTGATTAAATGCCTGCTATTAGCTAAAACAAATGTTGACATTTAGTATAACTAATTAAAATAAAAATGTTACCCTGTTTCAGAGTCCATGACCTACACAGCAAAACCCCTGTACGCATTTATAAAAAAAAAAAAAATGAACAATTTCAGTATTATGGATGTGAGATTAAAATGCCTCAGAGAAAAGGACAAGCTTAGTATCAGAGTGTCAGCTTGCACATCTTCATGTAGCTTCTTGGGTTGAAAAAGCCAAATCCGCAAAATTCAGATTTTAAATTTACAAGTGATAAATACATAGCATTTTATTAATCATGGACGTGACACCTAATGGACGTGACACCTAATGGACGTGACACCTAATGGACGCGACACCTAATGGACGCGACACCTAATGGACGGACCTTTATAGGAGATGACCGATTTTCCAAAAAAATTACAAGTGGGGAAATCATTATATGTGTATCACGAGATGGACATGATTCAACACAATAAGTATAGGTTTGAAAATATTAAGAACTAGTATCATGGATATTACTTTTTTACGTTAAAAATGGATGCATCAGAACCACCTGCAACTGACAATAGAATTGAATTTGGTGACCAGTGGTCATTGTTGTCACACCACAGCACACAACAACGAAATGTGTCCTCTGCATTTAACCCATATGTGACATCGTGACATAGCAGGGGACAGCTAATTCAGCGTCTGGGGAGCAGTGCCTTGCTGGTCGGTGATTCGAACCTGCAATCTTTCAACTACAAGTGCACTTCCCTGACCATTAAGCCACCACTGCCCACAAGAAGTGTGTAGAAGACGCATGCTTGCATGGTTAATTTTTATACAAAACTATTGAAACTGCAATTAAGAAAATAAATAGATAAAACGAAAAAGACATAAGTGAATGTTTCCATGGTAAGCGACCTTTGCATTATATTGCCCAATTATAGCTCCACCGGGAAACAGACTATATGGGATAATACTACTTTCACTGAGAATTCCATCACCGCTATGAGCTACAACCATCAAGCACATTTTCATAACCTAACATAAAAAGTCCAATGAAGAAAAGTGCCCAACGGCTGCTGCTGCTGCCAAGGGTACTGGGATTCGCAGTCCAGACCATGTGTGGCTCTGCGGGTTTAGGACGGTGCCCGTGATGGATAGGTTGCCCATTCACATCCCATGCCCCCCCCCCCCGAGCACAGCCCTTAACATCCAGTGTCCCCAGGGACTGTCCGACCCCGTTTTCTCCACCGTACACTGGACAAAAGAATCTGCTTAATAAATAAATGTAATACAATCCAAGGTCCTGCGCTGCGATTTCTAACAGGTGTACAGGCCATGTTACCGGTCCGGCCTGCAGTGCCGTGGCCTCAGGTCTTCCAAGGTGGTTTACTAGCAGATACGGGCAAGGAATGCAGTTTCCCAGCTTATACTTTAATACATTTTGACAGAATAGATGAGCCAATTAAGCGAACGATCTCGCAAAGTAATTCACATCATACAACACATGCAAAACCCAGCAAGTGTCCACCCATCTCCAAGTACACCTAGCACACCGCTAGCTGCCTGCAAACGGCCATTCATGGATCAGTAAAGGGCAAGCATGAGCTGGGAGCTGAGGCAGGAATGTCGTGGTACTCCTACATAACCGCAGGCTAACTCGCAATGCCTCCCCCCCCCCACCCCGAACAGACCCTTATCTCGGTAAGCGCAGGCAGCCCCGTTCAGCATTCCTGCATTCCGTCATCCCGGGGCGGGGGCCTAGATGGGGCTGCGATGCTGGGCTCTGCTCTCCGGCTAACGGGACTCGCTGCCCTCGCTCGTCCCGCTGATAAGGCACTCGGCTCGCAAGTGAAATTATCTGTGGCGAAACAAGGCGAGACGGACGATAGGCACGGTTAAGAAGGGAGGCCCTGGATTACACGGCCCAGCACTGGTTTGTGGAGACCAAAAGCACGTTCAGATCTCTCGATATTTCCTGCCACTCAGAGGCACCTTAAATCAATGTGGGACACCAACACTGTACCTACACCCCCCTGACTGAATGCAACTGCAAGAGACCTGGCAGGCTGACTGAAGAACTTCTGATAAGTAAATGAACAAATTCAAAGCTTTGCTAACATCAAGGTGATTACTGCAAGCAGCCATTAAAATGCTAGTGGTCAAAGACAGGAAGTGTGTCCAAATGCTTATGGTACAAGGCAGCCTACGCAGAAGGTGTTTACCAATAGAGCAAGAGGTCGTGGCCAGGGAGGTAGACTTCAAAAGGTGCAGGAAACACTCCTCAGCTGCAAAAATAATGCTCTCAGTAGTACACTCACTGGGGGGAAGGTAAAGGTTGGGTGTGAGGTCCTCTTCACTAGCATGCGAGTTCTCAGGAAAAGAAAGTCACTGCATGATGTCATTGTGTCAGAGGCAAGGCGACATCAACTTATGAGCAGAAGCAGGCCAGCCACCCCCCCCCCCCACCACCACAGTCCACTAACAGCAATATGGTCTGTCAAGAGTCAACTATGTGAGAGCCCACCAGCTGCACCGAGCGGACTCCTCTTGCCAGACGTGGATCATCACAGCCATCGTTCAGAAACCTACTCAATTAAAAAAAAGGGTCCTTTCACTTTCAAATTGGAAACATCCGGCTTTCCCAGTCTAAAATATCCCCCCCTGATGACCTAGTCAGAAGCTTAGCAACGCAAACCCTCCTGGTTAGTTGTTTTTAACTGAACCTCCGCGGCTCTGTGGGAATATCGCGTGCAGGCGACGCGGAGAGGCATCTCAGCCCAAGCCTGGCTCGCGGTACGGAGCAGAGTGGCCCGTGCTCAAAATATCCCAAGTTTGGGAAACTGGCCCGAGCGGATCGTGGGGGTTAAAGGCACAGCACCCAGTTCTTTAATCCCGGTGTTCCATTGGTTGTTCTGGATGCAGACGCGATGACGTCCCCTCTGGGCAAAAAGCAAAGAAAACATTACTTTTAACGTTGCCTGGCAACCGAACAAGCGCAAGAAAAACAGAGGCCAGCAGACAAGTGTTTTAAGTTAGACGTCGGCTGGTAGACGGACCAGTCAGAGGAGCTCAGTGCTCATATGGCGTATGCATCAAATCCGACAGAGGGAAAACCCTCACCGCCTGGTCCAGGACACCTTCCAGGTGGGGCGCCGGCCCTGAAACTTCCATTCAGACGACAGTGTCCCAGGCAATACCAGAGACCCCCCATGACAGGATGTATCATCAACAAGAGCAGCGCCCCCATCTGGGTCTCCTCAAGGGCAACACTCATGCGACCCAGAGGCAACAGAAACCGTTCAAAAACACACCCTTAAGAAAAAAATGTAAAATCCAGGATAAATAATACAGTGCTCTGGTTCTGTCACGTCTGCTTGGCAGGATGACGACAAAGCAGGTCGAATTTACATTTCTGGATATCAGATTAACCAAAGTTGGTCCTACTGGGTGAGAGCTGAGGCCATAAAGGTGTATGTGCCAACTGCTGACACAGTAACATGCATGCCCCCCCACCCCACCCCACACATACACACTACGACATGCAGATCTGGGTCACCAGCAAACAAATTTCCATACAATATTCTCACAGCAGCTTATCCAGCAGAACACAGACCTCAATCACAGGAGCCATTTTCACTATTTTCCCGGACCTGCACCACATCTGCAATCCCATTGGTGTTCAAAACTCCAGCCCTCACATCAGGCTTCCTGTCACTATAGGAGAATACCTCCACCAGGTATGTACTTTGCCCCCTGGATGTCATCTGTCAAACTGAGCCCTTCCTGTGAGCCCGAGGAGTGCTATCCAGAGCATGCTCAGTGGATGGCCTGTTTCACCCCAGACCCTGGCCACTTTCCAGGCCGATGGGGGCTCACCATGCCCACAGTGCAAACACTAATCTTTTAACATCAAATAAGTTACGGGCCACGATTCTACAAAACCACAACGGAGCCACCGGCATAATTCACACGTTCTCCATCGTCAGGTCAACAGCATATGCAACGCCTGCATTCAGCAGTCACATAATGCATGACTGTTCTCTGGTAGGAGACCCAACCCAGACTTACCTGATCTCCATTTGATGATGTCGCTGAACTCACTGTTGGCCGCCCCCTCAGAGCTGACGGTAACGGACGCCATGCTGGCCAGGTCCTCAAGATCCCCAGTGTAAATAAAGGTTCCTTTCTTAAAACAACTCCTTTACATGCACCAGTTCTTGCGCAACACCTAGAAAGTAATTTAAATGCAATTCATCATGCATACATCACAACACACAAATACTGCAATGCGTAAAACTTGTTTGACAATTCAGTTACAATAGACTGGAACCCACAACAGCAGATTACCAAATTACCAAAAACATATTAAGCTTTAATGATATTCCATTTTTCCCCTACTCATCCGCTGTCCATCATGCCTTTCAGCATTCCCATTTGCCCTTGAGAACAGGTCTCAAGTTCAGATAGATCTTAAAAAGAACCCATGGAGCAGAAATTAACAATCTGTATGGTCCAAAGAATTATTACCACCCTGCCCACCTACGGCAGCTGGTGTATATTGCTGGGTATTGCTGGGGCAGCTGGATACAAGAGAAGCTCTCAAGTACAGGAGGGCAAAGGAGAGCCATTTTTAAATTAAGGCAATCTGGGGTTAGTTATCCCAACTAGGATTACTGGCGGGAGTGTCCCACAACCCTAAGGACGTCAACGGATTCTAAGAAGAAATTTGCCTCTGGATATCATAAAGATCACTCATTTCAGCGAATTTACAGGGATCGACCCTGTTTTTGATTCATTTTTAATTTTCCTTTCAGGGTATTTGATTTTTTCCCCCGCTTCGATCATTTGATCACCAGTTTGAGGATAACTTTGAGAACACTACGATACACTACGAAAGGTTAAGAGTTAAGAAAGAGAAAAAAAAGTTAACGTCACGAAAATAAACCATGAAACTAGCGTACCTCTCTCATAAATACCAGGTAGATAGATAGCTGAACCGCTTCAGGGGATATCGCTGCATGTTTTCACTAATAAAATTCTCTATTTTTCGAACTCTTATCGAGCACTGAAAAGGGTACATTGTCCATTTATAAATGTAAGTTTAGCACAAGTGACGTTGTCATAATATATACCTCATGTTTTAAACTGTCCACGACACTATTCTATGAGGTTGTTTTAAGATATAAAAGTTTTGTAGACGTAGCGTGCCTTCCGGCCAAAACGAAACGGTTATGATCTCCATTTCGGTTCCGTAAAACAGCTCTGCAGCTAAAAAAGACCATTCTTACATGCAAAGAGGACATGACAAGTATATAATACAATACTACAGTATTTTTCAAAACACTGCAACGATGCGAACTGAAATTTGACCATAACTACATTTATGAACGGGTCAAGAGGTAATTTGTTACATGTATAGTTTAAAAATGCTCTGTACTGAATACAAATAAAGACCCTCCCTTTAACTGCATTGTAAATCAACCACCAGCCTCGGGAGTTTTCCAGACCAGTACTCTTGTGTCATTTTAATCCGGTCCGTGTCGCTATTTAAACTCGAATTACAACAACAGGCATGCAGATCAAACAAACCCAGTAAAAAAAAAATAAAAAAATACGAAAACCGCACGTCATGATTACAAATTAAATACTGAACCACTTTTAAAAGTTACATTGTACGCAGTCCTTAAACGGACCATACGTAAACACCCTAAAGCTGATGTAAGTACTAAGTTTGCGTGCTGCATTTCTAAATGTAGTCAACGCAACTGCCACCTAAACTGAAATAATGGCGAGATAAAACAGCTCAGCATATTTACTTTTCCAGTGTTAGTAAAACAGTAACAGCTATTTCACTCGACTGGTTTATTTGTACACAGTCACTCAAGCGCCACTCACCTTTTCCGCAGCTGCTCCGAAACCTCAGGGATGCGTGCAGGTTAAGGGTGTAGATGGAATATTTAAAATTGACTTTTAAAAAACCCGTATTTCTCGAAAAACTTCGTTCGATGATCACAGTACGGGCTTTAAGATACTTTATACTGAAGCATTCCTAAAAACTCGGATGGCGACAGCCAGCCTGCATACGACCCTTGGCTTAATTCAATTCCCCACAATAGTTTCCAAACTCAAATGTGCTGTAAGTGAAAAATTAAGCCAATCCTCCCATAGGACGATCCATGTTGCAGTTCCCCGTGCTCCAGAAGCAATCGGGGCAACTTGGGAGCGCTCAGTGACTGTACTTTCCCTGAGCCACACAGCGCCGCAGGCTTTTGCAGCTTGGTCCCGAACTTTATTCCCGTCGCTACCTTTTTCCCGAGCACCCGTGAAGTTACAATATCCAGCGATGGGAACATGGCGCGGTCCGGGTCACGTGACCACGCGGCCGAGCGGTCCCCCTCCCCTGCACGCCAACCTCACACACCCAAAAGCCAGAGGTGGGAAGGATCTTGGATGAACTGCTAACTTTTGTAAAAACGATATCCAAGCTTGTGAAACACTTAAGGTGCACTAGGAGAGTCCTATCCTCATGAAAAACTGTCCACCATATTTAGAAATAAACTTTTTTTTTCACTCCAGTCTGGTTAATTCCTGATTGCTACAAATATGTGGAGATATTGTAGTTTTTGACATCCAAGTTTTATTGTCACGTGTCTGAAGCAACGCGGTGAAAATGTAATGCCATAGTTTAAGGGGAGGGGCCAGTCACGTGGGGGTGGGCGTTGGGATTCAGTGGATCTTTTAATTATTATTTTTTTTAACTTTATTTCGGCAGCCAAATCATGATTTAGTAAGGACATTTTAGAGTACATTTTCGCTACAAAAACAGTACTATGGGTTCGTAAGTTAATACAACAACGAGTTGGGTGGAAACGATCAAATAAAGTTACTCCGTTGTCATGCCTGGTCCAGCACTTTTGAGTCGATGCCTGAAGCAGGGCTGGCCGTTTCCGTGTGGCGGGGTCCACCTGCCCCCCCCCCCCCCTGAGAATCAGCACATTACACGTGTGGCCAATACGTAATCTATATACTGCTGTCTTCAATAACTCATTGACCTGGTTTATACAGTATTTAGTTCCACATTGTGAAAAAGCAGAGTAGTGGTTAAAAATTGTGGTCGGAATGTTTGAATGTTAAATTGTACTGTAGACATTAACCGTAGATTAACATAAAGACGCTAATGACTCATGAATATTCCTTCAAGTCTAAAAAGATACGCAACTTTTATAACTTGTGTATCTAATTTTTAGGCCTCGCTTATTTTAAGGCTAACAAACTTCAATTGTGTTTGAGAGAGAAATTTATAATTTAAGTATTTTAAAATCACATAAAAAAAACTGAGCATGAGCTCACCTACACCAGTGTCCCTTAAGCCTGTCCTGTGGACCAGCTAAATATGGTGCTAGTTATTCTAACCAGCCACTTTGCAAAAATAATCTTTATTTGCAGAGTACAAGTATGTTACATTTTATAAGTTGCATATCCAGAAGGGGTGGTTTAAGATGTACCCTCAGTGGCAAGCTTTTTAGGTACACCTAGCTAGAACAAGATAGGCCCCACTTTTCCCTCAAGGGTAGGTACGTACCTCCCTTCTACACACCATTGTTGTGTGAGCTGTTCTTTTTGCACTTGTATCCTTCCTGTTAGCATTAACAAGTCTGGCCAGTTTCCTCTTACCTCTGTCATTAACGCAGTGTTTTCAGCCATAGAACCACCACTAACCACATGTTTTTTGTCTCTTTCGCCCATTCTCTGCATGTAAACTCTAGACCAGTGTTTCTCAAACTGGTCCTCGGGGATCCCCAGATGGGAGTTGGGAGGGAGCAAAAACATGGAATGTCTGGGGGGGGGGGGTCTCTGAGGACTGGTTTGAGAAACACTGCCGTAGACATTGTAGTGTGTGGAGATGCTCCAATGACAGTCACGGCACATTCGAAACTGCGTAGATCACACCTCTTAGCTATTCCCATTGTGAGCCGTACAGGAACTGAAGCTCTTCATCCCATCTGTGTGCCGTGTGCACTCTGTTGTACTTAAATGACTCACTGTTTTGTGGCGCAGCCTATCTGCATTAGCAAACAGGAGTACCTAACACACTGAAGTGTAGAGATCTTGCGCTTAAAAAGCTTGCCATGTGATTGGCCGTGTTGTGACAGAATGAGATCTCCACTCTGTCATTGGTCAAACCCAGGCAGGTCGTACCAATGACAGAGTGAAGAATCAGCAACACAGTTGGAGCAAGGAGAACTCATTCTGTTGGGTAAGCATATCCTGAGTTGTCACATCAAACTTTCTGCCTTTGGTGGACCTTGCAACATGCTGTCACACATCACAAGCAGCAATCATACTTGCTTCACTAGCAAATCATGGCCACCTATAGGGAGGTTTCTGCACTGCCCCCTGCCATTGGAAGCCAACAGTCATGTGGCAGCAAAGGGCATATATATAGCGGGATACACTACTAGATCTCATAGTTGGCTTTGGAGTTGCTAAATGCTAGTTTCTTATACCAATCCTGACAGCAGGGTAGCAAGTCCACTGGGAAGCAACTTGTGATGATATACCTAAGAGGCCCAAAACAGTTATGGGCTGTAGTCTCTGAGCTAGGCTTCCAGGATTTCTGCTTATAAAGGCAAAACAAAATGGTGTTCAGACAAGGGGAAAAATCATTTTGTGCCTATATTCTGAAAAGGATAGACATATGACAAAATGTCCCAATAACATTGGGTCACATTCCCCAATTGAGGTTCTTCTCTTTTTCCCTTGATAATGATTTTTATTAAATTGAGTTGCTTCAGTAATACATTCAGTGGCATATTCCTTAGGTACACCTAGCTAGTAGGTTGTAGGACCCAGATTTACCTCCACATCTGCTTCAAGGGTAGACAAGTCCATTCACAGAAGCTTTTCTGTCTCCCAGTGTTATGCAAAGCTGTTAGTTCTCCACTTGTGGCATTCATGTTAGCTATACTTCAACTTGACAATATCTGGATGCTATATGAATTCAGTTGTAGCCACGTGATTCAGTTTGTAATAGCAGGCTGCATCTATTAACTAACAGGTGTATCACTAATAAACTGGCCACTTACTATATGGACTATTTCGCTGCAGAGATAAGTACCCTACTGCCGGCACCGAGCAGAGTTATATATTCATACTGATCCCAATTCAGTTGCTAAGGACTCGCTGCCTCTCTGCACAGCTGTCTTTTGTGCCTGTTTTCTCATGCAGTACAAAGAGAGGGTTTTATTTTTCACAAATTAGTGCTCTGTCGTGTGCTCACGCAGGTGTCGCATGGAGAAACAGGTAGAGCGGTGGGGGCGTTTACACGCAGGTTAGGAATGCCGGGCTGCGTCCCAGCTGGCCCGGGAAGCTCGTAGATGTGACGCTGGAGGCGTCGTCTGGTCTTCGGAGGCAGCTAAAATCACTTCATGTTGACAGGTCCACGTCGCAATTTTTCAGTCAATTATACCCTTTGGAAAAGCTGAATCCAATGGATGGATGGATGTTGCTGCGCTAGAAGCTAACTATCATATTGGATTATGAAGTCAAGGCACAAAAGTTCTATTGTAAAATGTGGAGTAGCGCCGTGGATGAAAAAACAACAGCGCTCTGGAACGATATTTCAATTAAAATGAAATTAACTGAGTAATGTACACGCCACCTGTTCCACCTCTGTGTGCTGTTTTATTGCATGCATCACAAACTCTTATTTTTTTGCTTAAATATAGCCCACACATAAAATGTATTACATTTATTAAAGTCCAAAAAGGACTTATTTCTTTTTTTTCTTTCTTTTTTAATGAGGGCGTAGGTTTGGTTTCAACATTGGTCGGACCCAAATCAGCCCAAACCCCCGTCCCCCTAAACACACACGGAACTACCACATTAATTATACGTTTGGGACAAGTCACGTTATATGCAATTGGCGGTTATCGCTTACAAAGCGATACGCTTAAATTTCCAATTTTTTGTCTTTGGGTCTTTCTGTAAAAAAGAAGCCTCTTTTGTTTTGAATGCTCCACTTTCCTCTTGCAGTTCAAACACATTGTTAGGGAAATTGAGGACTCTGAATTGCCCGTAGTCTGTGTTGCGCGCGTATGTGCCCTGCGATGCAACTGGCATCTCATCAAGGGTACACCCCTGCCTTGTGATAAACGCCAGCTGATTGGAACGCCTGGAAGATGGATGGATGTAAAAGAACACGCGCGACATCTTGTGGATAATAAACGACAGTGTCAAAGAGAGCTTTTAGTGAACATACTAGGCGTAATTTCAGGTTATAGGCCGAATATCACCTCTACGAAACAATTAATTTTGTTTTAAATTGTTTGCGTTTATTAGGCGTTTTCCATTGTCTTGTGAAACGTAAGGTATTTATTTAAAACAGTCAAGTCCATAGTAATACTTTATTTTCTCTTTAATGTATTTATAATGGTATCAAGTTGGGAATCAAGACATTGACATGATTCTGTACATTTTTCCAGAAAGTAAATTTTCAGAAAGTATCCCATTTTAACAATACTTTTTATATTTTATGTAAAACTCTATTTCGACCTTGAAAAAAAATCATTTTAAGTTTTACCTAAATGTTATCTTCCCAGCAAATTATCAAAAGTAGGAGAAAAAAACACGAACAAAAACGTTTCTATAGAATTTCAATATGGTTATTATTATTCCAGTGAGCAATTTTGAAGTATGACGAAAACTACACCACACGATCAATAGAAAACGCTTTACCAGGAGTGGGGTTCGAACCCACGCGGACATACATCCATTGGATCTTAAGTCCAACGCCTTAACCACTCGGCCATCCTGGTGAACATAACCAATACGGCTCCATCAGCACATAGTATTCATGGTATTCATGGAATTATAGTACAAAAAGACTTGTTTTTCGAGTGTTTGTGTTTTGGCCCTTAATCGATTCGTTTTTGCTACAACCCTTTCACTAGCGTGAGGTCCAATCACACAACATCTAAAGTGTGAAGAGGGAAAGCAAAACAGAGACAATCCACCCAGTTCTCCTGGGGGGGGGGTGTTCCACGAAGCAGGATTAATGGTAAGTCTAACTTATTTCGACAAGTCTAGCTCATTTAAGTGGGAGTTCCGTTCCATCAACGTGTCTTAAACGAGTCCCCGCTGAAGTAGCCTACCATGGTAACTTACGCGATCGAATAAGTCTGCTCCGGACCAGGTTAACTGTCTCGCTCAGTTAAGCGTTGTCTCAAAGAACGTCCGACGTGTGGGAACAGA
>JAOYFF010000040.1:20568499-20578793 GCA_025773925.1 Cryptomyrus ogoouensis | reverse complement strand
TCCAAGAAGTTTAGTTTACTTGATGCTATACTCTGATTAATAAGCGTTCCTTTAATTTTTTTGAGCAGTGTATATTATAAATAAAATATATTAGTATTAATACATGTTCAACACTAAAGCAAGCGTAGAAATAATTATTGGCAATCATAGGATAATAGGGTCGGGGAATCATCGCGTAGGATAATAAGAAGGTCGGGGAATCATCGTGGAGTTTCACTTAGACGTGGCGTTCATTGCTGTTGAGACGGAAAATATTGTGATTACATTGCCTGGATGGCGCTGTTTCAACGCCGCTACGTAGTGCCAATGTGCAAATGCTTGAAATGCCACTAGATACCGACCTTTCAAAAAACGTATCAGCGATGTAGCGCCGACGTACTTCTGCTGACTGGGAAGGACCATGATAGCAATCTGCTAGCCCTGATGGAGCGCTGCCAAAAAGTCAAACTGCAGCTAAGCCTGAAGAAGCTACAGTTCAAGGTAGCCGAAGTCCGTTTCCACGGTCACGTTCTGTCATCTGCTGGGTCAAAGTCTGACCCTGAGAAGGTGAAAGCCATCGCAGACATGCCTAACCCATCAGACGTGAAAGGCATGCAGCGTCTCATTGGTTTTTCCAACTATCTGGCAAAGTTCATGCTACACCTGTCAGCTGTTTGTGAGCCATTGCGGCGCTTACTTGACAAAGATACCCCATGGCACTGGCTTCCTGAACATGATGCGGCAGTGTCTGAACTGAAATCCTTGGCCACGTCCATACCAGTGTTGCGTTACTATGATGTCACTAGACCAGTCACAGTATAGAGCGACTCTAACCAGAGTGGCCTGGGGTGCTGCCTCATGCAAGAAGGCCAGCCCGTTGCCTTTGTATCAAGATCCCTCACTCCCACAGAAAGAAACTATGCACAAATTGAAAAAGAGTGTCTCAGCATTGTTTTCGCTAGTCAGAACTTCCATCGCTATCTGTATGGCCGCGACTTTGTCACAGTAGAGACTGATCACAAACCGCTGATTTCCATGTTTAGCAAACCCCTTCTCAGTGCACCCAAGAGGCTTCAGAGCATGGTTTTGTCACTGCAAAACTATAATCTGAAGGTTGTTTACAAGCCAGGACCTGAAATGTTTATTAGTGACACATTTACCAGAGCAACAGGCAAATGGTTGGGCCGTGAAACAGTTTACAAGTGTCATGCTATCTGTTCACTGCAGCTAGAACAACATGATGTGCAGTACATTAACCAGGCAGATTACTTGAATGTGAGTGACCAACGTCTTGAACAGATTAGGGAGCACACCAGCAGGGACGAATGCCTACAGTCTCTCAAGTCCATGGTTCTGTCAGGCTGGCCAGAGGGGAAGGAAGACACGTCACATATCATAAGAGAATACTGGCCCTTTCGTGACAAGGTCAGTGCAGAATGGCATTATTTTCCGAGGAAAGCCATATAGGAGGAGATGCATGCTTCCGACAAGCCAGGGAGACTCTTTACTGGCCCAACATGCAAGCAGAAATCAAAGTCTTTGTAGGCACTTGTTCAACCTGCAACAAGTACATGCATAAGCAGCAAAAAGAGTCTATGTTCTCATACAAACTGCCTACATGTCTATGGCAGAATGTCAGTACAGTATGCATCTATTTACCCATAGACTATTCCTTCAATTCCTTCAACTACAATGTAGCTCATTCCACTTGAAAAAATAAGTTACGACTTCTTAAACTGTTTAATAGTTCAAACAACTTGAAAATTTTAGTTTTTAATCATTTGAGGCAATAAATTTCCTCAATTCTTTTGAGTGATTCAACTCAAGAAATGGGTGATAATTAGCAGAGAAGCTGAATCAAGTGTGTTAAATGAGGGGAACCCAAAGATGTGCAGGGGTGGGGCTTTCTAGGTCCTTGTCCACATGTACACCGGTATTTTTTTAAACGGTGTTTTTCCACCTCCGTTATTAAAAAACAATCTCCATCCATATGAAAACACTAAAATGCACTGTCAAGAACATGCCAAACCAACAGGCAGTGATACAACTCTAACCGTAAAGCCATGTTGGCCAATCAGAAGCCTTATTACCTGTTCCACTAGGCTGAAAACAACTAATGTAAATAGCAAATGATGCACGCTCTAACATCAAACAAAGTGAACAATGGTGCACAAGTTACAAGCCAAAAACTCAATTTTCCCAGTCTATACATCGATACTGAAAATGGAGTTTCTGAAAATCTTTACCCTGGATGGGGTTTTAAAAAGCTCCATTTTCAGTGATGCAAAACGCCATTTGTATGTGGACGAAAGGCCAAAATGCACAGAAAAAGCTATGTTTTTAAAAATATTTGTGTATGTGTGGACAAGGCCTAGTACTGGAGTTGGAGACTCCTGGTTTAGGCAGTTCTAACCACCTGCTGCAGGGCTTTGCTCATCTCATTTGTCTTGCTGGGATTTGAAGAGAGATTGTTGTTCTGGTACCTGACAGATCTATAACCTTCCTGCTGTAGGCTGCTCATCATTCCCAAGAATCAAGAATACATTTCATCCATTAATTAGTCATCCCTACAGACCCCCTGTAACTGTTTTAGAAATCCCCCACTGAAAGTTCTAGGACAAAATATTAGAAGGATTTTGTTTTTGTTAAGAGTCCAAAAAAAACATAGAAGATTTCTGTGAGTAAGCTAAGTGTGTGTGTGAGGGGAAGGTATAGTCACGTGTGCACTGATACATCTCTTAGCAAAGCATCTCTGTGATTTCATAAGTAGAACAGATACTGTAAACATTGTACACAATGCCCCCTTGGGTCAGATGCATCCAGCCAGCTGTGAATTGGATATGGCTTTTGTTATACACTGTAAAATATTTCTGTATTTAATACATTGTTTGACCGTAAAAAATACGGTAAAAATACCTTAAATGGCGACGGAAAAATACCGTAAAAAACAATCAGGTAAAATACCGGGTGAAATACGGAAAAAGAACTGTAAATGTAAATACAAAATATTTCTGTATTTAATACATTGTTTGAAATACAGTAAAAAATACTGTAAAATACCTTAAATGGTAACGAGGAAATACAGTAAATATCAATCAGGTAAAATACTTTTTAAAATATTTGTAAGTATAAAATTTATCTTTATTTAATACGATTTTTAGTTGTAACATGAATTTTTTTTTTTGCTTCAGTTACTGGTGTAATCTGTAACATGATAATGACATGAGAATATGTGTTAAAATACAGTTTTAAATATGTAGTTCTACAGTTCATGGAAACAAGGTATACCGTCATATACATATAAACAGTGCTCCTGTAATTTTACAGTAGAACTTATACTGCGGCGTCGGTGAGCCAAGCGCTGTCTAGCCTATTTGCATGTGTCCCAGCATGCCACACTGTCGTGCTGACAATGGCCGCTGTCTATGTCATGCATGTAGTTATTATTCTAGGTCCCATGCATTGTGTGTTCTTCACTGGTGCCCTGCTTAAGTTTAAGCTTTATCCCCGTGTGTTTGACTGTGTATAAGTTACCCACCATGTGTAGTTCCCATTGTTCGTACAGAGACCCTCCCCCTCTTCTTCTCATTGAAAGTAGTGCTTGGTCTCATACATCAGGTGTTGTGGTGATTGGTGTGATTCGTAGTCCTGTTAAGGGTTTTGAAAGAAAGAGCTTTAACTAGACTGCATTTATGACACAGCATCATGGTCGGAATCAACGTATACTACAATACAGTGAAAAATCTACAACTGTACATTTTACAGTTATAATTTGTAGCTTTTACAGTTTAAACTGTTAGTTTTACATAAAAACATAATATTTTAATCTGAAAATGTTTGGAAAAATACAGATTTAAACAGTTTAATATACAGAATAATAATATATACTGTATTACATTAAATGGTACTATTGTAATTTTTACGGTGAAATTCTGGCAACCACAGCTGCCAGTAATTTACGGTAAATTTAATGGAATTTTTTTTTACAGTGTACTTGGGGTTACATGAGGTGTAAAAGATGTGCTTATTCATCTCTGCTAATATCATGGCTCTCAAGCATCATCAAAAGTTTGGAGTGAGATTACAATATTGTCTCACTGTCCATGCCTGACTTTAGAACCCTGCCTACCACATTCGTCAGATCTTGCTCTTCCACTTCCATCTTGTCTGCACTCCGTATGTGTGCGCATCCACGTAATAACCTGCTTGCAGCGGGATCACATACAACAAATGTTATTTTCTGATTGGCTGGTAAGTGGCTATTAACTTTGTCTAACTCGATAGGGACAGCAATGAACTCCAAGAGAATCTGGCTGCAGCTGCTGTGGAGCGTGGAGTGTGGTGCTTTACAGGAAGTGGAGTGTCGCTACACGATCCGTGACATGGAGTTTAACCGGAAGTAGAGCGTGGAGTTTTACAGGAAGTAGACTTTAACCGAAACTGCTGTTTTACAGGACGTCCCTCCTTAAAATGAATAGAAGTGGAGTTTTACAGGAAGCCCCTCCTCAAAATAAATACGCAACCTCATCTCGGTAAAGTATTCTCGGCATTCCACTTTATTTTATATTTTGGACAAGAAAATAGTGGAGTAACAAATAAACAAATAAACTTCTGAGTGTAGTGTTTACGGAGGTTACAATGAATTTCAGAGGAAAAAATATTACCGTCTTTCCTTTACATGTAGTTTTGTACTTTTGACAGAACATTGTTTTTACCATTTAGGTTGCTATTGTTAGACATTTTTAATATGTGTGTGTGTGTGTGTGTAAAACATACTGCAATGTAATCTTTTAAACAGGAGTAATTAATTGTGTCTATTATTATTACATGTATAATTTGCAGGGTTTGTTTGAGAAAATAAAAAGGTGTCTTGGTCCTTCGGCAAAACTTCGGCTCTCTGTAGTGTTACTTCAATTTTTGCTCTTGTGCGACTGAGTCTTTCTGTGTGTACCTAAATGATGGGAATAATCGCATCTCGAGTAATGTACGTCTGTCATAAGGCATTGCTCAGGGAACGCACTTTGGTAAAGGAACAACTTCGCTAAGACATACCTTCAGATTCTTCGCAACACCAAGAGACAACGTTTTTGGGAAACGCATATTTCTTTTTAGAAGATTTTAATCAAAGCAAAATTACCACAGTCTTGCAAATTTTATTGTTTTTATGTGTTTGGTAATAAATACAAATGTATGGGGGAGTTATTAATTGTGTCTATTATTATTACATTATTATTATTCTGAAACCCATAGAGCAGGATGGGGAAGAGAGGATGCTGTCTAAGCTGACATCCATTATGGACAACACCCCCCACCCCCTGCATGAGACTGTACGAGCTCTAAGCAGCTCGTTCAGCAATAGACTTCTACACCCACAGTGTAGGAAGGAGCGCTATCGCAGGTCATTCTTACTGGCAGCTGTCACACTTTATAACAGTTTAGCATGCTTATTCTACTCATCACCTGTCTAACTGACATATCATCTCTCTTTAATTGCTGTTACTGATTTGCAGCTTGCTTGTACACTATATTTCACCAGGATCATTCACACCCCACCCCCACACTTTTTTTTATTTGTACATAAAAATTTTGGTTGTGTGTATAGACAACTGACCTACCTGTTCTTCTTCTTCTATATTCCCTTTGCATAAGAGCTCTGTAACACTTAAACTTCTCATTCGTGGGATAATAAATGTTTATTCTATTCTATTCTATTCTATTCTATTAATATAAACAATTATGATTGCATACTGCCGATAAAATGCTAACTTTAAACTTCTTCAAGAACACACACTACATATATTTATTATTATTAATCTGTTAATATTTCAATACTTTAAGTAAAACAAAGCATATTTATCTTAAAAATTATGTTGCCAGAAATCTGTTATATCGTGGATGTAGGTTATGATCCAAAATTCAGATGACAAATTTGAAGTTATTTTAAAACAATGATAACAATCAAAGATTAAATATATATATATAGCGCACATATTTAAAATTTATAAATACAAAATACTACTATATAAAAAATGCACATATACACTTTGTAGTACTAAGAGCGATGAAAAGCCAGAATGGAAGAGAGGGGAGGATAAAAAAGGAAGAGAGAGAGAGGAAAACAAGAAACATTACACTAATTAAAGATGTCTTCTGATCAAACAAACAAAAAAATTTTACATAGTAGGTACAAATTCTTACAACCAAACACCTTTCCTTTTCATGAACTTCTCAACTGATTTGTCAAAGACATCTTTCTCACTGAAAAGAAGAAAAATTGCTTAATAATTTTCACAGAATAATTAAAAATAAAACCCTCAAGATTAAACACAAGTACATACCTTTGACCTAACGGATGGCCAGCAAGGAACATCTCCTCTGCCTTCTAAAAATCAATATTATGGAGTGCAGAAAGGCCATAGATGGTGCACTGGAATAAAACTAATGATTTATCTACCAAATAATAAGCTCAGCAACTTAATCAAGTGTATTCAAAATTAATCCAACACTTACCTCTGGCATCAAGACATCAAGAATGAACTTGATTTTATCTTTGATTAGCAAAACAGTAGGGGTCCTCTCAAGGAAATCTTCAAGATATAGGAATATTTGGTTTTGCTGTTCATCATCCTCGAAATACACAGGAACGATGTAAGAAGATGGTTTCAGAAACCTTGTCAGGTACTTTGATTTCTTCTTTCCCGTTAATATGCCCTATGACAAGGAAGCACACTAAACAGTCACGCACCACATAATATAATAATGCACTTTATAATTATCAAATTACAGACTGTAATCTACTCTCTCCTTTCCTTAAGTACTTATAGTATGAAAAACATGTTGTAACCCCCCTGTGGCACCGGGCATGTTGACTTGAACACCCGATGTAACACTGAAACTACAAATTCACCCAATACGCCTTACTAAACAGGATCCTGAGCTCCCAGCTGGTGATGTTGGACTTACTGGATTCTCTGTTCGCCAAACCTAATATTCCGATAAACTAATTAGCGCGGTGCCTCCACTGGAGGAATAATATACAGCCTAAAACCAGTGCGGTACAATAAATATTTCCCCAGAATATAGTACGTATAAATTGCAAACCCCCCTTTTTTTAATAGGATTGTACAGAGGAAACAATTATATTTGGGAAAAGTTAACACCTTGTCATGGTAATTTCCAATCTGATTTAATATAACAAACAACAACAAAAAAAAAGGGGTATTAACACAAACAAGCAAAGTGACTAACACCAAACGAGCTAGTTACCATTTACATTTATATTAGTAGCGCTCAGACTATCGATGGGGCCCAAACGTTGGTGCACATAGAAAGTCTGTGAGATTGGAGGCTCTGTAGGCAAAACCCGGTGAAAACTCTATCCGCTCTGGCAATTACCGTCCCTCCTCTATGTCCTCATCCAGCAAGGAAAAGGAAACAGGGGGGGGACTCGATACGCAGTACTCACGCTACCCAATGAATGATGGTGGTGGCAAAACAAACGACAGCAGAAGTTCCAGCGAACCGTCGCTCGATGTCCCGCCGTGCCCCCAGCTCCAGAAAAACTCACTCCTGGTGAAGCTCGTAGCAGCGGTCCAAAATTCACTTGCACAGCAAACCGTCCATATATCGAGGGAAAAATTACCCAAAAAAAAAACTGTCCACACCAATATTCCCCCGGACGTGCGGGCTCTCTCACCCTCCTCCCTTCCGATTGGCTGACAAAAAACATTGGAACCACAACTTGGCGGAAAACCAACAGCAAAGAATCCTGGTACATGAAGTCCCGAATACTAACTCCTGAACTACACACGGGAAAAAAAACAAACACCCGGCACTCATCCTCTGCAACATCCACATATATATTTAAAATGATATACACTCTTAAGGGCTCTACACTGTTCTTTCATTTTGTACTACAACTAATAGGTGCTGAGGGTTGCAAACAGTGGGATTCCTTGGCACAACAGAAATACATTTATGTTACTTTAATGTCCATCATGGCTACTAAATGCATAATTTGCCTGCGTTATTTCTTACTTATAACCATTGAAAAGGAATAATATCTTACATTCAGTTGTTCTTCTGCCACTTGTTCCTTGATTATGAGGTCCACAAGTTTTTTGTTGTTTGAAGTGCACTCACTGAGCACCACCTCATGTTTTGGGGTGCTATGACTTATATTAGATGTCCTGGATACCCTGTACATAGGCTGCAACTTGCGCTGAAGAAGGTCAGTCCAAAAGTCAAATCTAAAGCCATGTGTGAGAATTATGACATAATATTTTGAGAAATGCAACAATAGGTAATTAGCTTATGTTTTAATTCAATATGCTTCTGATTTTAAACACTTGTTATAATATTTATCTAAATATTCCTAAAGATTCCATTAAACTTTTACACGCTTTTAGACAGCTGCACAGTCAACTTACCTTTAAAATGCAATGCCCTTTTTACATGAAGATTCATATGGGCCTCAATCACTGTCTTTTTGCTGGGTTTAAAGATAGGACACAGCGGGCAGTGAAAAAGTCCCTTACAACAAACATGGCATTCTTCTAGAGCTGGATAGGAACCAGCCTCACAGACAGATCGGTGCATCGGAAAGATTTTTTTCCAATAATCAGCCAGTGTATACTAAAGCAATATTACCATCGTAGCACTATAATTACTATAGAGGCTATTAAATAAACTTTTATTACTAATAATGTTTTTGTAATAATTATACAAAGAATTAAGTGCCTGGAATACATCCACTTCTGATGATGTTTATTACCTTGTCGAAATACACTACTGAAGCGCGAATCGAACAAAGAATCGAAAAAATATACCGTGTCAAATTATGGTTAGTGTGTAACTTTACACGAAATGACACGAGGAATCGGCAGTTGTTCACAATGAGAGCATAGTATGTGTTGTGTTCCCTGCCTGAGCGGGGAGCGGGGAAGTAAAAACGGGAGACGGGAATCCAAATGAACGGGGATTTTAATCCACACAAGGCAGCACAAGACAAACGTGATACTACGACAATGACGGATCTGGGGAACACTGACTCAGACACGGACTAAATACACTGGATACGCTGAACAGAACAGGCAACAGGTGAATACAATTGGGGATTAACACGAGGTAACGAGGTGGGCGTGGCACACATGAGGATCGGACGGAGCTGGGCGTGACAGTATATGATATTCTTTTAAAACTCAAACATGTTAAATATCATGCTATATTTTTTTTTTATTGTAAAGCTCTAAGGAACTTACCTTGACTTAAATTATGACTGCACTTAAAATGAAAATATTGTTATTAAAATGAACAAGAAAAGAACGCTAAATCAAAATCTAATGGCGAAGCACAACATCTCAAACTATATTTTTCGCTCATACAAAAAAATCAATGCTAAGTCATTCCTGTTACGTAGTTCCGCTAAATGTCCACATTGCTCCATTTCCGGCTCTTCTCCATGGATCGGGCATGAGCGGCTGCAGCCAGACCCTTCTCATGAACTTGGTGGAAAACTTCACTCCATATGCCTGCGCTCGCCCATGATTTCTATGGGCTCGTTCGACTGTCAAAGCAATGCATTCTGGTTGGTCCTGACGCAATGCGTCATGGTTAGATTTTTTTGTCCGGTGCTGCAAAATGTCACAACGTGTCACCATGTCACGTGGTACAAAAACCTCGTGAGAGCAAGACAGCTTTGTATGGAAGGCCAACGGGGCCAAAACGTCTTAAAAAACACGTCGATTTTTTACATGCAAAAAATCAACAAGTCGATTTTTTACATGCAAAAAATCAACAAGTCGATTTTTTACATGCAAAAAAATCAACAAGTCGATTTTTTACATGCAAAAAATCAACACGTCGATTTTTCACGGCTAAAGACGTCAAAAACAGGCAGAATTTCTCTCTTTTTAAATGAGGACATACACTGAATTATTTTAAAATATAATAAAATATGTGCATGTATGCCTATATTATTAGTATTCTTAATTACAATTCGTTGGTACTAGTAGTTGTATTTAACAAATTCTTACTACTCTTCTTCTTCTTATTATTATTATTATTATTATTATTATTAAAGTGAGTAATTATTTGTCACCACAGCACAGTGCACCACAACTAAATGTGACCCATCTGTGAAGGAGCAGTGGGCAGCTGACAAGCACTGTGCCGGTAGCAGTCATGAGCAAGGTACAGTACCCAGTTATTACTGGGGGATAGCCTGTCAACAGGAGGGAAAAATATTTGAAAATATTTTTTTAAATATTCAAAATGTTTGTACAATGCCATCATTTGTCTATTTAATCAATAAAAA
>JAOYFF010000040.1:20536902-20547753 GCA_025773925.1 Cryptomyrus ogoouensis | reverse complement strand
ATTTTGTGAATGTGTGTCTTTCATATTTGCAGGTCAGTCAGTGTGTGGGATATTTTGTATAGATATGGCAGGCTTTTATGAAGGTTTCCATGTCACAAACATAGGTTTGGCTGCCTTGGATTTGAGCTGCCAGTCTGAGTAAATGCAAAGTTCACAGGTGATTAATGTGTTTGCACAACAAAAGCAAGAGGACAACAGAGCTGAAGGCCTGCGCAAATCTGCCCGGGCTTAGTAGTTCTAGTGTGAAATGGAACATCTTTCGTTGTAGCTGCTCCACACAACAAAACACATAGGACCCCTTAGCTCGGTAGCTAACATGCGGTAATATAGTAATATTAGTTACGCCAGGTGTGGCCAATCTTATCCGCAAAGGGCCGGTGTGTATGCGGGTTTTCGCTGCAACTCCTAATTAGATTACCAATTAGAGGACTGATTGGCTGAAGAGTCCTCACACCTGGGTTTGAACAGCTGACCTACAGGTTATCCAGGTTATATTAGTGTTCACTGTAAATATTGGGCACTGCGGCTTGCTGAATAAAGAAAACAATTTGGGCCCTAGTTTCTCCTCGTCTAACCCTTCTAACACTAATATTAATGATAAATCTGAGTGACATAACTACATTCCTGGATCCTCTGCCGCCAAGGAAAAGGTCACATTTATACGTATGACAGAGCCTTTGAAATGGGACAGCCCTGTCACACGGCTGTGACGTATTCGGCCACAGACCCTGAACTGGGGCACAGCCGTTAGAATCTATTCACTGTTCTCTGACTCGCAGTGTGATGGTAGTGTGGTAATTGGCCAGATGGCTTTTCAATCAGTCTAACTTGACCAGTGTGTGTGTGCTTTCAGACACGGAACATAACTGATATAGAAAAGTGGGGGCACAACAACACACCCCCCCCCCTTGCAATGCCTATGATTATCCATGTCCCCCGTCTACTTGTGTATCTACCCCCACCCACCCCTACACACCTCCATCTGTGGAGGGTGTATGACAATTGTTTGACGACAAACTGAATATACGTCAAAGCAGTACCACACAATATTGCATGTCTTCCAAGCCTAAAAATACAGTGGATTTTTTTTCAACATGACTACTAAGTACAATTGCCGTGATTGTGAGCTCAGACACTCCTCTGCTCTTTTAAAAGCCACTTGGTTCAGTTTAAACTCCAGGGCAGTTTGGTACCACAATAAAATCCAACTACACAATTATACTAAACAAAACCTTCAAATTCCTTCCAAGACCTTTGCATATTCAGAGAAATACTACACAAAGTCCATTGGCTTGGGTTCACTTGGAAAAGAAACTTTGTTTCAATGTAACTACACTGTTTATAGGATAAAATATAAAGTAAAATAAAAGCAAAAAGCATTAAAGCCTGCAATATGTGCCAGTGACATGGAAGAACTGGCTAAACCTGTATTCCCATTCAAGTGT
Source organism: Cryptomyrus ogoouensis (assembly GCA_025773925.1). Lineage (NCBI taxonomy): Eukaryota > Metazoa > Chordata > Actinopteri > Osteoglossiformes > Mormyridae > Cryptomyrus > Cryptomyrus ogoouensis. The sequence goes on along the minus strand of JAOYFF010000040.1, from coordinate 20,546,308 downwards.
TCAGTCATTTTTAGGCACAAAAATACTTTATTGCCAAATTAATACAATAAAATCTTATTCAGAATGACATTTAACAAAAATTCCAACAGAATACAGTATTTCTAAAACATTTCCTGCACAACCTTTTTGTTGCCAAATATGTTGTTCAATTACCATGGTTCGATTACCATAAATGTCAACATATTAAATGAAGCATGCAATTTAATGACATTAATACAAAACTATAGGCTTTTATGGAAGATGTAAAATGAATCATTTAAAACCAAATTATAAAATAAAAATATTCAGAATGTTATGAGACACCAAACAGGATCCAAATACCTTGCACTGTGTTTTAATATTTTCTTGTCTTAACCATTAGCTTCCAAACCACTAAGCCACCAGACCACAAAGAAACACAATGTCAACAAAAAACACGTGTCTGTCACCATGCATGCATTCATGCTTCACAGCAGCCAGTCGGCAAATAAATATTCTACCTATAACATTTGTGGGGCCTAATTTCCTATTGGACAAACATACCACAAGGAACTTACTAATGAGGTTAGGCAGTCAGGCAGCTGAAACATCGGAAACAACGTCTGCATGGATTCTTCTTCCTGTACCTCACAGCTTGGTTGAGCCTCACTTTTGTTGCACCAAAGTAGTCCTGTGTGGTGAGAATGTTGGCTTCGATGTTCTCCAGAAAGCTGCCCTGCTCTTCCACCAGCAGTGCAACCTGCAGAAACAGCTCGCGAATGTCACGCAGGCGACTCTCGAGATCCAGGAGCTCCCGGTGGCGGTCCTCCATCTTGACGAGTGCCGAGCGCGATGTCCAGATGCCTTTGGAGAAGAAGGAGCTCCACTTGCCAGTCTCGATCATTTCATCTACCTGCTCGCCAGTCACTTGCTGACCCAGGATATCCGCCTGCCGCTGAATCCGCGTCTTACAATGCTCTCTCAGGGTTGCCTCTGCCCAGTTGTAGTAAAGCAGAGCTTCACGGAAGCTGCTGGTCAGGGATGCATACTGGCAGCGTGCAATACGCACCACGGCAGAGTCGGCTCCCATCTTCTCCTCCAGCTCCTGGCTCAGGCCCCCCATCCGCCGCAGCCGCCGGTACAGGACCTCACCCTTAACCCGAATACCCTGAGCGATAGCATTGGAGCCACGCTTGATGCTGCTGATGCGCCGGAAGGAGGTGAGGAATCGCCCGTTCTGCTTGGCCAGCCGTCCGGCGTCCATCCTGAGCAGGGCGATATCCCGCTGTATGGACTGAACCTCCCCGAACACATCCTTCAAGGCGTGCTCCTTGTCTGCAAATGATGTGGCTTCCTGCCCCAATGTCTCAGGGCCCATGCAGAAGGTGTACACCTCCTCCTCCCCCCATTCCGAGGATTCAGGGGAGATCCGACGCAGCTCACAGAGCCTGTCCCTCATTCTGCCTGCGGGGCAGACACATCCACCTCACATCACTCTCCCATAGCGATGCTTTGCTGGTGTCATGGTTTATGGCAGGTACATCATTTCACATGCAGATGAGGGTTTCTTAACCCAGCAGTGCGCCAACAACGATTACAATCATACATCAGTCATACAAAATATTTCATGATACGTTATGCAATAATTAATTAACTCTTAAGGGAGCACAGAAATGCATTGTGCTCCATTGGCTATAAAGCGGAAGAACCACCGGAAGTTGGAAGAACCAAAAATAACATCACTACAACAATCACTCAACATAGGCAACTTTTAATCGGAACAAGAACAATACAGCTCGTTGCAACTCAGATTCAGTTTTCTATCTACTCACAATCGACAGCAACACAGTTTTGGATCTCCAATTTTGTTTAAGGTGCTTAAATAAATAAAGCAAGGGTTAACAAAAAATCTCGTAGACAAATTTGATGAACTGAGTAAAGCGACGGCGTCGCAACCGCGCTGCGCTCTACAAACACAGGTATAACATCCATAGCAAACAATTAACAGGATGTTTATAGAATACACAGCTTGTGCACGCAATGCTGTTAGTATTAAACTCCAAAACTTACTCAATACTCGCGTGCAAACACGTGCATGACTACCTACCAAAACACTACCTACAAATCAAGATAATTACACCACCGCCATGATCTAGAAACTGACCTACACTTAGGCCTGCTGACGACCTCGCAATTATGCATTCATATACATTTTCGAATACTTTAATCAAATCTTTTAAATCAATTCAAACTAATATTTAACCATTCACTAAATTATATACAAGTAGTTGGAGGAAAACAAAACTTTTCGGAAGTACATATTGTGTTTTATGCAGTAAATCACTTAAATAGTTACGTACTTAAGCAGATCAGTACCTTATTTAGATCCCCGTAGTTTAATATCGCACCTTCAGTGTAGGTAAAGCCGGGCTCGCCGCTTTCTGGCTGACCTACACCGCCGCTAGATGCGGGTCTTACGGTTAGCGGCCAATTTAACCCATAGCTGAACTGTCACAGGAAGTTGGTAATCTTGGGAGTGCCAGAATTCGAGATTAATTTTGTAATTTTCACCAGATTCTCATTTGTATCATATTACTCACTCGCTTAAATAAGTAGACTCACGTACTCTTTCGCAAAAAAAAATCGTTATAATTTAGGGAAAAGTTTTGTACCTCTGATGAGCAGTGTGTGGATAAATTCGTTTTCAAAATGCTTTCATTATTGGATTAAAGGTGATTAAACAATGTCATTTAGGGTATTATGCAAAAACAGTTCTAATAGTAGTTAATTAAGGTACGTTCACTTGGCAGAAGAGAAATCGGGGGATCCCTGCATGGTAAACGTACGTCACAGCAGATGTGCGCTTGATATACATGCGTGCTGCATTTGATTTATACGGGCGTGGCTACAGGTGGGCTGGGGTGGGCGGTGCCCAGCCAACAGTGACAACCAATCATTAGTGGTTTAATATAATCGCTAAATTGCTGAAATAGTAGGCCTAACTTTTACTGTTACCCCCCAACTAGAACATTGGTGGTACATGTAAAATCATGCACTATATTCCACAGTGGAAATTAAACTAGTTCCTACCCACGTGTTTCGCTTTTCCGTTTGGTTTTCCAATTGATAATAAGCCAGAACGCTAAACTGGCTGAATGATCATAATAATTAGTTCAATCCAATGATGACATGGATTTTGGTACAGACAAATCACATAGACACACTTTAAAGAATTTGTGTATTTGTTCGTTTGTTTCTCGATAGCACTAATTGATTTCAAATTTATATTTATAATTTGTATATATTTAATATTAAAGATAATTAAAAATCTTAAAGCTTGTTAAAGCTTGTCGAGCAAATTGGTTGTAGAAGTTGATATTTGAGTTACTGATCCTCAATTTCTATGTCCTACTAAGAGTTGAATGAAAATGTATTTAATTTATATAAACTTTTTATTTCTATCCATCTTCCAGCCGTTTTTGCTGGTCAGGATCATGGGGGCCGAGAGCCGATCCCAGCTCACACAGCACACGGCTGGGGTACACCCAGGACAGGATGCTAATAATTCTTTTAAATTGTTCTTTTAATAAATGTTTTTTTGTCTTTAGGACAACAAGATCATGTATCACTTTCCAATATCAATATCCAATATCATTGGTCACTTTCCAACTATGTTAAAAGTTTGTGTGGTATGGGTGTATTAAATTGTCTCTTATTACTAAGTCAAATTCTTTCCTTGGTTTCTTGTTATTAAAGAGGATGAAATACCACACTCTCCTGCACTAATCTGTCTACTAGCCTCAGGACTTAAGAGTCCAAATGAATTTGCGGTCAGTGAGGAAAGCAGTTATGCCAACAAAGTCGTCAGCGCCCGCTTTGGATCTCCTGATTGCTATCAGACCTGGCTTCCCTGAAGGGCAAAGATTGGACTGAGGACTCAAGAAGGACAAGCAAGACATATGGGCAAACTTTTGTGAGTTTTCATTACCCAACACGATGACCATGGAGATCAAAATAGTGTGTCTCCCAGAATGATCATTTGCTGTATAATTCATATATCTCTTTGCTACAAAGTAATGATGGACCACCCTTAAGACTGAAGTAAGTCTAAAATAGATTAACAGTAACCAGGGAAACATCAAGTTTTTTTTAAGTGTGGAGGCATTTCTAATAAGATTTAAACCATTGAAAGGACTTAGGTCGTCCATTATCAACAGTATGTTTTTTCTTGTTTTAAAAAGGCAGGGTTTGATCAGAATTTGGGTGAAATCAGAGCTATTGAACAAAATCAGATCCTTGTCACAGCTTTTCTCAATAGGGGCTCCTAAGAAATCACACAGCTAGCGCAATTACAACACATGTGGCTTTCAGAGGTCATTTTGTCCTCAGTACAATTTGGAGACATGCTGCTCACTTGTAGCATGGGAAGCAGCCACAGAACATCTTCTTGAAGGGGTTATTCCTGCTGTGCTTCTTGGCCGTATTCAGTTTGACCATGACCTGCCCTAGGGATGCATCTATCTTGGTAACATTAGCCTCGATGGTGTTCGTCATGGGACCATGTTCTTCCACCAGCAGAGCCAAATCCAAAAATAGCTCGTGGATACTCTGAATGCGGTTCTCCAGGTCCAGAAGCTCCTTGTGTCGTCTCTCAATCTGATTGAGAGCACCTCCAACGGTCTTGCCATCAACTATGTCCTCTGTAAAAACATTCCAGTTGCCGTTCTCGATCATCTCCTCAATCTGCTCGCCAGTGACCTCCTTCCCTGCGATCTCCAGCTGGCGCTGGAGGTTGGCTTTGCAGTTCTCCTTGTGCAACATCTCTGCCTCATTGTAGTCAAACATAGCGTCCCGGAAGCCGTTGCTCAGGCAGACGTACTGGGTCCGGGCGACGCGGGCCACCGCCGAGTTGGTCCCTTCGGAATCCTCTAGCTCCTTACCTCGCGCCTCCATCCTTTGGAGCTGGGCCAGCACTCTCTCGCCACGGGATTTGATATCAGCGGCGATGGCGTTGGAGTCCCTCCGGATGGCGCTCATGCGAGTCACCTCACTCAGCATCCGTGTGTTCTGATCCCTCAGCCGGCTGACATCCAAGCGGATCAGATGGATTTCCTGCCGTATGTTCTGGGCCTCTTGAAACACATTATCCAAAGGCCCCTCGTTAAACACAACTGCCTGGGGCTGCACATCATCCAGGTCTATGTTGCTGAAGACCTCTGACATGGAGTTAGAAGAGGAATCATCCTGCCCATCAGACACCTCCTGTAATTCAGCCAATCTGTCCCTCATTCCTGTATGAAATAATGAATCACTGCTTACTTTAACAATACACCTAGTACTCACATAGTACTCATATAGTACTCATATAGTACTACTGTGTACTGACTGACTCACCTATTGTTCTTTATCTTAGCAAGGTATCTGGCTGCTTTCACTCTCACATATCTGCTCTGCCAGCTGCCTCAGTATGCCAACTCAAGTGTATATTTAACAACTGAATATAGCCTATATCCCAAGTCAGTGTCATGTTGTGCTCAAAACATTGTTTTTATTCCAGACCCTTTAATCAAATTCCAGTTTCTCTGGTCAAATAATCTACACAGAAACTATTGAAGGCTAAGTTATTTATTTTTTTTAGCTCAGGGCCCTAATTCTAGTTCAGGAAAAGAACCAATCAGAAAGCAAGTCACTTTAAATTTCAAGTGAAACAAATTAAGATACTTCCTTACGACGTGACTTAATATACAAGTTTGACGAGTTTTCGCAAAAGGAATGCACGAGTGGGACACCTCACTGAACAAGTTGACCAAGATGTTTTAGAGAGTTTCTATTGTAGCAGTCTTGTGTGTTTGCAGTTTACAGTAGAATTAGAAATAAGACCATAAAATAAGATCAATAATCAAGTGTTTCGTCTTTATTAAATGTGCTTTACAAATCAAGGAAATTGATGTATTGGCACGCAGAATGTACCACCGTACTCCTTATATGGTGGGCCTCTTTAACAAGCTTACAAAGATGTATCAATGTGATCAAATCTGATCGATCTGATTTCGCGTGCTACAGTAAGGTTTTAAAAACTCACCTTCGCGTTTCTGTCCAACCTGAAGCCTGTGACGATGCAGAGGGGGAAATGCAGAGATTGGTGTATCTTTCGAGGCAGCATCAATGTCTTGAAATGTTAGCAGTCTTTGGTAACATTTTTCAATATGCCAAAATGCGCGTAACCATGGCTTACATTACATCTATTATTGTAAATGACGATTTTGTGATCTACTGTGATCAATTCGGCCGTATTTGGTATGCTCTTAACGTGTTTCCTTAAAGGCAGAACTAAGTAAACGGTTAAATAACTTATTAATTAACCTTTGTAACGAGATATCTAGAGAGACAGTCTCTGCTACTCACCCTCGCATTGTCGCTGCAGGTCCTACAAGTCCAGGAATACCTGTTGGAATAGTATATTTACACGCTTGAGCTACGGAATATGTTTATATGTGCACTGCACTGTTTGGACGACAGGGGATTTCAGACACCATCGTTATTAATGGACGTTCAGGTGATCTCAGCCTGGAATGAAGCGCGGTCGGTTTGACCGCGCCTATACTTCACCATCGTCATACTCAGGGATATATTCAGCCAAAAGACATTGCCTTTTCCATTAGCATGATGCCATTTTAAACATTAATTAAACGCATGCCTGTGACATATTAGACGAGTATAGTACATCAAATAAAATTATTAATAAGCGTTTTCATTCTTAATTTCAACAGTACAAAAAAGATTTCGTATGTCGAACGGACCATGTCACATTGCGAGTCCTGAAAAGGTCTGCTAGAGGATGTATAAAGAAATACAAACGCACGGTGTCGCGTGAATGGTGGAGTTGGTGGAGTTTTGGATATATAGGGCAGAGCTCTACCGGTTGCTGGACAAGGTGTTTAATTTGGGTTGTTTCATTATTTCTCCAGGTGCATCGCTAGGTGGCGACATTGTAGCACAGTGGCCTTAAACCGTAAATTGCTTTGGGCTTTAAAGTTTGCATGTTCGCCCTGTGTTGTTCGTCCGACTGGTATTTATACCTTTGCCATAGTGTGCGTCAGGATCCCAGTCTATGTTCCCGTTTGGCCAGCAGATGTCGCTGCTGGCCACCCCATCTCCTCCCTCTTGAACATAATCATTCGCTCCTGCTCCTGTATCTGTATCCTTCCATGATGATGCTTGGCTCAGTTTTTTAGCCTTATGTGCCTGTGATTAAAAGGTTGCAGGTTCGAGCCTTAGTACATTTACAGCATTTGGCAGACGCCCTTAGCCAGAGCGACTTACATAAGTGCTTTAAGACTGCTTGAAGACTTCTTAGTAGAACAGGGTGTTTTCACATTTGGCTTGATTCAGTTCGATTTAAATGGATTCGGTGCACTTCCTACACAAAACGAGCCATATACAAATGCTCCAAATGAAATCAGCCCCCCCCCCCCCACCCCCCCCCCCCCCCCCCCAACCCCCCGAACTCAAACCTCTTCAAGAAGTGGTCTGAGTTCAGTAATTCCTTTCAAGTCCACTTAGCAGGTGAGTTTGCTAACAATTTGTGAACAGAAAGCGTGCCCAGCTCCCTTCGTCTTTCTCTAATCTATTTGGATACCATGCAGTATTAATGCCAAAACAATTATCAAAAAAATTATAAGGAATTCTTTAGATAGATCACAGGAATTTATAGAGCTGGGAAATTTATCTCGTTAACGTTGCAGTATTTTCTTACCCAAATGGAAAATAATATGATAGTAGATTTTATTAGACCTACACTATTCCTTCCGGGTTGTAAACAACGTGAGAGTTAAGGCTGTGAAGTTGCGGAGAATCTCAGAATTCAAAGCTAAAATCAAAATGCTCAGTTAGCGTCTCACGGGGAAGCTGAGGCTACTTGATTTACTCATTTTGACCTTAAAAAAAAACAAAAAAAAAAAAAACAACGGAGGATCTGTCATCATATTGAGTGTACTTTCAGTGGTTGCCACGCTTCTGTTTTTACAGTCATTTGGCAAATAAGTTTAAGATTTTAGATCGGTCACGCGGTTGGGATTAAATAGTGTCTCGATCTGTCTGTTGAGTATATGCGATTATATGCATGTGTGTTATTTACCATTAATCCCCAAAGCGGGTGATTAAAAAAATTAACATGCCTAATTATAATATAATAGTCTCTATTGTTTTCTTATTGCCATCTGCTCACTGAGCATTTTTGAAAGCATTGAAATTAATCCTCTACTTACTTGCAAGTAGTATTTTTGTTGTAAATTAATCATCTGTAAACCATAAGTTAAACCATAAGACAATCATTAATATGTGGGATTTGTTGAGGAAGAAAAGACTCTCATGACCAGCTCAGTGTCCAAATGGACCAAGTGTGAATGTGAAATGGATTGAGCCCAGAATAAAAGCTGAAGTGCAGCAGAAAGTGAGCCGGGTGCTTTTGGAAGGTGATAGATGGTGTGAATCCAAAGAGAACTGAGTTCTCTGTCTCTTGGGCCACTTTCTGGTCCACTTAAACAGGACTGAGTTTGGTTTGTGTAAAGAGGGCTATATATATGAAAACAGCCACAATCACATCTCAGCCAAGCCATTGATCCAGGCCCTTAACTCCCCAAAGTACCCTAGGGCTGCAGGATGAGTGACTTGGATCAAAGGTTCACTCTTAACTGTATATGTGTGTTTGTCTCAAAGAAAGAACAAGGTAGCATGTGTCAAAAGAAGTGTCCCAAAGGACCTGTGTTTGTGCAAATGAAGCATCAACTCATTTAATTGTCTTCTCCATATTTGTGTAGCTTTAAATTTTATAAATTAATTCACATCGTTAATTGGCTTATTGTTAGTCTACCTTCATGGAACCAGTTAGGACACAAGCATGAGCCTTGAACCACTACGCCCCCTATAACAGACTAAATTAATGAAATGCACATAGACTAGCCTCCATTATCGCTGCTCAGCCTCGTTTAATGAGGCAAAAGCTACGTCAGTTATGTCCATTGGAAATAATCCTTAATCATAACAAAGGTGTAGATTTGGGTGGGGGCGGTCAGAACATGCCTCCACCGATAAGGGGTTCTGGGCTCATCTGCTCCCTGCCATTGCTGTAACCCAGAGTACTTCCTTGAAACAAAAGCAGACGAAAAATGTTCATCACTACCTGCCGTCTGTGCTTTGCGTATCATTGTGAAATCGTACACTGATACAATATATAAAAAAAAGTATGTTTGGCTCAGCGGGCTAAGCCTCTGTGCCTGTGATTGGAAGGTTCCAGTAAGTATGCGTGGCTCAGCGGGCTAAGCCTCTGTGCCTGTGATTGGAAGGTTCCAGTAAGGATGCATGGCTCAGCAGGCTAAGCCTCTGTGCCTGTGATTGGAAGGTTCCAGGTATCTGTGGCTCAGCGGGCTAAGCCTCTGTGCCTGTGATT
>JAOYFF010000040.1:20512699-20536802 GCA_025773925.1 Cryptomyrus ogoouensis | reverse complement strand
CCTGTGATTGGAAGGTTCCAGTAAGTATCTGTGGCTCAGCGGGCTAAGCCTCTGTGCCTGTGATTGGAAGGTTCCAGTAAGTATCTGTGGCACAGCGGGCTAAGCCTCTGTGCCTGTGATTGGAAGGTTTCAGTAAGTATGCGTGGCTCAGCGGGCTAAGCCTCTGTGCCTGTGATTGGAAGGTTCCAGTAAGTATCTGTGGCTCAGCGGGCTAAGCCTCTGTGCCTGTGATTGGAAGGTTCCAGGTATCTGTGGCTCAGCGGGCTAAGCCTCTGTGCCTGTGATTGGAAGGTTGCTGCTTCGTGTCTGATTTGGCAGAATAGTCACATGTCTGTGGGCCCTTGAGCAAGGCCCTTAACCCCCAGCTCCTTGGAGACTGCATGGTGTCTGTGACCGCCTCCCCCCCCAGCTTGCTCTCATCTGTATGGAAAGCAAGATGTGGCAAAGCGAATTTCCCCACGGGGCTAATAAAATATCACTATACTAATAGGGCCATGAAAGAGGCACAGATACCCTGGCAGATTCCTATACGTTCAGGGGGGAAGCACTTTATATGGGCCACTAAATATGAAAATATATATTTTATGTATCCTCGTGGAACATTATATCTCTGCTCCGCAAATTCTAAAGTGGGACCTCCCCCATTCGCTCGGCAAATGCCATATACCGTATAAATCGGGTATTCAGATTTAAAGTGGCAACACTAAGGGAAGGCGGGGGGTGGAGGCTTGGTGACTAGATGACACTTTGTTGGGGGGGTGGGCGAATTTCGAGATAGGCTACGCCTTATTACTAACATGCGTTGGAGAACTTAACAACACGAATAAACATGTTTGCGTGTTATGGCAAGTTATATATGAAAGTATGAATCATGGCAACGCTATTTTGCAAACCTTACCCATAAACGTAAAAATTAGGTAAATTATTTACATTTCCATAAACAGGAAACTGGTTAAAAAAAGTGTTATTTATCTGCGAACAAACTGGCGTATCTGTTCGGTGTGAGTGGCAGATGTGAGGGCACCGACGCGACATTTCTGCCTTCTGGGGACGTGCGCGCACACGTGTCGGCTAGTCGCGCCCCCGCACTCGGTTCTTTAGAGGTAACATCTGAACTCGGGAGCAGTCACAGGTCTGTGCGCCGTCAGGACTTCCTTCGGGTTTACATCATGAGATTGTCCGCCGCATTTCGGAGCGCCTGCAAGATCTTTCCCGGCTCATCCCGCGGACAGTGCCGCTCCGGTGTCGGGCTCCTGAGGACCTTTCCTGCTGTCGGCATCTCGCCGGTCCGAGATGCTGCCTCTGCCGGCGCTGGTGGTTCATCAGAAGCGGTGATCAGGAATGTGGAGAAATACCGGGAGCGAAGCGGCGATGTCTGGTACGAAGAGGCGATCGGGTAAGTTAAAAAGAAATCCTGTTTCAGTTTATAACACCGTATGGTGCATACAGCTGGGTCAACGAACAAGCCATTTCCTGTTCGAACAGAATTTTACAAGAGATTAATTTTACTTTCGTTCTTTAATTGTACTTCCTTGCTGATAGTAGAGTAAAAAGGAGACAAACGGCTGCGATTTGACATTAGTAACCTGCATGTGAAGCAGCACAGCAGTTTGATTTGTGTGAGAATCGATGGTTTTCCAAGCTCGGTGTCCGGCTCCGCTGTCGGCTCTGAATGAATGGGGAACAGCGCCTGGTCACCACGTGTGATACTGTGTACGGGGGGGATCCGCTTATGCAACCTTCCCGAGTTCTTACTCATGCCGTGTTTCTGCAGCTGACAAACGGTGGCCGCTGTTTTCTTGGTTGTCTTTAGAGTTAGTAATCCAGTGATTTCTTAATAATACTATACATGTATGCGTGTCACTCACTCGTGGTATCTAGCTGATAAATATATCTACGTGATTATGCATATGCACGGACTTGTGTTCTTCTAGTCAAGCGCGTTATTATCGCTTTAGTTAGGCTATGAGCGATCAGGGTGAAGGCACCGTAGATCGTGGCAGATTGCCACCGGGTTTTCCGCGAGGGAAATAACCCTTATTTGGGTCATAACGGTTCCGTGTTTATGCTTAATAAGGGGTAACACTTTACTTTACGGGGCTCAAATTCTTAATAATAACTCAGTTACTACTGAAGTACAAATTATGAACAAATCCTGAGCAAATATAGTCGCAATTGAGAAAAAATATGCGTCACGATTTATTTATGATGAACAAACATGGGATCAGTATTTCACTTTTGTTATTCATGATCTTTTCTTTCAGTAGTTCCTTCAGGAGTTCACAAACAAATATAATAACTGCTTGGGACGAAAGATGCATCATAATTCATTAATGATGAATTAACATGAGATCAGTATGTACATAAGTAATAGTATAATACTATATTATTTGTGCTCCATGAAGTACAGTGTTACAGTGGATCTGACAGGCTTGCTAAGGTATCCCTGTGTTGTTCTACTCAGAGTCCCTCGATTTGTGCCTAGTCTGAAAATGCCCCTGTCAGCCTTGGCTCTATATTTCAGGCTTCGGTCTGCAAGTTGTTTTACTCTAATCTAGTGTCGTCCCCCCGCCCTTACAGTGAGATCATCAGGAAGTCCAGAGATGGTATCGCCCAGCTGCAGCAGCGCCGGCCCGCCCCCCAGCCTGTGCTGGCCATCATACAGGTTGGCAGGCGCTACGTACCTCTGCCTGGTTTTTAGTTCGGCTGTACAAAGTACCACATGACACCACTGCTGTTGATGGATCCCAGTGTGGGGCTGCATTAAGGGAAATGATAACTGCGGGTAGGAGGGTTATTAGGGCTGAAACACACTCCCTCCAATCTCATCATCCCATTTGCTTCATACCATACTCATGAATTTCATCATTATGGAATAATCCAGAATGCCTGTTCAGTCACCCCCCCCCCAGACAATGATCCCCATGCATTATTCAAGAACCCTCTTTTACACTCCCCCCCCGCAACTTTGCTCTCATTGTCCTGTTGTCTTAAATAGTTATCACCTTCTCCCATCCCCACAGGCCGGTGAGGACGACAGTTTGCTGACGACCAACAAGGATCTGGCTGGGAAGGTCAGTTGTGTCCCTGTCCTCTCATCTAGTTCTACTGTGTCTATAATCTGTAAGGAAGTGGTTAACTGATTGTTTCTGTCTGTTTCCGCAGGTTGGGTTAAACGTCATGCAGATTTGCTTGCCGACGGACTGCGTGGAAGACGAGGTAAAGAGTGCTGGCAGGAAACGTGTTCTAGATAACTATTCGCTTTTTTCTTATACAATTATTCTTTCTGCACTTGAAGTGGCCACACCCCCGCCCTCCTCCCCTTCCCTCCTGGCAAACCGGCTGTAGCTCTTGGGGTTCACCTAACCTCAGGCCGGGGATTGTGACCCTGGTCAGACCCCCCAAGTCAGAGGCCTACAGAGGCTGCTCTCCAGCTTCCAGCAGGGCCGACTCTGGGTGTTTGGAGCCCCCCCGACAACAGCAGAGAACAAAATTAAAATGAAATTTAATTCATAATATTAAAACATTTCATAGGGTATCTGGCCGCTAACTAGCTAGCTCGCATCTGTTTCACAAGAAACATAGTCAAGTATTACAACTGGTGGAAATGTCAAGGAATGCAACCAGAGGTATTTCTTATGGTTTTTTTCACATGCTGTTTTGCGCTGGCTTCTGGTCAGACTCTGACTCCCCGCAGTCCTGCATAGGACAAACGAGTTTAGAGAGTGGATGGATTGATGGATGGGTGGATGGATGGATTATTTGGTGCCAAAAAATGATTGTACACAACATTCCTTAGAGAAAGTCTGATGTGATTTGTTTCAGCTTATACAAATTTTATGACGCTGGGGTTGTTATTTAAAATGTGAAAATATTCAGTTTCCTGATTGATTGTCCAGTATGTATAAACTCTGTATAGTCTGTAAAGTCGGTATAGTATTGAAAATAAAATTACTGTGAGAAGCATTTATCTGTAAGTGAAGGAGAAAGCTTTTTTCATGTTTAATTATAGTAGATTTATTATACCCAGAGTCTGTGTGTGGAACCTAACGTGGGCCCTTCTACATTGCTGGGTCACCCACATGTGTAGATCATGGATGAGGTCCAGAGGCTCAATGAAGATCCTAAAGTGCATGGTGTGATCCTGCATCTGCCGCACGCATCCCTCACCAGTTGTGTGCTCAACGCCATCGCCCCAGACAAGGACGTGGAAGGGTATGTGTCTAAGTGGGGACTAATTATGGAACCTTTTAGACTGGACGCTGATTGGCTGTCCCTCCTAGATGGTTAGTTCTGTAGGTAGAGCTGCACAGGGCCTCTTGCTATTGGTTTTCGGTGTAGGACAGCATTGATTTGAGCCGTCACTTAACGTTTCTGAGCTTTGGTGGTTGATAATGAAGGTTAACCACCCTCCCTCACATTCCAGGGTGACGGACCTCAACTTGGGAAGACTTGTGCGGGGCGATCTCAAAGACAGCTTTGTCCCTCCGTTTGCCAGCGCAGTGATGGAGCTCTTAGAACGACTTGGTGTGTTTGTGTAATGAGGGGTGCCCACAAAGTTCACTGCATGACCATGTGATGCCTGGGTCACGCTGTACTTGAGGGGACATGAATAATGTAGCAGTGCATGCTTACTTAATGCATTAATTAACCAGTAACTAAGTGATTAATTACTGATCCTATGTTCATCAATCAATCATGACACTTGTATTCCATTCAGGCACTATACTAGTTAACAGCTCACGAATTAGTTCATTATGGTAAGACTTCACTTGAGGGGGCAAAACTACTTAAATCATTTACTACTCAAGAACAAATCATGAATTAATATAGGTTTCCCCATGAAGTACATGAACTGTCATAAATGAGTAATGATGAATGAACATGGGATCAGTACTTAAACACTTAGTTACTGGTTAATTAATGTATTATGTAAGCATATACTACTACATTATTCATGTCCCCTCAAGTACAGTGTTACTGGTGCCTGTCATTTCCTAAAAATCCTTTAGTGTCTTTAGTGTTTAAGTCCTGTAGTCAATCTGGATGCATTTTACCACAAACAAATGATAAAGTAACAGACATGTAACCTGGGTTCCGCTATCTGCAGTGAAAGGCATAACTTTGGTGTTTCTGATCATCTTCTAACAGGTCTGTCTGCGCCAGGGAAGAGTGTGGTGATTGTGGGTGAGAATGGACCCCTTGAGGTGGCCATGCAGTGCCTGATACAACAGCGAGGGATGCTGGCTCTCAGCAGTGTGTGGAACGCCGATGACCTGCAGAAACAGGTTATTTTATGGATCTATAGCGCAGGACAAACAATATCACAGCTTCTGCCATGTGTAGTTATTGAAGTTAAGTCATGCCAGTTCCTTCTCATTGTAGTATGTCTTTGATGCAATGATTATATTAACCACAAGATGGCAGTAAAAAAATTACAGTTACAGAACAGCTGTAGTTCTAGAATGGGAACAATAATAACAATGATCCAGTTAGGGTGTCTTATTCAGAATCAGTTCGATAACTAAACCACTTGCCATCCTGCAGGTTTCGCAGGCGGATGTTGTCATACTGACCAGCACAGGACCTACAGAGTTTTTGGCCAGCTGGCTGCGACCAGGGACTTCTGTTATCAACTGTCGTCATGCCGATTTCTCAGGTAACCCATGGTAACCCAAAGTGTCACATGAACCAACTGAATGTCCAGTGAGAAGTGGGTTATACAGGTTTACAGCCTATACAGTAGCTGCCCACATGCGGGCTTCAAACCTCATTTCTCCTGTCGCTGATGTTTAGCTGACAGTTATTGGTTTGATTGTATAAAATCATAGAGGAACCCAGGCTCTGGATTGATCTCTGACTCCTTCTGTCTCCATGTGTTCACAGAGCACCAGGATGCCCCCGTTCGCATGCTGAGGGTAGAACCTCTGGCTGCAGCTCTCAGGATGCAGGTAGAATGTAGACCGTGATGTAGTTTATTTTTATTTTTTTCCTTTAGGTCAGCAAAAATTCTGCTTTTGCAGCTGTAGTTTTTCAGCATCTGGGTGCTGAAAGGATCTTTGTGGTTCTGTACTTACCGACGCAGCCACTGCCCCGCTAGTGACCCCAAAGACTTCTGATCTCAGAGACTTCAACTCTGAGGAAGATGTACTGCACTCAGAAATCTTAATGGCACATTTTATGACATATTGGCATTCCTACTGCAAGTATATCAAACAGAGTGCTATATAACACAAGAAAATATGCATATAATGTGCTGTGTGTTTATGGCCCCTATAATTTCAGTTTCAAATTTTCAAGATTTGAAAGATAATTTCAAATCTTGAAAAGTATCCTGTAGAATTTGTGCATGTGGCAGCTTGGATTCTGGGAGTTCTCCACATGGATCTGTAAAACACTCTGCTGAATGCAGCATGTCTTAGCAAACAATTACCCCCCCCCCAACCCAATCTGTGCAGAATGTGGTAGAGAGCAGCCGCAGGTGGATGGAGAAGCAGCAGTACCAGCCGTGGAGACTGAGAAGCCTGAAGCTGCAGCCATTGTGCCCTGTGCCTAGGTAGGCCGGGCTCTTGCCTGGACGTGCCCTCAGCTGGGGCCTGTGCCCAGGGAGGCCGGGCTCTTGCCTGGACGTGCCCTCAGCTGGGGCCTGTGCCCAGGGATGCCGGGCTCTTGCCTGGACGTGCCCTCAGCTCTGCTCTCCACCTTCTACATGTAAACACGCGTTTACATGTATGTAACAGTTTTAGTACCATGTAAATAGTGTGTATGGTTTGCAAAGCAATGCTTTTGATGTAGCTAATTTTAGGTTAATAATGGAATAATCTAGATTTGCCCTAAGATTGCTTGCATGAGCGTGAGAGTCTGAAAGAGTGAGTGTCACGCCAGATGCGGTAGAGGTGGCAATCTTGTACAGGCGAACATCATGTACAAGGCCAGCTTCATGAAAGGATGCATTCAGATGTAGGTGCACCTCCTGACCAG
Organism: Cryptomyrus ogoouensis; assembly: GCA_025773925.1. Taxonomy (NCBI): domain Eukaryota; kingdom Metazoa; phylum Chordata; class Actinopteri; order Osteoglossiformes; family Mormyridae; genus Cryptomyrus; species Cryptomyrus ogoouensis. The sequence goes on along the minus strand of JAOYFF010000040.1, from coordinate 20,529,821 downwards.
CTGGGGTCTCTCTTCATAATATGTGCAAACCCCGGATATGGATTCACAGTGACATCGAGATCTCCCGGAGCCAGACGCCGAAGGCCATCGAATTGCTGGCCAAGGAGATAGGCCTACTGCCAGAGGAGATCGAGGCCTACGGCAGAACCAAGGCCAAGGTGCGGCTGTCCCTGCTGGAGAGGCTGAAAGAGCAGCAGGACGGGAAATACGTCCTAGTGGCTGGGTGAGGGACGCCTCTGCCCTTCTATCATTTAGGGCCATGTTTCCCGAAAAGTGTTTTTTCGAAGCTGGTTTAGGTGCATAAATGCACAAGCCTGGAGTCATCCAGGACTCAGCAGGAGTCACAGAGGCCCATTCTCCCCCAGCGTAGCTCAGCTGTAGTGCCTGGGGCTCCATGGTGGTAAGGGCAGCGTGGGTGGAGCTGGGAATCTGCAGGTTTTTTTTTTTTTTACCAAATTCCGATGTGAGTAGTATCCCCCCACCAACCAAAACCATGCACCAGCCTTATCTTATATGGCTGGGACAACCTTCTGATGCTGTGTGTGTACAGATTTTTGTTTTTTTTATCTCTGTGGGAACAGCACAAGACCACTCCCCCCAGACTGCTGTGTCGCCCCCCCCATACTCCTCCCCACACCCAGTCACCCATGAGCTGTTATGTCTTATTCTCCTCTTTCCAGGGATCTGTGGGAGAAACCCAGCATGAAGTCAAATTAGGCCTGGCAGTGCTCTCATCATGTAGACAGACGGGCATTTCTGTACCATCTGTAGCTCTCGTGTAGCTAATGTTAGCTCTAACAGGTTAGCCATGTTAGCTAGCCATGTGGTTGCCTTCCAAAGGGTTAGTCCACATGTGACCAGCTCCCTTGTGCTTTCAGTTGATTCCTGCTAGCCTATTGCTAAGTAGCTAACTCCTAGATAGCTAGCTTTCATGCGGCTAGCTCACACGTTGCCAGCTCTCTTACAGTTTTGTCCTGCATGGTGTCAGGGCTAACTGCTAGCTCCCACGTGTTTACTTCTAATCTCATTAGTGCTAATTTGTGCCTGGAGCAGGGTCACCATATTTGGTGAGATGAAAAAGAGGGTGTGTCCAAGGATCAGAATAGTTTGCATGTTCACCAGCCAATCAGGTAGCGCTTCCCTCATGAATATTAATGAGATTTCCCCAACCACCCTGAAAATTCACGTCTGGGAAAACCCAAAACCCGGACGTATGGTTGCCCTAGCACAGAGACGCCCGTAATAAGTGCGTTATGGCCTCAGTTGACCTTAGCGGTCTTACAGCTAGCTTTGAACCTCCCTGCTTTCACCTCTCCTGCTCTGGTTGGCTAGACTTTAAGGAGCATTGGCTCACCGCTAATGCGCTGATGTGTCACATGAGCTGGTCCTGTGTTCACCAGGAGCACTGCATACACCGATTAAATCACATGTATTTTTCAGTCAGATGATACAGATTACAGCGTGGGAAAAGCAGGTGATTCGGGGCCATGAAAGCGCTAACCCCTTCAGTCATGTGGCTCTCCGGAGGCAGGGCACCATTTAGCTGTGCAGTTGGGGAAGATTAACAGTCAGAAGCTTCTCGCAACCCCTGTTGCATGTGGGGTTTCGCATCATGTGACAAAATATAGATGTTTTTGATGCAATTTGCGTGGACTCTGCAGTGTGGCTATGCAGGTCAGGATCCCATGCCTATGTTAAGATTGTCACTGGTTCTAGTCCTGTGGTAATCAGGGTAATCATACAACATTTGGCCCTTTGAGCACAGCCCTTAACCATACCTGCTCTAAGGGCGCCAGGTAAATGGCTGACCCTGCCCTTCGACGCCATGCTTTTTATGCTGAGTCTCACATAGTGGGACCGACGAATAAAGAATCTCATTGTACTTGCCACATGTTCAGTGACAATAAGGACATTTTATCTTGTTCTTGCTGGTTCCTTGACCACAGTTTACTGCAGTTCTGTTGAGGGGATAAGAACCAAGGTCCATGATATGCTACTTGTTAGTCCATCATATTCTTTGGATTGGGTTGGTCTTGTATGTCGGGATAAAGACATCTCTTCATTTTGTATTGCTGCGGTGTCGGTCCGTTTGGGGACATGAGTGCTGTCATTAAAGCGTTTGTGTGTGGGTTTGTTGCAGCATCACCCCCACCCCGCTGGGTGAGGGCAAGAGCACGGTGACCATCGGCCTGGTGCAGGCGCTCACGGCCCACCTGAAGGTCAACTCCTTCGCCTGTCTCCGGCAGCCATCGCAGGGACCCACCTTCGGGGTGAAAGGTTTGTAGTGTGGGGATGGCGGTGGCTGGGGTGCTGGGAGTGGCCTCTAAGGTCACCGTCATTTTCTGCTTCCTTTTTTTGTAGGCGGAGCTGCAGGAGGAGGATACGCCCAGGTCATTCCCATGGAGGAGGTATGTGGAGTCTAACAGGATTGGCAGCTCTACACTAGCAGCAGCAGGTCTGAAGCTTCAGGCTTTGAAGCTGAGAGTGGGCGGGATTACCTAACTCCATCCCACTTCCTATGACATCATCACTTTCCATTGGTCACTTTAGAAGTCTTGTTTGTCCCATAGCTACATTTTTCCCCATAGAGCTCCACGTCAATCACCATGTTTTTAGCGTATCTGTACTGAAGATGTTACTTGGCACATGTTAATATTAGGGTCACTGAATGCTGCCCTTCCCCCCCAGTTCAACCTCCACCTGACAGGAGACATCCATGCCATCACTGCTGCTAACAACCTGGTCGCTGCAGCTGTCGACGCTCGCATCTTACATGAGGCCACCCAATCAGACAAGGTAGGGTGTCTGGCAGGGTGTGGCCTGTGAGTGCTATGCTCCGCCCCTTTAATATTCTTTGTAACTCTTTTTTACCTGCCACATATTCTCCTGATGGAGGTCCACTCTAACACAAAGCTGTAAATTATGCTGTCTTTTTGTTTATTATTGTTTATTTGTAATGTTTCCTATTCATCATCACAGGTTAATTGCTTAAGTGTGCATTTTTTATGGCATCATAACATTTTTGGGTTTGTTTATAATAGTTTTATTTACACAACCTTTATAAGAGGAGATGTCTCTCCAAGCCTGTGGAAATCCTTCAGAGGGGATTTCTGCTCTACCAAGTTATAGCCCTTAGCAATATTTTGATTTTGACTGTGCATCTCTCTGAGAAATTTTATTTAGACCAACAGAGAGTTAAATATCAGGCCATTGTGGGAAGCCGGCGATTTAATCTTCCTGTTTTCCTCTTTGGCATGCTCATCAGGCGTTGTACAGCAGACTGGTGCCCTCTGTTAATGGACTGAGGAAGTTCTCGCCCATACAGATAGCCAGATTACGGGTAAGTGTGGACCGTTCGGGTCATATTGCCTGATTATGTTTGTGACTGCACTTATTAATACCTCCACTAGAGGGCATGACTGAGCTGGAAATCAAATATTACTTGAAATACCTTTCTAAATGAATTTACCCATAACTGAATGGGAAGAGGGGAGCATTCACAATTACAACTGTAAACAGCTGGAATTGCAAAGGTCAACGTGTCTCATTGTGGACAATAAAAACAATAGAAAATAAGACTGAGGTTCATCCTCAAATCGTAAACAAAGGGATGTTCTGTTTGTCTTGGGTCTGAACATTAGGAGTTTGGGATGTGAGACATTTATGTATTTGGATGATGTGTGAGGGGCTTTGTGGGACCGAGGAGTTGCCGGGGGTGGGGGGGGGAGAGAGAGAGAGAGCAAGGGCCAAGTCTGCAAGGATGAGGAGAAGCAGGGAGGGTGTACTCAGTGATGAGGGTTAATGGATGAGTGCCGTTGGATTCAGTGTGTGCGTGTGTGGGGGCTGTCTGTCTGTTTCTGCATTACGGAAGCAGGAAAATGCCATACCCCAGCGTCTAGGTTCACCATACTGACAAATTCAATAAAAGCTCTCATTTCTGGAGGGGTATAATCAAGAAAACCACGCTATGACATTTTTATGCATGTAAATTCATCTCAAAACAGAAGGCTGTGTTGGCGAGAGGGAAAACAGGAAGTCAGAGGGGGTTTTTTTGCTCTCGCTCCTCATGATCGGTTAGGAGTCATTATTTATCTTTTGTCCCGCTGCACATTGCTGGCCGTGAATGTCCATAGCCAGTATATTGCTTATGTAACGGGTCTTTGGCCAGTCTGGGGATCTGGGCGTGACTGGACCTGAGCAGCTGCTGTTTCTCTCAGCTGAGGGCCTGTCTGAAACAGACCACTGCTCTCCTGCATTTCTGCAGTCAAGGCCAGATCGCAAGGAGACACACAGTCGCACCTACGCGCATTTTTCTCATAGCTGTATCTGTGGGGACCCATCACCGCCTCCCCTCTCACCGCAACTGGTAACAATGGCAGATGTGAAGTTGTAAAATCTGTCTTGTGGTGATTCACAAACTTCATCCTTACAAGAAATACAAACATGCTGGTTAAAGGCCGTGTGTGGTAACCCTAGAACACTGGCTGCATTCGCAAATCTCCCGCAAGGCCTTCCTGCCCTAACCAGAGCTGGGAATACTACGCGTCAGACAGTGTAGTTATTATGGATGTGGCCTAGTAACCTTTAGGTTGTGGGGTCAAGTCCCAGTGCAGTCATAACATGCATTTTTATAGTAAAATAGTTGGGTCTATGGAACCGTTTGGAAAAATAGACTTGGAAGGGATAAACTTTTAATGAAGGCCTGAATATGCTTTTCGATCCTGCAATTTTTTTTAGGTTCTAACGATTTAAAACAGAACAACGATTCAGGCAGTTCCAGCCCCCTCTGCAGGTTATGTCCTGTCCCTCCTCTCCACAGCGCCTCGGCATCGAGAAGAGCGACCCAGGCACGCTCACAGCGGAGGAGATCCGCTCGTTTGTGAGGCTGGACCTCGACCCCACCAAGGTCACCTGGCAGAGAGGTAGGGCTCCCCCTGCTGCGTCCCTGTTGGGTATAAGGCCGCTCTCTTCAAATCCGTCAGGGCCTTGGAGTCATGGACAGTTTAAACACTCCCCCCCGATTTCCTGGAAAATGTATATAAGTCTTGGGAGGGGCTAAAAAATGAAGACCTCCGTCGAGGGTTTATTTTAGATTTTTATCGCCTCGCGTTTCTTCCCGTCCGCCCGTTGCCGTGGGATTTACGATGTCGCCCCGACGTTTGTTTAACGCTATTTGCCTTTGCGGCGCGAATCGATTCTCCTTGCTGTCAGCCGCTCTCCCAAACGATGTAATCCACCCCGGCGGGGTCACGGGAGGGCCACAGTCCAGTTGGACTCGATCAGCGTGCGGAGATGTGGGGAGTCGCGGCCCTCGAACCTACGCTGGAAGCTCACTGGGGGCTTTCCGTCTCCTTTGCAGTCATTGACACCAACGACCGCTTTCTGAGGAAGATCACCGTCGGACAAGCGGGTACCGAAAAAGGAATGACGCGGCAGGTATGTGCTATTCCTGAATTCCAGCAGGTGAAGGCGCTCTTGCAGTATGATTACTGTTGTTTTTTCTTTCATTAATAGCTTCATTTGATTGCCTTATACTTTGATCCATCCATCCATCCATTCATAACTGCTTATCCAGTACAGGATCCTAGTGATCTCAGTGTCTTGTCTTTATTGCACATTGTGAGTAATTTGGAGATTCCATTAGTTCTGCCTATATCGCTTCTTAGATGGGGAGTTAGGACCATTATGGGATGTCAGTGTCTGATGCACAAGTGCGAGTAGCCTGCAGCCCTGTCAGAAAAAAAAGTACCAGTTACTTGTCACTGGGCCTATATCCTCAAGGGTCTGCCAATTGTACCCTAGTTCTGTGTACTTGTACCTTTTAAGATACAGAAAAGGACATTAATGCTGTACTAGGGCGGTGTCCTTTGTTCTGACAGTGCAGAAGACAAGAGCAGGCGCTTCAGCGTCCACACAGGTTTACACACTCATTCCCAGCATGCCTTTCAGCACTGCCAGCCAACGCTGCTCCGTGAAGTTTGAGGCTCCCTGTAGGCACCACCAAGCATTCCTGACCACCCCCCCCATTGCACGGCTAATGTTCTAGAAGCATCCTGCTGAGATGTGGCAGTTGACCCTTTCTGGGGTCACATGTGGCATTCGTCGCTTCCTTGGGTGTCCTGTGGCTGCACTGGGGACTTTTAAGTGTTACACCCCCCAAAATAAGGGTGCATCCGGCGCTAAATATCTACTTTGTTCTGATTCTAATTCTTCTTCTCTAAGGTCGAACATCTCATCTGACGTTTTTTTAACTCAAATTCACGTCACTCCTTGCGGGACACTTACTGAAACTTACAATTTGATATTTTTGAGGTGTGTTTGGTGAGTGACTACCCCCTGCAATCTAACACCCCCCTCGAGACACATTTAATGTCTGATGTCTCCTCTGCCCGCTTTGCAGGCCCAGTTCGACATCGCCGTGGCCAGCGAGATCATGGCCATTCTGGCTCTGACGGACGACCTGCGGGACATGAAGCTCCGGCTGGGCCGCATGGTGGTGGGCAGCAGCCGGACGGGACAGCCGGTCACCGCCGACGATCTGGTACGTCAGAATCGGGACCCGGACGCAGCTGTGGAGCATTCAGAGCCAGGGCTGGCTGGACAGGAAGAGCCCACAAGCTGCTGGACTCAAACCAGTTTCATTTTCCAGGTTTAAACAGATGTGAATAATTGTCTGCTTACTTTAGGGTGTGACTGGAGCCCTGGCCGTCTTGATGAAAGATGCCATCAAACCTACACTCATGCAGACGCTGGAGGTGAGTCTGAACCAGGAGGAGGGAGCGGGGAAGTCACAGGCTCTCTGGGGGCGGTCAGGAGAGTCTTGCGGATGTACACTTGTCCTGTGACATCCCTTGTGAGCCCTCAGAAGACAGCCAGCACTGCTAGGACAATCAGGCCGCTATGGAGAAGAACCAGATTTGTGCGGCTGGCGCTCAACAGAACCTCAGGAGGACGGCTCACTCCATCTGGCTTGTGTTAGGTGGTGATCTGGTCCCTCTTGTTTTTATGTCCTCATGCTTTCGGACGCCAGATATGTCAGCCCAGAGCTCACAAAGCACACGGGATTAAATCCCCTTACGCACCACAGTTCAGCTGCTTTGGCTTTCTAGATTTACAGATCTTTCCGGCGTTTGGATCTCAAACCGCAAGCTTTTTTTTTTTTATTGTCAGATTTTGTTAGTTTTTCTGTTGTGCTTCACTGAGCAGAGACACCTGCTGTTCAGCTTTATATGGTGGAAAAGCTCAGCAGAACTAAGTTCAGGAACCTGGTTCTTGCTTCCAAGTTCTTGATCCGTCTCGACCAGGAACTTTTGTAGCTTCTGGCCACTTGTTGTGCGCCGCTTTCCCACCGCACAACAGGAACTGTGACGTTTGTGCTGGATCAGTATGGGAGTCGTAAAAAAGCTTCACACGTAATTTCAGAAGCGAGGAAACTACACCCCCCACCCCAAAACAATGGAGGATGAACCAACTGTTTTGTTAATTTCTTAGTTATTGGGGGGAAGTGGGAGGATCGATTGCATGATACAAAAATACGGGACAAATTATATCCTGCATTGGTTCAAAACAGGACACGCCAGTTCATTTTATGATATGGCAGGGATGGCATCTCTAGTTAGGAGAGGTCACACAGCACTGGTCGCAGCCCAGTTCAGCCCACAACGTGCTTATAAGTGATTTTTAAATCTGGCCAGCCGATCGAACATTAGTTTTCCACAGTATAAAAAAAGACAAAAATGGTATTCTGCTAATCAGTACCTGCAAGTTTCACCATTGACATTCCCGCCCCCCCCCACTGAGGGCTGGAGGCGGGGTCAGGGCTGGAGGCGGGGTCAAGGCTGAAGATTGGGCCCGTTGTGAAAAACAAAGGTAAACCAGGCCAGCTGGGTATTAGTCAGCAAGGAACATTTATTTCCCCCTACATGTTTATACAGAGATGGGGGGGGGGAGAATAGGACACCTGAATAGCAAAGGTGCAAAACAGCAGAGTTCAACTCAGTAGAAATTTTTCCTACCAGCGCATCCTGTGTTCTGTCTCTCCCAGATCAGCCCCCAGTACCGATGCCCTTAATGGCAATTCCAGTGGATATTAAGTTTAAGTCCCAGAAAAGAAACTAATCAGCCTGACTCTACCAATCAAGATCTTGGGGCTGGTTCAAATCCCAGAGTCAGCAGAGTGATGTCACCATTGGGCCCTTGAGCCAGACCCTTAAACCCCAATTACTCCAGAGATTGTCTGATCCTCCTTTCTAGAAAATGTATGTGGCTTTGGATAAAAGTGTCTACTAAGTAAACAATACTCTGTATAAATTTCCTCTGGGTCTTGGAATGAAAAATGATATACTACTAGGTAATGTTATTAGTAATTCAACTAATTATGTCATAGTGATACTGAAGATTTTCCTCAGTCAACCGTAATCTTTATCATGCCGGCCCTGGGCCTCACCTCAGGAATTCCCATCTGTGTCGCTCACTCGACAGCTTCAGAGGTCCGTAGAAAGTGCCTTGTTAAGTTCTGGCTGGACCGTAGTGAAAACACTTATTTGGAAGCGTGTAAGACCTACAGGAGGGCTCCAATGGAGCTTTGGGGGGGGCGGGGGGGGCGGATGTCTGACTGTAAGTGTTGTGTAAACCCTGGTGTTGTTCATTTGGCTTTCTTATATACAGATAAGCACGCACCCCCATCCAGAAACCATATCCGAATAATGTGATTCCAGAATCTTGGCTGACAGCTTTGTGTTTCGTTTGACTCCTCCCCCAGGGCACACCGGTGTTCGTCCATGCGGGCCCCTTTGCCAACATCGCCCACGGCAACTCCTCCATCCTGGCGGACAAGCTGGCCCTGAAACTGGTTGGAGAGGGAGGTTTCGTCGGTGAGCTCATTGTCCAGGATACTACCCCACATTCTAAGGGCCCTGGCTTTGGGGAAGCTGATTGAGCCTTGCTGGGTGTCAGTTGCATGCGTGAAGCTAACTGCGTACCCCCCACCCATTAAGGAGGTGTGCGTGGGGTGGGTACTCTGCTATTGCCACATAGCAATAAGAGTGCAGGGGTCATGCATCGCTAAGGGAATCCCAAGCAGGGAACGCCTGTTGTACCACATAGCCACGCATTAAACACTATGACAAGCCCACACTGGAATTGCAGTGTAAATATTTGGTAATATTGCAAGTAACTATGACCTCATTATTACTCACCGTTTTGCTTAGCTGATGTTAATTTTGCTTATCTTTAGTTATTTGTTCTTATACCTATAAAATGATACGTCCTCAGCTGTGAGGTTTTGGTGAAGCAACACTTAAAAATGTTGTTTATAACACCCCCGTCCCTTTCGGGGCAGTAAGACTAACCGGCACCCTGTCTGTCCCCTTCCCGCCCAAATGGCCCAGGACCCCCCCGGGCTGGTTCCCGTCAAAGACTCGTGGTCACGAGCGGAAATTACTCTGCGCCTGTTATTTCACGAGGCGTGCTGCCCGATATCACAGCGGAGTACCGTTTTACACCGTTTTTTCGCGCCTGTAGGTGCCCGTCCCTCTGGGCTATGGGCTGTAACAACGGCCTCCACGTTTTTTTTTGACGAGGCTCGGCCTACATTTGACCCAGGAGGCAGCCCTAGGTTGGCGGTTCCTCCCCCCTGCTGGCAGTTGGCTCTCTGGCTACGCCGCTGGTCATGGGTGGGGACCCCGCCAAATATAGTACCCTGAAGAATGTGGAGAATGCAGATTCCGTTCCCAGGGCCTTGCAGCCCAGGAAAGGGTACTTGGATACTTTGGGGGGGGGGGCTGATGGCTGCTAGCTGACCCCTGACCCCGTGCCCCCCCCCCATCCCAGATTTGATAGTGTAGCACTCCATGTCTGGCTGGCCCCCATATGAGATTTTGTTCCTTTTCAGAGGGAGTTGGTGTTTTAATTTATTTTCTGTTTTTTCAAGCCAGATGCCACTTATTACAAGAAAGCCCTGTTTGTGTTTATGATATGTGTGTGTGTGTGTGTGTGTGTATATGTGTGTTTGTGTGTGTGTGTGTGTGTGTGTTTTTGATGGACCCCGATTAAATTATTTGAAGCGGTTTAGATGGTCCCTGAAGCACATCATGTAGTGGGCTGCTTTGTGTTCCGCCATAGCTGATACCCTGGTATCTCAGACCTGGATGAAGTGTGACTCTAGATAGTAACAGATTCACAGCAGGATCTGTAAGGTGGAATGAAGGTGGTCCTTTCATGTGGCACCTACCCGGGGAAAACCGGCCAGAATTACAGCTGCTTAGATGGGATCTGAAACTTTGTTATTTTATTTCATTTTTTTTTACATCCTGCTTGGTTTGTAACATGCAACTCTACCGAAAAGATGCTTTTGCTTGTTTATTTAAGAGATGCAAGACAGTGGTTTTAGAGTAAAACAGCAATTACTACCAAACAGGATATTTAGACAGCTGGTAAATCCTGTAAAAACAGCTATAAGAGGGTAGGCGTTTGAAGGCTGAAAGGCGTTAGCGTAGCACCGGGTAATGAAAACATGGGCCTTTGTTTACATATAGGGTATGTCATCTGCCTGTACTGCCCATGTCGGTTAAGGTAGCAGGGTGGCTTGTTTGTATTGGACATCCAGCGTGAGTGGCAGCTACCAGCCGGGGGGGACAGTCGGGGATGGCGCGGATGGCCAGAGCACGTTTGTCATTCCGGGGGGGGCTCTGCCTCTCCAGTCCCTGTGAGTGTGGTTTGCCTCAAAGTTCCAGGCGTGATCTGCCATGCATTCCCCCATCTCCCTGGGGGCATGTGGTGGCATTACCACAGCTGGTGATTGTGTGTGTGTGTGTGGGGGGGGGCATTATTTGGTATTTGGGGGTTTAGAAGTTAAAAGAAACCAATTCTCTTTGTCTTCCCTTACTCTCTTTCTTTTCTCAGTCAATTTTTCATACTCTCCCTCTGTTGCAATCCACCACTCCTCTGTCAGTCTCCTTCTCTACTTTCACCATGTATTGCCCTCTTTTTTTCTCCCTGCTCTGCCCCAGAATAGTCCTCCTGTCTCTCGTCTCCTCTGTCGCTTCCTGTTTCGTTCGCTTCACTTGTTTACACCACTCTTCAGCAAAACACTGGAGACGCCGTCCTGCCGTGAGCAAATACAGAGATACAGGGTGAATCCTCCGATTCTCACCCTGAATTCTGTCCTCTTTACGCTCAATAACAAGTCATGATTACAAAACCAGAGAAAATGGGCGTCTGGTTCTGTGGTATCTAGCGTGAATCTTTTTTGGTTTCGATGGCCGTGTAATGCAGTTCACGTCTAGCAAAAAGCGAAACGAATCCCTCGCATGTTTATCGCATCTAAAACCACAAATATGATTTCCTGTCAGGTTTAATTATAGCATGCCAGCGTTCAGGCCACGAGGAGGCCACTGTGAATGTGAGCGCATTACATGCCAGCAGAAAGCATCTTTGCTTACATATGAGCGCATTCCAGATGGGGGCCGAGATGAGTTTGAGGATGTGTTTGGTTATCATATAATCCCTCTCTTTGGATGGAGTCCTGACCAGCAGGAATGGAGGATACAAAAAGTTAGTGAAAACAGGTTTATGGAATTAGCGTTATGTATTTTACGGATAATTATATCAATGTCCAACAGCTGGAACCTCATTTTCTGCAGGCTTGACTGTGTCTCCTGCAGGCCTCAGTAGCAAGTTACTATCAGGTCAAAAGGGGACACAGTGGTTAAAGAATTAATTTCATGGCCTGGTGGGTTTTTGCAAGGGCTCATGGGAACGCAGAATACCCAGGTCCTTGTAGCGACAAGCACTTGGAAATTTTGGGACCCTTGTGCTGCATGGAGGCCGGATATATCGCTTGTTTCCTGGCCAACAGAAGACTTATGACTGTAGCCCTTGTAGGGAAGTTGCAATGTGCCAAAGAATACAGTTGCATGAAGAAGTTGCATGGGAAGTTTGATGAGTTACTGTCTTAATCCGGAACAAAGTCCACGGTGGGGAATCAGCTGGGATTAAACTCACCGTGAAAGCTAACCACTGCAGTCACTGTTCAGAAGGTCTACGTGAACATTGTTTGAACCAGCCGTAACACCGAGTTCCCTCAGCTTATCCGGAACATCACGGAACGGAGATTTTTCCAGCTTTCTAGGGTGTTTCAGAGGTCACCGAAAACCCAGTGGTCTGACTGTTTCCGCGTTCGGTTTTCCAAACCTCACAGATGGGTTGTCGGAAGTCGACGCAAGTTGAACTCTGCGGTACACTGGATGTCCATCAACACGGTCCCTCTCGCCTATCACGGTTTGGGAAAACTTGCCTTTCCTGTCGGAAAAAGACACCCTCACAGGATGCCGCTATGGAAAGGGCCAATCGACGTGGAAAGAGGCCCTGCCAATTTGGGACTTGTAGAAAGGTGTCCCAGTCTGTCACATTTCGACAAGCACCTCCACAGGATCCAAATTTTTAGAGAAAGTGTCCCAGGATAGATAGGCGACCCCCGCCTGTGTCATTTCGCCCGGAAGGGTGTCCTTTGCATATTCGTTGGCAAGCTGTGGTCTGCACTTCACTCTTAAGCAGTCACGGTACTGGAAACGTCACCTACTCAGATTTATCAGACGATAAACTGTGAACGATATTTGATGTAGTCAGTTCCAGAGGAGCATATGCAACATAAATTTATGGTTTGCTTAAAGAATCAACATTGTTTTGTTTTTTCACTGATGCCTGCCATTATGAGTCAGACATACTGTTAATTCCTATGTAAACAGTGTCTGTGCATGCTAATGCGTTAAACACACACGCTCACACTCCGATTAAATATCTATATCTTTGTCGGGGCTCTCTATTAATTTCCATGGGCATAATCCTAATCCCAACAGATTTTTTCCACAAGGTAAAAATAACAGTTTGAAGACATTTGTCCCCACAATGTAATATATACATGACACACACAGGTTTATAATTTTATATTTGTAGGGACCATTGTGTGTCCATTCATTTCTATGGAAAAACCCCTAATCCCAACATGACAACCTTAACCCCTACCCAGCCCTAACCTTAACCATAAGTAAGCAAATAAAATGCAAGACTTTTGGCATTTTTAGTTTTTCGATTAAAGTTACAGATTTTTTAATAAAATTAAAATAACAGGTTTTTCGCACGTCGTGGAGACATTTGGTGTCACAGCCTCACGACTCGGGCCTCTGCTGGGCTTCTGTCCTCCTGTCCATCCTGCTCAGGTCTTGCCATCTCCCCATAGCTCTCACTGCAGACGTGCTCATCTGAAGTATGTGAAGATCTTTGGCTGCTTTTGAAATAGCTCACAGCATTATGGGGGACCTGAATTATCTGATTTTTTTTTTCCCAAATAAGAAAGATGAAATTCTGAATTATTGGGTCCTTTAAGGTTTCCTGTGAATGTTTGAATCAATGTGTTTCACATCCGGGGGTTTACAAGTCAAAGTATGTATTTCTTATGATTTTTCTATCCTGGTCATTTTTATTGCATTAAGTCATCAGCAGCCACATCTAAGGTCATCTGTTATGGGCAAAATTCCGAGTTAAATCCCCCCTTCTGGAAGCTGTGGTACCAGTATAATGGTTGAGCAACTGGAATTTTGGTTTGGATGCCGGGAAGAAGCCTTAGGGATGAACTTCTGATCTGGGTATTGCTTTGGTGAGCATCCAGCTGTAGATGATGTTCTGTACGTAGTTTTTGGTGATGGGTGTCTTACTGTCATTTTTTCCGGGAACATTATTGCCAGGAAGAGATCCAGGGTGTTGAAGGACAGTTATGCTGAAACTGTTTGCTAGCAGAAAACCTTCATCTAACCTGAATGTTTCCTGTTTCCTATTTCCTGTACTGTAGGAATAATCTACTTTAAAGTCCTGACATTCCCGTCACAGCTGCCCATAGTGTTTTGTGCTTATTAAACACTGAAGATATACTCCTTGTTTTGTCATTAATGATTGACAGTTCCTGGGTTGAGTGATATACTGTATATATATATAATGTCACGTTTGTGTTTCTCAGGCAACACTCTACATGGCGTAGCCATTAAGGGAGCCCCTTTTCAACTAAAGAGCTGAAGCAATAACGTGGGAGAGGGGGTACTTTAATGGAATACTTCAGTGTGTATCCAGCACAAGCCTCCTCCATTAAGATCTTTGCTGGGTGCAGAAATAATGCAACATCCCCCCTTGGACCAGAGGCCGTCTGCCTAGACCCGGCTCATGTCTCTATTTGCTCTCCCCACAGTGACTGAGGCCGGTTTCGGCGCAGACATCGGGATGGAGAAATTTTTCAACATCAAATGTCGAGCATCTGGCTTGCGGCCCAACGTGGTGGTCCTGGTGGCCACCATCCGGGCGCTGAAAATGCACGGAGGTGGTCCCAGTGTGAGTATGCTGCCCCTCGCGACTCCGCAGAGATTGACGGGCTTCTAAAGGTGATCATATGTGCAGTAGCATGTTGCTAGCAGACGCGGTCGATTAACACCGTGCTAATCAGGTTTCATCGAACATGCTCATTATATATTATATATTTTTATTTATGTGAAACCAAATTTGTCTTAAGGTAAAGTCTATCTTTAATTGCATGAAGATATTTCCCACTTAAAATAATTATTACCGTCATTGTTTAAAATGACAATTACCTACTATTAACTGGTGGGAGGAAGAAAAGTTTCACACTTGGTTTGTTTTCACTGGGGGGGGGGGGTTTCCACCCTCAAGTCTGCAGACTGGTACCGGTCCGTGGCCTGTAATTAACCAAGGCAGTTGGTTAATTTCCAGAAATAAATGATATATTTAAATTTTTTTATGACTCCTCCCAATCTCACATTCTTTTCACATCTGACAAAAATTGAAACTTTTATTTTGGATTTTGGTGCAAAGTAAACGGGTCCACAGACATTGAGAGGTGAGGAGTGCCTAGTTAACAGAACCCTACCCTGGTCATTGGTTACCTTTGTTAAGATTAACAGGGTCGGCTGAGTGGGTAAAGTACGTCGGGGGGCTGCAGTGTTCCCCCAGTACGGTGACCGGTGAGCCAGTGTGTCTGTTCTGTCTCTTTACTGGTCTGGTCACCATCAGAAGTATTCTGTGATCTAACTGTCATCTACACAACTGAAAATGATGGCGTGGCCTCAATTAAATTTTAACTGATTTTAATTTGCGAATTAATTCAGAGATTAACTAATGGCTCAGATAAAGTTAAAAAAAAAAAGATTATATGGTGACAAAAAGCAGGAATCAGCTCAGCAGGAGGCTTTGATTTGTTTTTACTGGGAATGTAACTGCAGTATTTGTTTTTACTGGGAATGTAACTGCAGTTGTATTTAGGGAGCTTTGAGTTTGTGTTATAATATACAGGCATTTTATCGGATGCGCTGCATGTTGGGATGCTGTGCTTGTGATCAGAAGGTCACCAGTTCGAATCCCTGGGTCAATAGAGTGATTTCACAGTTGGGTTCCTGAGCAAGGCCTTTAACTGTCAGGGCCTGCTTTCCTAAGAAAGGATCACTTTTTTTGGCTAAAGGCTGCATCGGTTCCAGACCCCTGTGACCTGACATGGGATAAACAAGTGTGGATGGATGGATAAATACTTATTCTATCTATCTATCTATCTATCTATCTATCTATTAGGCAGGGACAGTGCTTATTAATCAACAGAACAAAATACTGTAGATGAGGCAGAGTTAGCTCTATAGGCTAATTTTCATCTGCTGTCCCTTGCCTGTTCTTTAAAAGCCAACCTATCAGAATAAAATTACTTATCATAAATGTTACATACACATAATATTCATAAATACTAACAGACACGTGTCTGTCCTTTAATTGCACTACTCAGCAGGGAATTGAAATAAATATTTTAGGTCCCTATAAATGCGTCATTTTCCCTCTCTCTGTTTGGAGCATGAAGTGTAGCTTCGGCCCAGCTGAGCATGTCTGTGTCTGTTTTCTAGGTGTCTGCAGGAGCTCCTTTGCCTCGCGAATACATTGAGGAGGTAAGATGGCACCCTCTGCATGGGCTCGTCACTGCACCGCTGGAGCGGAGCTGCAGTTAGGTTACGTTATATGGGGGGGGCTCATGTTTTTAGCCAGTTTTTTGCTAATGTGAGGGTGCATGCTTTTCTTCTATAAGTCCACCATAATCATGTTGGATTCGAGTTCGGCACGCGGTTGTTGGAGGCCGAGGCTGGGGGAGGGAGCCATGACCTTGATGAAAAGCTTCTTGGGATTTGTGTTTGTGCAACAGCACCGTAGGAACGCCTGATCATGCTGAAGGGAGCACCGGTCTCCTTGGAAATGGGGGCGTCCCGTGCCTTCTGCTTGTCGCCCCAGCAAGATCAGTCACTTTGGGTCTGTCTCTTACACCTGAATTCACGCAAGGGGTGTCCCGTACACCCAGATTCGTGCACCTCGTGTCCCGTACACCCTGATTCATGCACGGGGTGTCCCGTACACCCTGATTCATGCACGGGGTGTCCCGTACACCCTGATTCATGCACGGGGTGTCCCGTACACCCAGATTCATGCACGGGGTGTCCCGTACACCCAGATTCGTGCACAGCACTCGCTCCTTTAAGCCACGTTCAGCTGTTCTGCTTCAGTGCAGACAAAGGTCACAGTCAGAGCCGCGGCAGATTAATTGCACAACTCTGTTTTTTAATGAAACATGCCGGCTGGTGGAGATCTTGGCCGGGAAGCAGCATTCCTGAGGATCGGCTGCATACATCACAGCAGGCGAAAAGGGGGGAGCTGCTTTTTACCAGGCTGAGGAAGGGAGACATATGCAGCGTTCTCAAGCGTTTGATGTTGAGGGAGGAAGGTTAACTGGTTTAATGCTACCTTCAATAGGTGGCGCTGTTGTACCCTGGCTGAAAGCTCACTGTGGGTTTATGGGGGGATGATTTTAGGTTAATGGCCGAACATACTATGCCTGCAAGCATGCAGATCTGTCCTGGGTCCCATTCCACAGTCCTTACATTTAACAGTGTTTGGCCAGTTAATCAAATAGCTACGCAAATGCAGTGCCCCCCCCCCCCCCCCCGCGTCGTGGGCGGGCGGCCAGGATTGGGGGCGTGGGGCGTCTGCGCCACCCCGCGTTGGTTTAGGAAGGGATGAAGGTGGCAGGTGGTGC
>JAOYFF010000040.1:20487733-20512689 GCA_025773925.1 Cryptomyrus ogoouensis | reverse complement strand
GGTCCCGGGGGCGAGAGGACTGGCGGGGCACCCCAGCCAAAGGCACGTCATTTAAAAGGGTTTATCCCGGTGATAAAAAAGGAAGAAAAAGGCGGCCCCCCCCCCCCCCCCCCCCCCCCATTTGAGGCACGGGACTCCATATATGGGGACTGTATCCTTAACCCCACCTCTGATTTATATCAGAACTGTAAAATGGCTTCAGCTGAGCAAATAATTAAATCTGTTAATTGTGAGTGCCATAAAAGAATCCAGACCAGGCGGTTCTGGAAGAAGTTTGGCCCGCTTCCTGTGCCTGGGGGGATAGGTTCACTGCCCTGGAATGGTGGGCCGGAGGCCGAGTCGCAACTGTGCTGGGTGTGGGAGGGGGCAACATGGGCGTGGCTTGTGTGGGCGGAGTCAGCAATGGTGGTGCAGATGCCGGCGTTCATTTTTAAACTTTTCAGTTTTAACTGTTTAAACCGCTATTCGCTTAAACGCTTCCCCAGCTGCCCCCTCAGGTGGGGTCTTGGGCACCTAATGCCCCTCCTCTCGAAATATCAGTGGTGCAGTGAGGTAGGAGCGCCTGCGTCAGCCCAGAATAGTCCCCTGCTTCCGGCGAGTGTCAGCCCCCCTCAGTGACACTGTGAACTGGTCAGATAGACGTGTGTGTGTGTGTGTCTGTATGTGTTTGTGTGTGTGCCCACCTCAGCCAATCCAGAAGTGAGGAGACAGACGCTGTAATAATCCCTCCAGTGTGAGTAATGACCCCCCCAACACGCCGCCCCCTCCATTTCATCCCCCCATCCAGCTCACCAGATCACCATGACAGTCACGTAGCAGCGTTTGGTATCAGGCTGTTACTGTGTAGCTGTCCTCACGGGTGACAGTTGTGGACCACATTTTGGCACATCTGCCCCTCCCCCCCCCATTCACCCAGAAAGAGAGCTGTGACCTTGGCTCATGTGACCTTGTAGCCTGTCACATGGCTGTGAGCCGCCCACGCAGGACGGGCGTATCACGTCCGGCGCCACCGCTGACCCGGAGCAGCTGAATCCATAGCTGCCTCATGACGCCAGTTCATAATCAGGAGGAAGCCGGTCTCTCCGTCCAGTTGTCTGTTATCCGTGTGACCTTCCAAGCTTACGGAACCTCCGCATGGCTCAGCACTAGACCTGTGATCAGAAGGGTGTCTATTCAAATCCCAGGGTCGACAGAGTGATGTCACCATTGGACCCCTGAGCAAGGCCCTTAACCCCAGTTGCTCCAGGGACAATCTGACCCTGCTCTCAATTGTACATCACTTTGGATAAAAGCTTCTGCTAAGTAAGTAAATGTGTAAATGTGGAAGCTCAGGTATAACCCAGATCCACGCCCGCCCCCCAGAACCTTGAGCTGGTTGCGGACGGCTGCAGTAACCTGAGGAAGCAGATCCAGATCGCCGGACTCTTCGGGGTGTCTGTGGTGGTTGCCTTGAACGTCTTCAGGTGAGGCCGTCTTTTCAGGTACCACGCTCGTTCACTTCCACCGCTCCCCTTCCTTTCCCTCGGGGGGGGGGCTTTATGGCTGAGAGTGTCTGGCAACATCCCTCCAGTATCCCTGTAGCTGGAGCAAAGGCACAGGACCCCCCCCCTTCCCTTTGAAGTCAGGCCTCGAACTTCACGCCTCATTTGGAGCAGAAAATTTGCCCGCCTGCTTGCTCGCCCGCCCGCTTGCTCGCCCGCCCGCTTGCTCGTTCTCCCCTGATTTTCTGTCTCTTTCGTTCCCTTAACACTGCGTAGCGCAGAGATGCGTGCTGTGTTTGTTGCGTTTCCTTGCTGGGGGATCGGATCATGTCACATGTGTATTGCCCCCCCACCCGCAGGACCGACACGCAGGCGGAGATCGACCTGGTGCGCCGTATCGCCAGGGAATGCGGGGCCTCCGACGCTGTGGCGTGCCACCACTGGGAGCGAGGCGGACGCGGCTCGGTGGAACTGGCACGCGCCGTCAGCAAGGCTGCCAGCCAGGAGAGCCATTTCCGCTTCCTGTACGAGCTGCAGGTGAGACGCTACTGGAGTGACTGGTGGAGAGAGGGGGGCTTAGTGGCTCAGAGACTGATAACATTGTCACAGGAAAGAAATGATCCGTTAGCGAGTACTTGTGCAGGTATATTGGAATGCTTTCTCATTTCCCATCATGCGCTCCTTTGAGACGTATACACATATCCTCCTGAGACCCAAGGAAAAAAGTGTCCTTCAATTTTACGTTTTTTTGTCTTTGGAGGAAATAAGACATCTTACAATTTAGATTTTTTCAAATTTATTTTTATTTATAATTTCACAGCATGTTCTCTTTAGTGTACAACAGGAATAAATATGTTTCCTTACATCAGTGAAAAGATAGATGCAAAAACAACATGTCCACTTCAATGGACATACATGAATGGGTGGGGTCTCAGTGGCGGTGAGAGCGAAGCCTGGAATCAGAGAGCAGGGTCAGCCATTTACCTGGTGCACCTGGAGCATTTTTCGGGGGGTTAAGGGCCCGAACACAGGACACAGCGGAGATGTAACATCCCTGCTGAGGAGGGGATTGGAACCAACGACCTTCTGGTCGCAGAGGCCTAGCCTGCTGAGCCGCACATTGCCAACTCCTGTGCTGTGTAACACTCCCCAAGGCCCCATCCTCCTGCATAAACCCCCTATTTAACCACCTTAATAACAGCTTCTTACTGGAATCGCCTGAGACTGACGTGTGGCGTACAGGCTGCACTGCATCACATGACACCCCACCACGCCGCATTCCATCACTTCCTGCTCCGCTCCCCACGTTCTATAAATACGCCTTGTGGCATCTAGCGCTGGGGGGCCGACGGCCCGTTTCGCTCGGGGCCACATTAGCGGGGGCCTGAAGCATGCGACTTGCGCTTCAGAAGGAGATGTGAAGAAGGGTCGCGTGCCACTGTCGCTTTCTGTACCGGTTTGGTCCGGTTTTACCCCAGTGCTGCCCAGTCCAATGGATTTATATCCCATTTATTCCCTGATAGATTCAAGACAATTTTTAATGCATATGAAATTCATTATGGGCTGAAAATCCCCAGATTATTACTAATGGTAACTGACTGAAGCTGCAGGAATGCTGCGATTTGATCCTTTTCTGAATACATGGGAAAAGAATATGGTAACTTTTTATTTAAAGCAGTCATAAGAATGCATTATACATACCCTGGTAATGCATTATACTGACCATTATAAGGCATTATGAAGGCATTTATAGTACATTATACCTGAGAGCTTCATAAGGCAGCCATAATGCATAATAAACACGGCTATAATGTGTTATGCCTTTTTCTAAATAGCTATAGCTGTGTTTATAATACTTTATGAATGCATCATAATGCATTATGAAGGTATCTATAATGCATTTATGTATATGACTGCTTTAAGTCAAGTGTTACGAAGAATCCTTACTTTTATCTTTTTTTAATGTCTTGATGAAGAGATGAGGTCGCGGCGTGCCTTCTTGGGTAGGAGGGTCTCACACTAGTCCATGGATTGGCGCTGATTCTCACTGACACTTGATAGACTATGAATTTGAACTGGGTGCCAAGATGAGTGGTGGAATTGTGGTATTCCCATATAAGTGTGCTCCTGTATGATTTAGGCATAATGACCCCTAAAATGATTTAGAAACCCAGAGATGGGGAGCGGACTTTGCTCTGTGTGTATGAGAGTGTGTGTATGGGCGCACAAGTACTCATGCACTGTCAGGTCTGGGATAAAATGTCATCGGAACTGGCACACGGGTCCAAATGGGGACAGGAGAGACAGTCACCTGGCACTGGAGCATCACCGGGGGTTTGCTGTAACAAGAATCACTGCAGACTGACACTTGCACCTACTGGCAGATGTACCCAGGCGCCCTGAATGGCTGTTTCAGGCAGTAAACGCACAATAACTGTACAGCTGGTAGCGGTATTATGGAAAGCGATATAGATCCTGTTTTGGGGGCGTGGGCAGGTGATATGGCTGATTAAACAGCAGGGTTACCACACAAGAGCTGTGTAAACTAACTCCTGATTTTTTGGGGGACCTCACTGTTCTGTTAATTTACTCTGGCAAATCAGGTTTTCTGCACTCAGACAGAACTGCTGATCCGGGTTCAGACACAGCGGCTCTGCCAGGATGCTGTGGCGCCAGATCCAGCTGGGTCCCCCCCCCCAGCACAGGGTTTTGCACAGCCCAGCCTTCATGTGTGACCGTGAGGGACATTGTATCACCTCTATGGACTGACTCCCACCACTGTTCTGGGAATCACAAAGGGAACAGCCCCAAGGTGGCCGCCTCTACCCATGAGAGAGCTGACTGTGTCTGGGAAGTTTGATGGCCAGTCAGCTGAACTGAGCTGTAAATACTTCCAGGGGAGTCCAGTGTGTCCTGCAGATTAATCACCAGCAGGGATGGAAGATGGGTTGAAAAAACCCTTCGATTAATCTCCGTATGCGATTGTCACAGTCTTCCAATCTTGGGTACAAGACAAACATCAGCTGGTTTCAGTTTAGAGGCCTCAATTAAGTGATCTCATTAGTGCGGGCTCAGGCTGCAGACTTGTTTAATGCGTTATCGCATTAAAGGTCCATCCTTAGTAACCTGTGCAGTTGTGGCGTCTTGATTGCAGAGTGTCCCTCCGGTCATGGGAACCCTGTGTACTCAGAGGATTCTTGCATCAAATAGGCTTCGCTGAAAGACAGACACAGACATCATTGCTGTCAAAGCAATTGTTCCATGGGTAATAAATTAACCACTGAAAAAATGGAGTAGCTTTGTCCGTTCCATTCAAATCAGAGCGCAGTTCTTAGTCTTTGGTCCTGTCCGTAAGGAATATTGATCATGTGACCTCCTGCAGATGCCCATTGTGGAGAAGATCCGGACGATAGCCCAGAAGGTGTATGGCGCGGACGACATCGAACTGTCTGCAGAATCACGAGCCAAGATAGACTACTACAATCAGCAGGTTGGTATGGTCGCCCCGCCTGTCAGACTGCGGGCCTTAGGGAGGGGCCCGGTTTGCACACTGACCGTGGCACATTTTTATAATGAATAAAACAAGACAACCCTAAAGAATCAAGTAAGCCAGTGGTTCTGAACCCAGTTCTTATCAACCATCTGTGGGAGCGTCACTGGCACTGATGGACTTGCTTTCGTCTTGTGTCATTTTGCCCGACAGGGGGATGTGATGTGGGGTGATGTGTAACACATTTGAGTGATGTGCTACTTGTTGGAGTGATGTGTAACTCGATGGAGTGATATGTAACGTGTTGCCTGCCCCCCTTCCTCAGGGCTTCAGTAATCTGCCGATCTGTATGGCCAAAACCCACCTATCCCTGTCCCACATGCCAGACCGGAAGGGAGTCCCCACAGGATTTGTCCTGCCCATTCG
This sequence comes from Cryptomyrus ogoouensis, assembly GCA_025773925.1. Classification (NCBI taxonomy): domain Eukaryota; kingdom Metazoa; phylum Chordata; class Actinopteri; order Osteoglossiformes; family Mormyridae; genus Cryptomyrus; species Cryptomyrus ogoouensis. Next base: position 20,507,292 of record JAOYFF010000040.1, on the reverse strand, counting down.
GGACATCCGGGCAAGCATTGGGGCTGGCTTCATCTACCCGCTGGTTGGCACGGTGAGTGGGCAAGTGGCGGCCCAGAATGTGGAGGTAGGGGACGGGGTGCCCTTCATAACTCAGGCAGGGGGGTCTGGTTCCTTGACCACTCCGCCCCCTGCAGCTACACCATGCTTTTGCCTGAAAACCGCTATGATTCACGGTTGAGCAGCTGTGGAGGGCCTTCTGAAAGGTGAGATTTTCCCGTCATTTGGCATATATAACAACGTGAGCCTTTGAACCTGATTTAGTATGTTTTCATGCTGCTATCCGTCTATGGTACTAAATAAGAGGGGGAGAAACTGTCATGGGTGAGATTAGGACTCCACAGAATGTGGCCCGTCTTTTGATGTTTCCACAGTTAATATTTAGCTATACGGCCCATTATTGTGGTTTCCCGAGACAGCAGATCTGCCATGACAGCGTCGGCTGGAAGTGTGTCACTCGCCTTTTACATGTAGCTGATGTCATGGCTTCTACAGCTGTCTGTCGGACAGCGCCCCAGGCTGACACAGAAGACGTTAGACGTGGTTAGACATGGCCGTTCTCCGTTCCCGTTTGCTCCTCGTCCTCCAGGTTGACTTCCGAGGTGGTCTTTAATAAAGCCGCTTGCTTTCTGAAAACATTTACCCAGCCCTCAGGAGTCGGACCTGCCAGCTGGATCAGTCTCAGTTACATCAGTGTTTTCTTGCCGTCGTCCCTGTTGTTTTTTTGAGGAGGGGGTGCTTGGTGGATTAGGGTAGAGGGATTCAGAGCGGTGACCTCAAACCATGGCCTCGGGTCGGGGTGGGGTGGGGAGCCTGAAGAGCATCCTGTGGAAAATACTCCATAAGTGTGAGAGGAGACACGTTGGCCTGCTGGGAAGGGGACCGTTAGGCTGGACATGTGCTTGTTTACATGGCTCCACCCTGGCCTTTCATCTCAGGTAGCCCAGGGAGAATCTGCACGTTTGTGGCCACAGGAGAACTGCCAGGGCCACTTTGAACTCTCCCAACCGCAGCTACAAAACCCCCCTTTCTGTGACTTGGGAAATTCAAAGGAAAGACTTCCGCTATTTACCTTGCATTGTTGCATGCAAAGGCTGAGAAATAGTGTGTTATGTTAGCGAGACCCAGTCAACGTGTTGGTGTTTTTTTTACTCCTCTTCACGGTCGGATACTCTGAAAAGCACAAGGGGTTCGACTTTAAATTTAAACATCCCACCATGGATGTAATATTTGTGCAGGTCAGGGAACACTAGTAAACTGCTTTTAAATGACTGTTTTTACATGTCAGGCTGCACCGCATGCGGGCAAACCGTCGGCCAGATAAAGCGTGATCACGGAGAGTGGTGCTGGTTATTTTCCCATTTAGCTTTGGGTACAGAATCCCTTGAAGAGGAGCCCCCCCTCCCCCCCCCCAATTGGAAATAACTTTGTGTGATGTTTGATTTTGTTGGCCGTCCCGCTGTTTTTGAAGCGCGATTCCACACTTCTGTGTCCCACCGCGGCCCCTATGGCCTCAGCTTCATCTTCCTGCATCTTGATGTGCTTTGTGTTAATAATCAGTAGGATGATGCCATTGACCGGGGGGGGGGGAGGGTTGTCAGAAGGGGAAGGTTTCAAAATTCCTCTCTCCCCCCACAGCTGCGTGTTCCCAGGTACACAGCAGTTTTTTCGCCAGCCCCCAGCCTATTTTGGGCCCCCACCCATGCCTCGCCCCTCGACGCTAGCTGACTTCTGCCTTCACGCGTCTGCAACCCCCCCCCCCCCCCAAATGCCCTCGGTGGCGAGGGGGGGGGTGGTGCCTCATCCAAGTGAGCACGGCTGCGACTTTTAATTAGCGCTGCTGTGGTTCTTATCTCGGCTGCGTGTCATCCTGACCCCCAGGTTACAGTGCCCCACCACCCCTGCCCCCCAGGTGGGGGGATAATTAGATATCCACCCTTTTTTTTCCCCCTGAGCATTCAAACCATTTGCAAAACATTCCCTGTGATATTCCTATTCCTGTGTGCGCGTGTGCGTGTGTGGATTATGTTTATATTACATTGTGTGGACCAATTATCCCGCACAATAAAAAAACCAGTTATTTTGACGTTGTGGAGACCATTTTTCTATGACTGCAATATTTTTGAGATTTTTTTGGTACTAACATTTCAGTGATAAGATTTTCTTAATTTGAATATTTTTGTTTGTCAAGATGTGATGAACAATGAATATCAGTCTGGAATCTTTTTAAATTTCTTGTCCTTTGCCTTTCGTGATCCGCCAACTTTGGTTAACTCTGTTATAGGTCCACTAAGCCAGCTGCGGGTGTCATTTGTTATTGACTCTGACTCAGGGAAGGAGATCGAGGATCTGATTATGCCACACCCAGCGGCCCCTAGCGGGAATCGAACCTGAAACACGGGTCACGTTTTGATGCCCATCCAGCATCATTGTTTTATGTTGGGTTTGTAGGACAATAGGACATTGTCTTTTAGAATAATACATAATGCCCCCCACAAAAAATGATAGGGGACAGAATGCCCAGCATTTAGGCTTTAGCGAAACCGTCCAGCTAAACGGTGTTCTAATGTTCTCACGTGCTGTTTGCGGCTGGGAGAACCGGAGGTATTTATATTGAAGAATATCTTTCACGGATTCCACGGAGCTCTGTGCCAGATTAGCATTTCATGTCAATACTTGGGGGTTTTACCCACGCTGCCGCGATCTTATCAGCTTCCCTGGAAGCCCAGCTTTCCAATCACATGGCGATAAGATCTGCACCGCTTTCCGCCGAAACGTCAGCGTTGATGATCCATGGAGCGAGCCTGTTTACACCTCAGCCTCCCGTCCCTGTCCCCCGACAGGCCGCCGTGGACCCGGTTGGTCTGTCGTCTGTGGCTGTGTTTGGTACGTGCCAGCATGGGTAGCCAATGCGAAGCCGTTTTCTTTCCTGCAGCTCAAAACAATTTTTACTTAATTGTGAGAACAACTAAAAAATATATGCGAGGTATGTACATTGGAAATGTCAAAGGCTTTGGACATTGTTTCCAAAAATGTAAAGGAATTTAGATGGTAGTTTAAATGAGGAAATGGCCACTTGCTATTGACCGAAAGGCTTAGGGGGTGGAGCTAAGGCGGGGCTACATGTGCACTCTGCCAAACACTATTGTATGTTGGATTTGAATCGAGAGAACAGAACAAAAATTTGTGCAATTTACACAATGGGGCGACCGCAGCCTTAAATGGGCGTGACTGTGCTAATGGCTGCTGACAGGGAAGGTGGGAGGCCGCAGTGTGGAGGATCGGAAAGGCTTGGTGGTCTGCCTTCCATCTGTCGGGGGTCCTCTCCGCACAATTAGGCAACAGGTCAAAGATGCCATGCACCCAATACCCCTTCCCCGCGCTACGCTGTCCAGGGCAGCAGTGGGCTTGCAGGATGATAGACCACTTGCAAGAATGGGAAACAGACTGTTCAGAGGGAAGGAATTAAAGAAACGTTTAAAAATTGGCAAATTAAAGTCAACTGACTGGTCAAGTGTTGTGCGGGAGAAAACGGGATGATTAGCCTAATGAAATTTAAGGATTAAAGGGGGGCATGTGAACAGTCATGAGTCTGGTAAACAAGCTTCGAGCCCCCCCTTAAAGTGGCCGATTCCACCCCCATGAGCGAAGCTGAGAGCCCATGGCTGAGATCCACTGAGTCTCTCTTCTCCTATCCCCCATTACAAACCCGCAGTTCTAACTGGGAGCTTCTTCACCATTTTACCTCAGCCATTAATGATGATTGAGAAACACACCGTTACCGATGACAGATGTGTCCTGCCGTCGAACATCTGTGCAGTGCTGACCTTGGTGGGCCTTAAAGATCAGGTATTAATGACATCAGAAACCCTAGGAGATGTACCACACAGCATGTCTGTGGAAAATTCAACCCTATTATCCAGATGGTTACGTGCTCACCTTGTGTCACTTGACTACAGGGGTCTTCTTTACCAAAAACCACACCAAAGTCCGCCAGATGACATGTTACACAGGGTTAATATTTGTCACATCAAACCGCTTCTGTGCCAATTCTGTTCCATGATGTGACAACGTAGCTTGAGGTCAGACATTCAGGGGTGTCCATGTTAACCCTGCCCTGTTTCAGAGCAGGTTCTGGTGAAAAACCACATCTCCAGTTAGTTGGATTTATACAATAATATACAAGACCATTAACATTGCTCAAAGTCTCATATCTTGAGTGGCAACATTGATTATCTTTAATTTATGCAAATTTCATCTTATTGCTGACCAGGGAACGATCTAGAGATATTATATTTTCCTCGATAACAGATGTTTCCAAATTCCAGCTGGTTATGTATGCAATCGAGCAGACGGCCTCTTTCTGGATCTTCACCCACCTCATTCACACTGTAACTGAATTCTTCTTGTTTCTTGTCAATTATTTAACACCTATTGGGCTTCCTTCCCGCTCCAGCCACACCACTGCATTCATAGACCGGGAGTTTATTTCCTAATGCACATTTCGCAGCTTTTTTGTAGTCATTGCTGCAGGACAGTAAAAGGATAATGTTATTATTTTTTGCCTATAGACTTTGTCTTGTATTAATTTATAGGTTTTCTGTCAGGATCAATAAGAGCTGATAGACCATTAATTCTTAGATTTTTTATTTTGGACTTTTTTCCAATCATATCAACTTCTGTGCTGAACGCTGTCTGAAGGATATGTCTTTGATGACTGAACATGCCGACTATTAGTCGACCTCAATGACCTTTCAGTGTCTCAAAGATGTTCAGCATGTTATGGTGTCCAATGGGAAGAACCTAGAGCACAGACGTGATCCCACGTGTGCTAGTGGCACCAGACCTGACAGCTGGTTGGTCGGTTTGTTTACATCACAGCAGTGTGACTTTCTACAAGAGAAGTAAGCTTTTCCCAGTCCAGTTATTTGGTGGTTCCCAGTTTGACTCTGGCCTTTTTGAAGACACCGTTTCACATCTGTTAGTTTGGGACTGGTGCCGCTGCCAATCAGATTTCCCGGATTCCTCCTTCGCTCCATTGCTCAGACGAGACACCAGAGGCGCCTGGCACTCTCTGAATCACGGCGCGGTGATAAAACTCAATAACTGCCTGCAAGATCCCCCCACCCACCAAAACATGGGGGGCCTAAGTGGCATGATAAGAGCAGGTGATTTCAAGGGAGCTCGAGCGTAGCAAACATTTTGGCCAGAAGAAACCCCCCCCTGAGTCTGACATTATCAGCAGTGCAGTTTAGACTGTAAAGACAGTGATAATGTTGATTTCATTCTTGGTTTCTTCATGTTAGTGGTGTTGCCATCATACTTCACTCACCTTCAGAAAGAATGAGTTTGCAGCTCATTCATTGGTATTAGTCGTTAAAAGCATTGCTGCGCTAAAATCATGGCTGTTCTGGAGATGGGGATGGAGGGGCTGGGGAGGGCAGGTACACTGACCTTCTGTCTGGCCCACAGATGAGCACCATGCCGGGGCTGCCCACACGGCCCTGCTTCTACGACATCGACCTGGACCCAGACACAGAGGAGATCTCTGGACTTTTCTAAGAACCTCCCTCGTCGGTAAGTTCCAGATGCTCCCACATCCCTCCTGGACCTGTTCCACAAATCCTTCCCCGTGTGTCTCTCAACAAACCTGAATCTTTAACTATTCATCTGTGTTAGATGGGCTAAACCTTCCTCTCTGCTGACTTTGCATCTCGCCAGATGCTTCTGTATGAACTCAGCGATCGATCGTCTGGGTTTTTCAAGGAATTTAATGAAAGTTCTTTGTTTTTGGATGCTGGACAATGTCAGCTTTAATTCTTTTACCACACCAGAAAGTCTTCTTGTTTAATTAAAAGCAGACCCCAGCCAGGATATTACACCCTCCCCCCCCAGGGACATCAGTATGATAAATAAAAACAAAGACACGGAGTATGCAGGCAAAGCGGTTAGATGTGAACGGGCTGGCTGGGTGCGCCTGCGGCTCGCCGTGATTGGCCGGCTTCCCAAGCAGCATGTGATCGTCACCATGGTAAAGTCAGGGAACACGTGTTACAGACCAAAATCTCCCACAGTTTCAGAGAGACTCTCTGCCCTTCAGCACGTAATAACAGTATTTCTCAGACATTTTTGTCACACGGATCTCATATGTGGGTGTCTCTGTGCTCAGGTCAAAGAATTCATCCCTGTTAAACACCCATTTCTCTCCGCTTTCCATTTTGATATTTCAGCTAAAAAGCAAAAACTGTTTAAATAGTCAGTCAAAAACATTGCAATGGCACAGCCTCCAGGATCATCCTCAACCCTGTACTGGATAGATAACATGGAACACAGAAGAGGGGTGAATGGACAATGTATTTCTGATCAAGCTTTTTTTTAGATGATTCATGGTTGTATAGACAAGGCCACAGAGGCAGGCTTGCAGTTGTGGTATTTGCGGTGCCACCAATTGGCGTAGTGGTTAGGGATCTCAGTCCCAACACTAGGAATGACGTGGTTATTGAGAAATGGTCACAATCCCAGCGGAAAAATCCACCCAAATCACCAGAGAAAGCAAAGCTGTAAGTTGGGTAGGTTGGTTAAGCTTGATAAGCGTCTAAATGGCAAGGCAGTAGGCGAGTTCAGTACAGACTCAGCCATGGCCAGTCTGGCCTGGAATCTGTCAGTTATTGAAACCAGGATTCTTCACCCATGTGAATTCCCTAGGATGACAAAGGATGTTGTCTAAGCATTAGGGGCCGCGGGGCTATTTCAGTTGCCAGAGATCCATACTATTTTCTATGATGGTGTGAATCACCCCATCCCACCTTTCCACAGGGCCCCCCCGGAGAGAAACCACTGACAGAGGAGAAACAGAACCACAACACTACATAGCTCATCCCAGCCTCTTCTGGGGTGGGGGGGTCACATGGACAGCGGCTTCATATCTCCTTTGTGTACAGGGGGGAACGACAGACAGGCGTGTTCTCCGTCATCCCAGCAATCTGTCACATGAAAACACAGCCCCTGAAGGTCTTTTACAGTGTTCACCACAATGTCTTAACTCTGTGTGTGTGTGTGTGTGTGTGTGTGTGTGTGTGTGTATTTTGGGGGGGTGGGGCTCTGGAGTGATAACTATATCCTGTACCAGAGGGTTCTTATACATTTCTCTACATGTTCTGAGCTATTTACATAACCAGTGCTTATATTAATGAAACCTTATGCTTGTACAAATGTTCTTAGTTACATTTATAAAAACACTTTCTTTAATCCAGTCCATGTGAATGAATGTCCGCTGTAGCTAGATACTAAGCCAGGCTGCCTGCTTCATTTTTTTATTGACCTTAATACCAATAAGTACGTTAATAAAGAATTTTTGTTAATCCTGGAATTTCTGGTGTTTTTTGTGGGTAAATGACCGCTGGTTAGTATGGAGAAATGCATGGATTAATTTGCTCACGGACGTACGTGGGAAGCAGGGCATCATAAAGCAGGTCCTCTTGGCTGCTATGGAAACAGGCGAGGCTGGGTCGCACCCGTGTCAGGCGCGTGTCCGTTTTATGTGCCCTGCGGGCACGCACCCTTCTGGCTGCCCTGTTCAGCACAGATCACCGCCTTCCCTGGGAACGGGCACTCTTCCCGTTCCAAGGACAACACTGACCGCTCGCCAACGCCAAGCTGGAAAACATGTCCCAGGGAACAGACCCAGCGTGTGGAAACTGTCAGCCTCCCTTTCATGTTACTCAGTGTTTTGAAATATAATCAAATTCATTGAAATTATTTGTGTTTGATGACCAGTCCTTCTTAATTTATTAGTCTATTTGCATTGAACTAAAACCAAAATGAATTAGAAAAAAAAATCATACCTGTCAGTTAAAGATCCAATTTGTTGAAATTGCACAGTTCAGTACCAAGGACAGATCTCACATATGGATTTTACTCTTTGGATGTTAGAAGGTGTCCAGGTACTAATTCTGTAATGTTGAAGACCTCAGGAACGCTCGTCAGGAACACAGCCGACAAAGCAGCAATCAGTTCTGATCTGTGATCAGATCTTCCAGGTGCATGCTGGGAATGGCGACACAAGTATTTTGTGAGTCCAGACAGAATGTGTGTGTAATCCCTGCCTATTGTGTGGGTGCCCATACAGGCCCTGTGAACCAACCCCCCCCCCCAAACCTTTTGAGGAGGTGCTTCGTTTGTAGATTCGAACCCCACCATTTGGCGCTCCCCCCGCCCCCGAAACTGGTCAAAAGGTTTTTGTGTCCCACCTGCCCCCCTTCCACATTATCTACCCTGCCAATCAGAACGGTGGGGTTTGACCCCACGGAGGGCTGATGGTAATTAGTTAGCATTATGCTGGTCAGGGTTAGCCCTCAACAAACCCAACAGCAGTGGGAACAGGGGGCCGGAACAATGAAGCGGCCTGTTCCTGCGGAGTGTTGGGATTTGTATTGTAATCCTAAGCCGTCTTTGGACCTGGCCTCGTCTGGATTTGAGGAAGGGATTTAGTCTCGTTTTGGCCCAATGACGGGCCCGAAGATTGAGCGTCCGCTGGAGTCGGGCGAGAGTGCTGATGTCAGCGGCCTGAGAGGGCTGCGGCCGCTGTGAGAGCTTCACATCCAGCGCTGCGCTTAAACCTCCAGACCTGAGGCCTTCAAGCATACATTCTGTCCCAGTAGTGCATGTAGCCTGACTTCTGTGCGTCTCAAGCAAAAAGAGTCACATAGAATCGAAATGGAAATGGCTCATGCGCTGGACGATGAAGTGTACAGAGTGTCGGAGGCGGGCCTAGAATTCAGAGCGATAGGGGTAACTCCTTCGCAGGGCATGCGTTTGCAGGGAGCCGGCACTCCGGCTATCTGCCTGGTTACACGGTTAAGGCCGGTCAGGCAGCATGAAGATCACTCCTCCCCAGGGGTGTTCTGAAGCTCACAATCCTTTAAACTGCCACCTCCGTTTTCATCCAGAGAGCAGTGATAACATTGCCCCTCCCTTCTTGGGAGGGGCAGTGTTTGGGGTAACGGAATCCAGATGTGGGCCGTGCATGTTCTTCCCCCGAACCCCAAGCTGGGAACGGCCTCGCTTCAACACGAATAGCGGATCAAGGCGCAGGTACAAAAGGTCCTGGCAGCGTAACAGCTGGTAACAGCTGGAACATGGTAATTCTGGTCTGACAGATCCACTCGATAAGTCACCACACATAGCTTGGTTTGGGAAAAAGTGAAAAAATAATGGATCCGATTGAAATGGAAAAACAAATTAACACGTTCCGTCTGCGTTCCTCTATGTTTTTAGGGATAAGAATAAAAACACTGGCCATAATTTGAATTTTGTCTTGAATAACTGGGTAATAGAATAATATCAGGTATCTGCTATCAGGAAACTGACTTAATTCACTGTGGCTTATTCCGGATCCATTTAGTCAAAATTTGCTTGGCGCCCATGTGGACTGGAGAGCGTCCGTGTTTTGCATGACAACCGTGACGATTTGACCCCAAGCGCCAAAGGACGCCTGTTGGCTGCTTCTCTGGCCGCTTTCTTTTGATGCTCCCTGGGGGCAGAAGGCAGGACCCGAAATGTGTGGCCTGATTCATGGGGAAGGAAGTTATTGTGTGTTTCTGGCGGCCGTGTCACAGCGGTGAATCATACTCCATTATCCAGCCAGTGACACATAGATACATATTCCGCGTCCATCACGACATGACGGTCAACCCCCCACCCCCTGTTTCGGGTCAGAGACTGTGGGCAGAGGCACCTGGTACTCGTGCCAAAGGAAACTGAGCTTTGCAGAAAGTTTGGTGCCAGAGGTCAGTGAAATGGTTTCCTCTCTTCCTTAAGGGGACGGCAAGGCTGGTTGGAAATTATCGCACGAGAGCGAAGGGTCAGTGACTCAATGCGACTTAATGGATGCTTCGGCCACTTTCACATAATTGGCTTGTGTTATTTGCTACACATATTTTGTCTTACTCATGCCCTGCGGGGTGGCATGTGAGTCAGTGGGTTAGGAGGCTGTGCAATCGGAAGATCACAGGATCCAATCCCCAGGCCGGCTGACTGATGCTGAGTTTGGGCCCTTGAGCCGGCCCTTAACCCCCAGCCTCAGAGGTGCTGCACGCTGGCTGGCCCTGCGCTGTGACCCCCAAGCTTACTCTCACCTGTACAAGCGGCTACATGTCTCATGGAGAGCAAGATGGTGTAGGCGATGGGGATCGATAAGATATCACTATTTTATTCTACTGCTTTTCAGATACGTAATCCCAGCAAAAGGTGGTGTGATCAGGGGCATAGCTAGAAATTTTGGGCCCCTTGTAAATGTGCCCCCTAAATTTAGCATGACATGCGGGGGGTGATGGTACATTTTGGGACCCCTACAAGGTGCTGGGCCCCCTGCCGGGGTCCCCCTGGGCATGAAGGGCAGCTCTGCCTGGGTGGAGGTCGCTCAGCTCCATGTCCTCTGGGTCCCTCTCACAGACCAAGAAACATGATTAAGAATAAAGTGACCTGTCATCCTGGCCAGGATGGATGGATGGATGGAATCAAGCCGATGTGTGTCTGCATACTTAACAAGAGGACTGACAGTCAGATCTCTCCGGTGTTTCAAAAATGGGCTTCTTTTAACTTCCAATGAAAGTCTAATCCCTCATCCCATAATTCAGTTATTGGTGGGTTGTGCCCAAGAAGCATAAGCCCCTCCCATAATCCCTGTTCACTGGGTTAACGAGCCAGTTTCTTACATCCGTCATGCATGCTTCACTATACATACTCTGTGGTCAGGGCATATTTGCAGACAAAACCTTATTTGACAAACCAATTCAAATCTATAAAAAGCTGTTTGAATCTTGAATTAAAAGAAACCAATTGTAGCTGTAGGTGATTATGAAAACTGTATTTTTAACATTCAATGTGAAATAATACCCAGCTTCCATGCCTGTTTATCAGGTACAAGGCACCCATCCCAGTAAGCACAGGTCAATGAGCAGCCTGGATGGGATGCCAGTCTGTCGCAGGGCACCCACAGTACGGGCAAAGCAGAGTCATCAGTTCAGCTAACTGTGTGTTTTTGGACTGAAGGATTAAACCCACATAATCACAGCTGGGTTCAAATCCCTCGGCCCTGGAGGTCTGGGGCTATACTGATAACCACTACACCCTCCCGCCACTACATCATGGGCTTTAATACGCTATATGGGCACCCCTATGGATTACACAAAATAGGTGACTGCAAAAGAAAAACAAAGAAAGTATGGTTTTCGGTTAAAGTATGGGGTTTAATTATATCTTTCTAAATTACTGCAAAGTTATGTTTTCTCTATGATTGTGTTTGCGAAGCTGGTCTTTTACCTGCAGATTAACGATAGAGCATAATCAGTATGTTTCCAATAAAACTGACAAAGCGAATGATATTGCTATTTGTTTTGTAATTAGGGTAGAAATGTGACCTTTAGACATACAGTATAGGGGGCTACTGTGAGCATGCGGTAAGCCCAGCTGGTTTATAAACTGGCTGGGGAGTGTGATTCTGTGTGTGGATGTGTGTGTATGTGCACTGCAATGGAGTGGCATTCCATCGGGATGCAGTCCGGCCTTCAGCCACGAGCTGCCTGGGATAGGCTGCTGGCAACACTGTGCAAGAAAACACCTTGGAAGACAGGTAGATGGATCACACTTACTGGCTCATTAACCCAATGGAAACAAATAAAGTAACCAATTAGGTTTTAGTTAATCTGACGGCAACACCCCCCCCCCCCCACCACCCCCACTGCGAGTATCGACGTCTCATTTTCTCATCACTGCACTGTGTCCCGTAACAAAACTGACCATCAGGATCTACGTCTTCCGTCAGATTCCCTGGTCGCTCCATCTGACCAGTAATTCAATAATCCCCAGTGAGTTATTGCAAAGCGCTGTAGCAGCTGCTGGTGATGCTGTAACTCTTTTTCATTGGCTGCCTCCTTGTTTCCAAATGGTGACATCACTTCCCAGTTAACCGGGAACCTTTTTTCCAGAACTCCTCTGCCCGCCCGGAAGCTAGCCGTTACCCCAACAGCCTCTTCAGTCTCTGGAGATCCATGTGGGGCTGATATGAAGCCAATATCCAAGCATTTCTGTACGTGTTTTGCATTTCGGCTAAAGACAAAACCATCCATCATTATTCAAAGATGTCATCATAGAACTGTGAAACCTGATTTAATCTCCTACTCAAGGGCTGTTGAGACGATATATTTAAACCATTTTAGCATTGTTTGCATTTTTGTTTTTCCTTATATACTTTATACTTTTTTCAGCTTATTTGGTTTTACTTGTTTGCTAATCGTTTAAAAGTAACACTTAAGTCTGCTTCAGAAGACAGGTTGTATGCACTGGTGTTTAAGGGCAAGTGCATAAGATAGGAAGTTGATTAAAGTCAAGCATTCATATCTACAAGCTGAAGTTTTGGCTTCCGCGAGCGTCCCTGTTGCATTTCCCTTTCACCAAAGTACTTAACCTGAACAGCTCAGATGAAAGTCTCAGCTCTAAAATGGATTTTAAAACCTTCGTAAACAACGCAAAAATATGTCTTGTCTGATGCCCTTAATAGGTCTGGTCTAATACGAATCTTAATACAATTTGCATGCGTAAATCAAAATTCTTATAATAAATTCTTGTAATAAAAAAATCTGATGAAATTTTTGCAATACATTGTAATTAACTTACTCTCTGCTGGTTAGTATGGTGTTTAATGTCCAGACAGCTCAGAAATGGTAATAATGTGCTGTCTGCACATGTTTCCAGGTCCTCATTCTCGCTTGTCCTTTGATGCCGCAAGGCGTGCCAGTGACCTGTACATGTGATAGTGTCTGGGGGCGGGGGGGAGGCGGTGGTTTCCTAAAAGAGTTTGCAGGGAGCTCGTTTGCATCACTTGAGAGCCTGAGTATCCCTGGAGCGGTCGGCAGATACATTTCTGGCGGTGGGGATAAACCGTGTGCCTTAGACGTTGCTTTGTCTGCCGGACGGGGGGAGGCTGCGGTACTGAATCATGGGTGCTTCAGCCTCTGCGAGACGGAACGGCGAGGGTCCCGACGATGCGACAGCCGGGGATCAAAACGTGGAGGCGGTGGAGGTGCAGGAGGAGGAGGACGCCGATACCAAGGTACGGTGCTGCGGGACAGGCTTTTTCTTGAAGTAATGCGCGTTTTGGAAGGAGAGGGGGGTCAAAATAGATGTCATTTAACATAAAAAGTCTGGGGCGCCTTACTGCTAATCAGATGAATTTAAGTGCATCCGATCTGCACTTAAAAGGCGCAAAAACATTTGCCTCTGCCCGCGTGATGCCTTAAAAACTGCGCCTCGGAATTGCTGTCAAAGCCCTTTCTGTGCTGCCAGCGGCGGTGCAGAAGCGGCCATGGTGCCTTATGATAGGCGGGTACTGATTTTTTTTGCATTCTTCATTTATTTATTTCATTTTATTTTTTTGCTGCGTAACGATAAGGAGTTGGGAGCACAACTCCGCTTCCGCAGTAATAAAAGGCGGATTTACGGAATTACAGCGGAGGTCAGAGAGGCAAACATAACCGTAAATGGAAAGTAATGATCTTGCTCATATGTGAAACGTTTATACAGCCTACCTAATTTCATTTACTCATTATTAATATTATTACTACTAATAACACCAATACTACTACTACTAGTAATATATTGGAATAAATATAGCGAAGAAAACAACGGATTTTTTTAACGCATCCTTGACAGATGTTTATCTGATCGTATTAGGCTACAGTATAGCCTGTAGCCTAATACAGGCTATACTGTATTAGGCTACAGGCTATACTGTATACACATTTAAAAACACATAAAACACATTTAAAAACTCTAAAAGTTTTTAAATGTGTTTTATGTACTCTGCAATACAGACGTGAACGGGGGGTGTGAAAATCACATGGCACCACAAGGTATCCAGATCAACTCACCATAATTAATTAAGCGCTGCCTTGACATGTGGCGTGCGTGAATTAGGCAGTTAACTTGAAAAACACATTTCATGCAGCCTGTCAGTGTGTAAACATGAAAACAAACGAAAGCAGGTGGGCGGCGTAAGTCATCGGAGCCGGATATCTGCAAACCGGCGATCAGGTAACGGGGATCCCGGTAGAGAAACGGCGCGGTAAACCTGCGGGACACGTTTGTTTTTGCCAAGGCGCCCTGAATAAGCCTTTTGTTGTGCTTGTGTAAAAGGACCGACTCCGACTTCATCGGCTCAGCCTGCGCGTTTGAGATACTGAGCACTGCTTCAAAAACACGGACCTGTCTGACTACAAGCTTTTAGCTATAAACTTAATGATCTGCACCGTTAAAACTGGCAGTTATCCCAGCCTGTGCCTTATATAACAGCTGCTGTAGTACGCATTTGCGGTTGGACATGTTGTAAACAGCCATACAGCCCACTTACAAAATAAAAACAATTCTCATTTTAAGCACAGATGAACTGTTCGCTACAATTCCTTAAGTTAAATGGGCAAGAGGTACAGTGGAGGTCAGACTATGTGTGTTCATAACCTGACAGTAGTTGTGTAAGTCCAAGAAAAGACCCAGCTTCTGTGTGATAGGCTACGTGGTGTGAAATATTGAACTGAAACAGCCAGCTGTAAGTTAAGGCTCTAAATTGCTTCAGGTGACAGTGTCAGTAAATAAATATCAAAAGATGATCCTGAAGGTCATATACGCCGTGGCAGAGTGTCTACAGGCTGTTTAAAGGTCTTTCCTTAGCAGGATGGAGTCCGAGTCGTCCCTAAGAGGAAGGTGTTGGTTGGAAATGATAGAAACGTGCATTTCAGTCGAGGGGTAGTAGAGTGTGGTAAGAAATGTCCAGCGTATTGGAGATGTTCACTGAGCGCTAGAGGACCACTTGAAATTTCAGCTTATCACTTAATGGTTATTTTAAGACGGGCCTGATTGCTTCTGAAGTGCATGGAACGGTGTTACTTAGTAAAACTAATAGTCGGTTTTCACAGAATAATGTCTTAGTTTACTCATGGTTGTTTGAGCAACGGGGATAGTGCGGCATTATGGAAATTGTGTTTTTCTTTGTATTGTATGTACAGTCAGATGTTTATAGGGTGAAGCTCAGGTGACGTCTCCCCGGTGTTGGTTGACAGACTAATTGCCCAATAAGCCACATATCTGCCGGTTCAGTCCCCATTCAGGGTCGCAGGTGTAACAGCTACATAAGGAACTTTGGGAGTTCTGTGCCTGCAGGGGTGACGGCGGAGATACGAACCCACAATGCGCTCAACCCCATAGCTACTGTGTCATTTTGTGGGTTGTGAGTTTTTGTCAGGCTCACATTCCAGTGTGTTTGGTAACCGCTGGCTAGATTACACCATGTCACTGAGCACAAAACTGGAATTTCAGATATAACGTGATCAGGAGGGGGTGGGCGCTGTAGTTGCCTCACACCCCCAAGGTGTTACGGTTTGAAATCTCACCCCCGCTCTGTGTGCGTGCAGTTTGCATGTTCTCCCTCTGTCATTAGGTGCCTCATGTCACTGAAATGCCCATAGTGTGTGTGTATATGTTTGCACGTGCCCTGTGCCCAGACTTGTTTTGATCGCAGTGTTGACCAGAGCCTCTGGTGTAAAACACAATAGATGCTTTAAGTTTACACAATTCCCAGAAAATATTCACCGCCAGTCACAGCCTTCCTCTGGGTGAAGTGGTTTCCTCCCGCTGTCTGGAGAGATGTCATTAGGCTAATTTGTGCCTCTGAATTGCTTGTGCTTGTGTGCGTGTGTGTTTCCTGTGACGGGCTGGCAGTCAGTCCAGTGTGTGACCCAACATTGTGCCCTGTGCAGCCTGGCATGGGCTGGCGCACCCTCGTAACCCTAATCAGGATAAGCATTTAGAGAGTGGATGTATTCAGAAATGTTATCTTCAGTGACTAGAATATATTGCATTTGCATATTAGAATTGAAACTAAGGGCTTAACTTGGAAAAATAGCACCATTATTACCAGGTTGTGGCCAAGAATTCATTCCAGTCTGTTACAGAAATAAACATTTTTCAAGCGAAATTTTACAGTTTACAGAGAAAAGGAACAGTTTATTCTGGACAAAAAAGCTTCTTTGTTACTGTATTGCTAAACTTATAATTCTGAGCATTAGTAAACAGGAATGTAATTAAAAGAACATTGTTAAAATCTTATCTAGCTCTGATTTAAAGGAACCCAGGGTTTTAGCTTGCGCTACACTAGCAGGAAGACTATTCCATACTCTAACTACACGCTGTGTAAAGAAGTGCTTCTTCAAATTTGTCTTAAAATGGCCCTGAGTTCTAGTATTTAAACTAATATTGAAATAGCCATTTGGCTGAACAGCATCCAGACCTGTTAGAATCTTATATACCTGGATCATGTCCCCCCTTAGTCTCCTTTGCTCGATTCTTGCTTTCCAAGTAACACCGATGTGTTTTTTAAGGGTGACCTTGTGGGTCTCATGCCTCTGGGGCTGTTGGCTTGATTGACTCCCCTTCCCTGGACATTTTTGTGGGTTTTCTTTCGATATTCCAGCTTCCTTCAGCAGCAAAGGCATGTGTTTTAAGTGCGTTGATGTCTCTAAATTACCTGCAGCACTGTCCGTCTGGATTGCTCTTCCAGAGGGAGCAAAAATGTGGACTGTCTGGCAGGGAGCTTGGAGGGAGCAAAAATGTGGACTGTCTGGCAGGGAGCCCAGAGGGAGCAAAAATGTAGACTGTCTGGCAGGGAGCTCGGAGGGAGCAAAAATGTGGACTGTCTGGCAGGGAGCTCGGAGGGAGCAAAAATATGGACTGTCTGGCAGGGAGCTCGGGGGGAACAAAAATGTGCGCTGTCTGACAGGTAGCTCGGAGGGAGCAAAAATGTGGGCTGTCTGACAGGTAGCTCGGAGGGAGCAAAAATGTGGGCTGTCTGACTGGGAGCTCGGAGGGAGCAAAAATGTGGACTGTCTGACTGGGAGCTCGGAGGGGGCAAAAATGTGGACTGTCTGACTGGGAGCTCGGAGGGAGCAAAAATGTGGACTGTCTGGCAGGGAGCTTGGAGGGAACAAAAATGTGGCCCAGCTGTGGGTCCCCGAGGACCGGATTGGGAAATGCTGCCCTAGTATGTATCCAGATCTGTGCTTCCTGTTGTAGACTCCAAGCTCACCATGACTCTACTCTGGACCACTGATCATAGAAAATGGTGTCTGTTATAGGGACTTTTTGCTTTTATTCTGTTTTGTCTTTCATTGCAACTGGAGTGATTCACCATGGAATGTACTGCCTGACGCTGAATATTAAATATCTTTGCGTGCCAAAGTTGTGACTTTGGTGCCAATTGCTAGGTGGGTGTTTCTAATTAAGGCTCTAATTTTTTTAAGGATGATGTGTTGGGACCGTGGAACAGCCTGGTCCAGTGCAGGTGTTTATCTTATACAGGGCCAGTAATCATTTAGATTAATGATGTAGGAGTGTTAATCCAATTCTGCCATAATACAGTTATTACTTCTGCCAGACCTTCTTATGGGCAAGTGTCATAGTGATCAATCAGATGGGCGTGGCTTAAAGCAATGTTTCTCAAACCTGTCCTCGGGGCCCCCAGACGGACCACGTTTTTGTTCTCTCCCAACACCCTGGGAGTTCCCTCCCAATGCCCTTGGATTGCATGGGTCAGCAAGTCGTGTTAGACGTATGTGATGTGTACAGGAGGTCACATGATTTGTAGCTCACTTATGCTGGAAGTCACATGACTTGTGGTTGATTTATGCAGGATTCCCCGCAGCGCGAGTTCAGTTGATGGGTAGAGCACATAAACACAGGATATTCTTGAATCCTGCATCTGTGGTACGCTGAGGTGCTGATCGTAGTGTCGGGATTAAGGATTAGGGAGTGACCCATGCTGAAAACCATAACCGAAGCTCTTCATGCAGTTATCCTTTGGAGCACTGTTTCCCAGTCCAGTTCTCAGGGACCCGCACGTTAATAATGTGGACTGTCTGACAGGGAGCTCGGTGGGAGCGAAAGCGTGGACTGACTGGGTCTCCGAGGAGCCGATTGGGAAACACTGCTTTGGAGACAAGCATGCTGTCAAGTTCTGGGAAATGGAAACTATTCCCAACTCTCCTGTCCTGTCCCTGTTTGGGTCTGTCGCTGCCAGATGGTCAGAAGCTCAGCGATTCACATTCTGGTCCTGCTAATTTAGAGAAGTTAATAAGTAATATTGTGTTACATATGATGAATTATGAAGTCATTGTTAGTATTTAACTGTGTTGCATTGTAAATGAGTTATGAAATGAATGTGAAATCACTCAGCATATCTGAATTTATAGGGTTTTCTTCCCCATTATTGGTGTTAAAAACACTGTTATTTCCAAGGCCCCAGAAGTGCTGTTTTATCAATACACTTAGGGTCGACCCCTGTAGCTGAGGGCCGTGCGGAAGTGAGGCCCACACCTTGGCAGTTCTGATCCTGGCTGAGGCAGTCCGGGCCCTGGGTCCCGGGCATGGACCCGGCAGCGAAAGCGTTAGCATGGCCGCTGAGCCGTGGAGCCCTTCGTTGGAGATGCAGCCGATAAACATCCTCTCCGGCGGGCTGAGGAATGCGAGAAATTCCCCTCTCGCTGTTGGAAAGTAGGTCAGTGGCAACGCAGTGCAGCACTCTTGGATGGTGCGATTCGGATGGCCCCACTTACCTGTCCCGTTTGCCTGGGGACCGCTTTGGCTCTTAGGGACACCGCAGGCTGTGGGTAAAGTGTCCCCCCATCAATTGCGGCACCCTCTCTCTTCGTTTGTGCCCCGAAGGACCTCGAGATTGGAAGGTGACTCCTGTTTTGGCCCAATGACGTTGAACTCCACTTTTGTCACTCATAGAGTAGCACTGAACGGAAACAATACCCTTTATTGGACAGAGATGCATGATGGGGGAAAAATCTTTCTGAAGACACATCAGGGCTTGGTTCTGATTGATTAGTCTTTGGTCTTTTGCTTTCTTCTTAATGGCTGCGCAGTTGAGTGTGTGTTGAGAGTGCGCACCATCTTCCCATCAGACACAACGGACTCTGGATGGGCAGAGTAATCTTATGTAAGGGAGTTGCGGGTTACGGTCACCGTCGGCCCAGAGTGCTTTGAGGACCAGCCCGAACCTGTGGCAGGGGACGGGGGCCCACTGGGGGCTGGCCGCACGCAAACAGAGAGCCCATTGAGGGCGGGCATGTCGGACAGCCCCCTGGGCAGAAGGGGGCGGCGTGAGCGGGGCGGGCTGGGACAGGAAGCCAGAGGCTGGGGGCCCCTCACCAGCCTTTGGGGGGGGGTTTGTGGGATGAGGGGGGGTGGCCTTTGGGGCCTAACAAGGGTGACAAAATGATGGATCAATGGGGACATTGTGTCCGGGACCAGAAGTAAAGCGGGACTGACATGAGCATTTGGTTCTGAAAGTGAAATCTGTCCAGGTCACGCTGAATAGAGAGCAATGTAAAGGGCTGCAGGGGGTGGAGCATTCCCCCCCCCCCCCCCCCCCCCCCCCCCCCCCCCCCCCCCCCCCCCCCCCCCCCCCCCCCCACCCCCCCCCGCCCCCC